>CM055441.1:2783690-2935503 GCA_029228465.1 Salix viminalis | reverse complement strand
ATTAACATATATCTAAAAGATTACTGAAAATCACCGTACACACTCACAAAACATCAGGACGCTGAAGCTTTTTCATCCGGTAAGGCCAGCAGGAAGTTCGCTCCACCCTTTTTGTTTTTCCGTTTCCTGCGTGAACAATGCTGCATTACCGACTAAAGCCCCCGAAAAGACAAAATAGTACAGCTTGCGGTGGGTTTCCTCTCTCGGGTTTTTCCCGCTTTTTTGCACAAAGCAGAATCGACATCTAAAATGGGCACGCAAAAAACGCACAAATTTGCTAACAAGAACGGGATAGGGCCGCCCTTTCCCATCCGTATTTCTGTAATTATGGGTGGGGACAGGGCGCATCGGTAATTGACCCATTATTTTAATATATTTACGCTACGGACGGCTGGCGCGGTGTCACTCCCGCGCCCAGGCCGAAATGTTCTTCGCCTTTACGCTGCCCACACGCTAGAGGCGCTGCGGCGGCGCCATTACGCCGTCGAAATTGACTTCCGCCGCACCACAAGATGCGCGCCGGATGTCTCTCTCTTCCGTCAGCGTGCTGCCTCGCCGTGAGATGTCCCGTTGCATGCGCGCCGGACGGTTTTCTCACATGACATCGCTTTTTCTCTCCCGCCGCCTGCAAAGTCAGCTCCCGGCCCCCTCGAGCATTTACGTACATGCTTTAGTTTGGTCCCCTCAAGTTTTGATTTCGCTTGTTATTACTCGATTTATTCAAATTAAAGTTTTATTGTTTTCAATTGTGCCCTTCAATTAAAACTGATTATATAAGAAAGTTTTATTTCAGTCCTTATACTTTTGATTTTGTATTTATTTTTTATGCCTTCAATTATTCCGGTACGGAAGTTTTGATTTCTTTGATTTGGTCCTCCAATTGAAATTGGTAATATATACAAAGTTTGATTCCAGATCCCTCTTCTTCTCGATTTTTTTTTCATCCCTCCCAGCTTTGCATTATTTATTTTTCGTCCTCCGAATTTTATTTTTTTTAATTTTATCCTTCAATTTGCATTAATTTAATATATGTTAATTTTTTTTAATATATTCTGTTAATTATTTTTTTTAATGTTTTTTGTTATTTTTTATCAATTGATTTTTTAATTGTTTTTTATACAAATATTTTGCTTTTTTTTAATAATTTTCCATGGAAATTTAATTATTTTAATTGCTTTTTTATTAATATTGCTAATTTTATCCTTCAAATAATATATTCTATTAATTCTTTTTTTTTAATGTTTATTTTTTATTTTTGATCAATTGATTTTTTTATTGTTTTTTATACAAATATTTTGCTTTTTTTTTATTTTTCATGGAAATTTAATTATTTGACACAATAATAATAATGATAATAATAATAATAATAATAATAATAATAATAATAATAATAATAATAATAATAATAATAATAATAATAATAATAACAACAATTATTTCAATAATAACAATAATAACAATAACAATAATAACAATAATAATAATAACAATAATAATAACAATAATAACAATTATTTTTGTTAGTAACTCTTTTGTTAATATTTTTTTTGCTCTTCATAATTTAATAATTTCTATTGTTTTGACAGTAATGGTGTTAATTTTTTTTAATATATATTTTTAGTCTTTTCACCTAAGAATATATGTAGGGAAAAGAAAAACATGACCTATGATTTTTTTAATATAAAAAATTAATATAAGTATTCTGAGATACATTTAATATAGTTATATAATAGTAGATGATCGGCCAAACAATTACAAATAACCGATTAAAACACATTCACAAATTTGATTTTTTTTATTTGTTGAATAATGTCTACTTTTGTCCATGTATATATAAGTGTACTTAACACAATAATAATAATAATAATAATAATAATAATAATAATAATAACAATAACAATAATAACAATAACAATAATAATAACAATAATAATGATAATAATAATAATAATAACAACAATTATTTCAATAATAATAAAAATAACAATAATAATAATAACAATAATAACAATAATAATAACAATAATAATAATAATAATAATAATAATAATAATAATAATAATAATAATAATAATAATAATAATAATAATAATAATAATAATAATAATAATAATAATAATAATAACAACAATTATTTTTGTTAGTAACTCCTTTGTTAATATTTTTTTTTGCTCTTCATAATTTAATAATTTCTATTGTTTTGACAATAATGGTGTTAATTTTTTATATATATATTTTTTACTCTTTCACTAAGAATAATATATAGGGAAAAGAAAACATGACCTAGGATTTTTTTTATAATATAAAAAAATTAATATAAGTATTCGAGATACATTTAATATAGTTATATAATAGTAGATGATCGACAACACAATTACAAATAACCTATTAAAACACATTCACAAATTTTATTTTTTTTCATAGAATAATGTCTACTTTTGTCCATGTATATATAAGTGTACTTAACACAACAATAATAATAATAATCACAATAATAATAATAATAATAATAATAATAATAATAATAACAACAATAATAATAATAATAATGATAACAATTATTTCAATAATAATAATAATTACAATAATAAAAATAATAATAACAATAATAATAATAACAATAATAATACCAATATAAATAATAATAACAATAATAATAATAATAATAACAACAACAATAATAATAATAATAACAATTATTTTTTGTTAGTGACTCTTTGTTAATATATTTTTTTGCTCTTCATAATTTAATAATTTCTATTGTTTTGACAATAATGGTGTTAATTTTTTTTATATATATTTTAGTCTTTCACTAAGAATAATATATAGGAAAAGAAAACATGCCCCTAGGATTTTTTTTAATATAAAAATAATAATATAAGTATTCTGAGATACATTTAATATAGTTATATAATAGTAGATGATCGACACACAATTACAAATAACCGATTAAAACACATTCACAAATTTAATTTTTTTTATTTGTAAAATAATTTATACTTTTGTCCATGTATATATAAGTGTACTTAACACAATAATAATAATAACAATAATGATAATAACAATAATGATAATAACAATAATAATAATAATAATAATAATAATAATAATAATGATAACAATTATTTCGATAATAACAATAATAACAATAACAATAACAATAATAACAATAATAACAATAATAATAATAATAACAATAATAATAATAACAACAATAATAATAATAACATTATCGCTTATAATTTTTAAATTTTTAAATTGAATTATTATCTGAGTATTTGCGCTTATAACAATAATCAACTAATTCAATACATAAAAAAAATTATAGCATAATTTAAAATTTACAATTCTCTATTTATCAACTAAAAAATTCTTTGTTTACCACATAAATAATCAGTTTGCTATATATAAAAAGCCCGGCGCATCGCGCGGGCTAACCAGCTCGTTTTACCTATATCGATATTGGAAAGGAATCATATCTCACATAACATTATATTACATCAATTAATAGTGTTAATTGGCTAATTTATTAAGCTAATTAAGCTTAATTCTTCTAATTCGTATGTTAATGTAAACAAGGTTTAGAATAATCATTATATAATTGTATTAATTTTCTAAAGAAAAAAGTGATCGCTAAATACCCACAATCTTTAGTGGCAATTTCATCATGAGAAAGAAACATAAACAAGCCTGATAGCTCATTTAATTCGTTGCCAACGTTAGAAATGTTCATCTTATTTTTATTTTGAATCTTAAACTTTATCCCTCAAAAAACATACTTTGTAGGTCCAATTTAACGAATAAAATTCTGGTTGTACAAGAAATATATGTTCTAACATGAATTCAAGATTTGTTGTTCAAATCTTAAGTTTTTTTATCATTATATCATGTTCATTGTAGATTTAATTTATTTCAGCCTTCACATCACACTTGATTAGCTGACAATGTGTGTGTGTGTGTGTTAAAAATAAATTCAGTGTCCCCCCTGTCCTTCTTCCTCGTAGCATGAGAAGCACTAGCTGGATGACTGCGATTTTTCTCCTTTTCCGATAAAGGAATCCGATTTGGGATCTTTACCCACAATTCTCATGTCTATGTTAATCCCAAACCTTGCTCTAAAGTATATTGATTGTAACCACATAGATTGAAGAACTAGTGTAGTGGCCTGATTATAAAACAAATTGTTAGCTAAATTTATCCCTTGTCGCATATTAAGTTTTGAATTTAAATGAGTTATAATAATGGGTCCCTCTATAATGGCTTATAGTTTAGTTTTTTTTTTCATATCATATGAAATAGATTTATTGTTTAATGATTAGCATGATGATAGTTAGCTTTTCTATAATTCTCCATTTTTCAAATCTTAATCTAAATCACTTTTTTTATATATATAAAATATATCCCCAACTTAAATTAGTTTGAAGACAATTTTTATGCAAATAAATCTAAAATTATCACTTAAAGTCTGTAGGTCATGATCTCGAATGAAACCTAAAGAGAGGGAAAGGATATACGTCATGGAAATATGGAAAACAGAAATTAACCTGCTGATGCATCACAAGTGCATTGAAATATGTGCTGTATTCCAATTCTTAAGTCTTATTATCAATGGAAAAGGCCAAATAAAATCCACATGGCACGTTAATGTGGCTAGCAAGTGTAGAACACACAATGCCCTAACTCCAACAATGGCTGTACAGAACAGTCGAGGTCTACTATGAGCTAGAGCTAGAGCTAGTGTTTTTTTTCCTCGAAAAATCCCTGTCCACCCTGCAAATACAAAATGTCACTCGCGACAAAACATGATTTGTATATCAGATCTTTGAGAACAAGTATTAAGTTCGAGTCAATAAATATATTCTTAATCTAAAATAATTAAAATTTTACTTTTTAATCTAAACTCAGATTCCGGCCGTGGGACAACTTGCCACGATTATACATGTCTGATGAGTTCATTCCCACTTGTCCATGCCAAGAGGGGCTAAAAATAATTATATATTTTAGAAAACACTTATGCATGCATGCATCCAAATGTGGAGAGTGAGTGAGAACTGGCCGGCTAGCCAGTGGACTTTGGACAGTCTCTTCATAGTGATCTTCTCCTAAACTGGATTCAATGAACCCTAGAAGGTAAAAGAAGAGACAAGGAAGTCAAGTTAGACAAATGACAAGTCCTAATAAATGTCCAAAGCTGATCGTACATTGAAAGTGGGAACCAAGCTATGCTAGCAAACAACTACATCGCTGTGTCGCATTATCTGGGCAACCTTTCCTGTGGATCTACAATACATCTATCTCTCAGCCCATCTAGCTAGCAACCAGACCATGAACTCATTATCATCGACCCTGCTGGTGAGTTGTGGCTACTTAATTTCAAGCACATATATAGTGTAATTACTTCACTGTGTTAATGGCTGTTTTGTTTTTTATCCCCTTGATTGAAATGATCACTTGGACGAGGGTTTCACCATCAGAATCGTAATTGCTTTTACGGATTCCTTGGAAGATGCACAAGTTGAACCATTAAGTTTTTATCAATTAGGTCCCTGGCTAATTAACTGTATCTTCGACAGACAGTGACCGATTCAGAACTAATATAGGAGTGTTTGGATTCATTGGGAGGCCTTCCATCCTAGCTATAGCTATGGTTTTGGCTAGGAGGTAGCTTTTGTGATGGACCTTGGTAATAAGATTAAGTAAATTGGGTCCCAGAACAATGTTTCTTGCACTTCTCCTGGCCTGGATCTCATGCTTGATTTTTCAGCGCAGCTTGTAAGAAATCTTGCTCAAATTAAACGCAATTGAAAGTTAAGTAATTGGTACTTGTGGAGATAAAGGAAGCAAGTTGTTATTATCATGAACATGTTTTGCTGGCCAGTTGCAATCCCCATGAAATCAAACTACATAGAACAAAGTTAATTTCTCACACTAAAAGACATGAACCACATGATTAATCACATACTATATGGAACAGAATACCACAGGTGAAAACAGAAGCTACCGGAGAGAGCTAGCTTGCTTACTCAAACTATATTGCAAGGCTTCTCACCGCATCCATGTGAGTAAGCCTCGTACCATAAATTTGAAGGCATTATTCCTGCAACATTTTCGAACATCTGGGGCATGAAAACGTCATCGAAAGACTCGAATGGAGCATCCTGGCGAGGATCCTTTGTGGGGACCTCTAGTGCACTGTCATCACTACCAACAACATGAGTTTTTGTAGCATTCGAAGCCGTACGATAATTTCCACCGACACCATGATCATCGTCGTCCACGATCTTAGTAGGGTCTGGCAGTTCAGAATCTTGGCCAGTGAGTTCTTGAACCAAAGCCCTAAACCCAGATGCACTGATCTTGAACTTCATGGGGTTTGATATGTACACTACTTTCATAGGTTTTTTCTTGGTTTTGGCTATTTTTGTTACTCTTCTTTCTTCCACACCTCCCCCTACCAAGTCACCATGATCGCTGTCCATGATTGCAAAGATGGATGTATAAAGGTCTGAAATCGCGAGGGTGGGCAGTATATTTTCCTGGAAAAGAGCTAGATTCTTGAGGCTGCAATGCAAAGGAAGTATATGAGAAAGAAAAAGGAAGGAGAGAGAGAGAGAGAGAGAGAGATTGGTGCTCAAAAAAGAAAAGTTCTGATAGTGCAAATTGAAGCCAACAACAAAGTTTGGGTGATGAGAATACAAGTTCCAACCGCGACACAGCACGTCTCAGTTACTGCCTCCACAAGAATATAGATTTTTTTTTCTAAAAACAATCGATGCTAATAAAATAGTAGATATTTTGAGGAGTGATGATAAAAGAGGTTGTTGTGAGTTTCATTATGATGGATAAATATGATAAATAATACCATATTCATGGACTTGACTTCTCAAATAACGATGTTAGATAAATCCATTTTTTATTTTAAAATTAGTAATTTGTATTTTTCATAAGTAAAAATAACTATCATTTTAAAAAATATAACTACCTTAATAATTTGTCTTTTTAACTTTTATATGCCGGGTTAAATTATTTTATATATCTAAATTCTAGATATGTTTTTGTATGCTGAAAAAAATCTGTTTTTTTTTAAATTAAATTAGTATAAAAAATTATTATTTATAATATTTTTTAAATTTCAAACTCTAATGATAATGTTGGGAGTATATTCAAAAGATTAACTACTTGATGGATCTGTTTTTCCTTTTATTTTTATTTTTCTAATTATAGATCAATCAATAATTCAATAGCATTACCCTTGCACTCAAGTCAATTATGTGATTAGACGAGGAAGACTTGGATAGACGTGCTCGTACGCGCCAAAGGCTCACGTGAAAGTGATGGGCTGGCGGAGCTGGGAGTTATCTGTGTGCTGATAAGTCTACCACGTGGCGTTCACGAAAAGGCTGCCTAGATGTCTATGACGTCATCACATCCTCATGTGATGACATCATGAGAAGCTCAATAGCCGGCTTGACTGGGCTCGGCTGCAAGAATGATCAAGTGTTGGTCACCACCACCATAGTTAATGTATTCCCCATTTGTCATCGAAAGGGGCCTTTGGTACCACGGAACCTCAAATTTCCTTCGTGAAAATTATTTGTGTTTGATTCGTTATAAAATATTAAATTGTCCAGTGATTTAATAATATTATTCGGTATTTTTTTATTTTATTTTTATATATTTAGGTAATAGTAAACATCTATGAACTTCTCATGAATTCCATACATAAACCAAACATAATAAATATATTTTAAATTATTTTATTTTCAACGATCATATTTTCAAAAATTACATTTTAAACAATCATAATTTTTTCCCCTAAAAATCCACATACAGTATTCTCCTTTAAATTTATGTCAACACTTTTTAAAAAAACTCCTCATCATAATTATTTTCCACTATTTTCTAGAATTTTTATAATCTTTGCTAGTTTAAATTTGTTGGGAAAGGCTTTGCCATCTATAATAAGACAATACCAAAAACAAAACACACGAATAAAGAGCATTTCACAGGTTGTCTATAGAAAATATTTAATTCTAAGTTGGACTTATCATATGTTGTCCCAATGTAGTACAACCGATCGAGAAAGCACAATTTGAAGTCAAGTAAGAGAAAAAAGGTTGCTGCATAACATAAATCTGACCATGTTCCAACAAAATTATTAATTTGAAGTGCTGAAACTAAAACTCAATTCGCTCCCAAAATTCATAACAATGCACTTGATATTGACAACCTCATGGTCACCAATCCACATGGAATATTTTTGCTTCGTCCCTACAACCCTATCAAAGCTTTACACCACTAAGTACCTGTTTGAAAGAGCTATTGCGGTAGCTTTTTAAAGTGTTTTTCGTGCTGAAATACATCAAAATGATGTTTTTTTATTTTTTAAAAATTATTTTTGACATCAGCACATCAAAATGATCTAAAAACACCAAAATATATTCATTTAAAATGGAAAAAAAATTTTTGAAAACGGCGTTTGAAACGCCGTCCCAAACAGGCACTAAACACTATTGAGAGTCTTGTCTTTTTCAAGTTCTCCCAACTCTCTCTTTTGTTTTTTTTGTAATGTAGATGTTCAGATAAGCTTACGTGTATCTCGATTAATTTTACAGATTTCGAAGTGAATGACCAATTACTAGTCTTCAGTGAAACTAAGGTTTATAAGACTCAAACTGGTAACCTATAGAGAACAAATCTAAAACCAGACCATTGAGCTGCACCTCTCAGGATTTAACTCTCTCATTTTCTCTCTTGTAACGTGGATGTTCGGGTCATCTTACGAATATTTTAACTAATCCCGCAGGTCTTGAAGTGAACGATCGAACTAATAACTTATATAAAGTAAATCTAGAACCGGACCACTCAGGGTTTAACCCTCTCATTTCCCTTGCCATAATTCAATGATCATTTCCCATAAAATTATTATCTTCTAGAGAGGACGGGATTTGTTTTGCTAGAAAGATTCTCTCTGATGCAATCCTTTCTCAAGCACGTTTGAATACCGATATAACCAAGAAAAATCAGCAATTGAATTCTATTCAATAATCATCTATGGCCATGACCAAATTAACAATATTCAATTCCACAAAGCAAAGAGTTCTTCTGTTTTGAAAGACAATATCAATGGACCACGTGTATAAATTCATAATGCTAGTTTCTTCCTCCCTTGTAGGGATCTACACAAAACTAGCAAATTAGAGCCACGATTTGTAAATACATGATGCTAGTGTAGTAGTAGTAGTAGTAAGAAAATAACTGGATGAGAATATTTTAGGGTTTTGCTTTAGTGTAGGATCTCACACGCAATAGAATTGCAAGCTGGGGTATGGATGCTCTCACGTGTCTTGACTTTCCTTGTAAGAAATTAATTATCCAACAAGCAAATTGACCAGCTGACCATGTGATATAAAGCTAGCTAGCCTACCATACAGAGATTACTTTTCTTGTGAAAGCTAGGGTTACAACCTGAATTTCAATTCATGACAGGCAATAGAGGAACGGTAAAGACACTTCACAACAAAAACTTTCTTATAATAACAAATTATATAAAATTTTCCTAATATTTCATGAACTTTTGAGATATTCTTCAAAAAAAAAAAATATATATATATATATATATATTATTTCATTATACTTATTATAATATAAAATCCAAATCTTAAATAAAATAAAATAATATAATATAATAATAGAGCACTCTAAGATATTTAAAGTTTAAGTTGGAAGAATAATTTGGTCAAATATTGCTCGAAACCAAATTAGATTCAAAGTTTAAGTTGGAAGAATAATTTGGTATTAGAACAAAATTGCGACAATACCGAAATCGGTGCAAATTCCGAGGAATTCATCTAAGCTTAAAGACTATGTCATAACCCAATTTCTGGGTTATTTTTCAAAATTTACCCAAAAATAACAAAAATAAAATAAAAAAGGCTTGCGTCAACAGAAAAATCAATGTGATAATTTTGGACGTTTTCGAGAACCCGATCATACTTCTTTTTTTCCCAAAAATACAGATTCAATGCTAAAATTATTTAATAAATTTGTTTAAAACTTAATTCAAAAGGCATAGTTATATTTTTATGGGTAAGTTTGATTTAATCACCGACCAATTTAAAAGTGTAATTATGTTTCATAATTAATTTAGAGCTTAACTGAAGGATTTAATTAAAGGCAAGGACTTAATTATACTTTAAATGAGCCAAATCAATTTTATTAAAGACTTAATTGGTGAGAAATTAAGTTTGAAAGCCTAATTTAGGTTAAATTAAGAATATCATAATTTTCAAAGATGAAACTTTTTGGGTGAAATTGAAATGCCAAAATTGAACAAAAAAACATTGTACTTCCCGGTTTTCCCAGATCAAAAAACTCATTTTTGTCACAACTTATTTTTTGTCTATCTATTTATTTTTTATTTTAAAAAAAATTGTCCAAACCTTGCCGGTAGCCATGTTGCACCCATGCCGACAACCATGTCTTTAACCCACTCCCACACAACACATCATACTTGTACATCACTCACATACCTGCAAATTGCACTCATTAAGTCTATAAAAGAGAGAGCAAAAGGTTTACCGAGGGGGGAGGAATTTTTCATGTTTTAAAATACAATCCAAGCATATTTTCATGTTTCAAAATACAAAATAGATATTGTAACCAGTTTTTTATTATCCGTCAAGGTTTGGAAAAAATATTAAAAACTCTTTACCAATTATTTTGCTCACTTAATATTGAAGTATTAGGATTTAGTTGTAAATTTTAATATTTAAAGATATAAAATTACATTATAAAGTATATCATTGGTCATTAAAGTTACAAATAAATAGACGTGATGCTAAAATAAAAGCTTTAAATACTAAGGTATATTAAATACAATGCGTCTTTCCTTATACAACTAATTTCTCATGGTTGACATTGTATTTTCAAGTGCATTTGTCAAATCAAGTTGATATTATTTTTCAGTGTTTGTAAAAATTAAATATACATATATTTGTGTAAAAAAAAAGAATTCTCTGCACTAAAAAAAATTATTCACTGCAATACCACTGCAAAAACTATTTTTCAGCAGTAGAGATGAGCAACAGGCGGCTTAAAAAAGAAGGCTAGCCAGTGCCAAGCCACTGCGGCTCAACTTTGCCTGTTTGGGACGGCGGTATAATCGCCGTTTCCTCAAAATTTATTTATTTATTATTTTAAATAAAAAAAATTGTTATTTTTAAATTATTTTGATGTATTGATGTCAAAAATAATTTTTGTTTTTAAAAAATATTATTTTAATATATTTTTAAATAAAAAATACTTTAAAAAACAATCAGAACCGCCCTTCCAAACAATCCAATACTTGAAAATGATCGCGACTGCACCTTTCAAAGAAGCAATTAATAATACAGAGGGGGGAGATGGAGGGGACCTCTGTGTACTTGAATGGCGTACAATACATTTTATATTATATTGTTGCTTTCAGTATTTCATAATATTGTCCAACAACACACATTGAATATCACCTTTGCATATTTTTTGACACTTGGAAATAAAGCCTGTTGAGCTACACTTACAACTTTCTGTATTTATTTTTAAAGTTTTTTTTTAAAAAATAATATTAACATCATCCCATCAAAATAATTTAAAAATATTAAAAATAATTTAATCTAATTATATTCTTATAATTTTATTTGTGTATTATTCTATTTGTTTTTTCAATGTGAGTTCAATTTTTAAATTTGACAGGATGAATCAAGTATTATATTTATTTTCTTAGTAGATGTCAAAATTTTATTGGTTAAATTGAATTGAGCATATATACTTTTGAGGTCTAGTCTTAGATATGTTACTTTTAGTGAGTTGATTAAAAGTTTTTTTATTTTTATTTTTTTGTTTTCAATTAATTTTTTTTGGTATGTTTTTAGATTATTTTAATGTGTTGATAATAAATATATTTTCTGAAAAAAATAAAATAAAAATCATTTTGATATATTTCTAGATAAAAAAATAGTTTTAAAAACCATCCTCAATCAAACTTTTAAACATGCTCTTAGTTGAGAAAAGAATTGTCTCGGTACATAAAATTAAGCTACTTAAAAAAATATTTTTCTATTACAAATAGGAAAAAAATAAATGCAACTACTATGATTTAACGCAGTGAACTTCTATAAAATCATAAATGATTTTTCTTTTCCAAGTAAATTTACGAGCAAGGCAATTGGACAAAGGATTCCCATCTCTTGTCATTGCCATTAAATCTCACCTCGCATGGTTTTTTATTTATTTATTTATTTTAGATGTAAAGTGTATCCTCTAACTTAAGCTCAAGATTTATTATATAAATTATAAATTCTTTATTATCACATCACACCCTTTAAAGATAACATGGTTTCATTAAATTGGACAAAATTAATGAGAAACTTCATATGATCAATGACTCTTTCATTTGTCTTTGAAATTGTATTTATTCATCTAAAATCTATAAAAAAAAAAAAACGCAACGATGACTTCTTCACGGACACAAAGTTGAATCATGGAACTCATTAAGAGAAGAAAATAAAAATACTATAATTATGGTTTACGTCAAACCTATTCATTCATAGTTAAGTTCTCCATACTTTCAAGCTTGGCGACCAAGTAACTTGCCAGGTAAGTTTTCCATAAATTATAATAAATATTCATAGTTATAGTTAATTCCCACCTCCAAATTCCATTCCCTGTTCTTTTTCACGAATTGAACCTAATATATTTAAACAAATATAATATTATTCAGTTACAGTCTCATAATAGAATAAATAAACACAATCATGTTTTGTTAAATGAAAAATAGAGACGAAAATATATATAAAAAAATGTGTTCATAATACTTTTCGAGTGAATTTATTAACTTTGTAGATAGAGGACATTAAATTTATCATACCATTATTAATTTTAATACTCAATATATATATATATATATATTTGGATATGGAACCAAAGAGTCAAGAATCACATGTTAGTGAGACTCTATTCAAACAATCGAACGAGGCCTATCAAACCAAAGCAGAATAGAAAATAACTAACCTCTTCTTAAATAATAATAATAATAATAATAATAATAATACAAATTATATTCCGGTAATAGTTAAAGTTTTTAAGTGAAATGATTCATTAACATAGTATCATAGTTTTGTTAACCTAGTAATTACGATTTTGAATCTCATTATCCTCATTTTATTTAATAAAAAATTTAATATAAAGTAGTGTAGACTTATATGCACGTTTCAAACCTAATTTTTTTATTTTTTATTTGAGAAGATATAGATCATATCATAAGATCTACTTATAATTCTAAATAAGATAAAACTTTGACAATTCATATAACTGTTCTTCTTTTATTCTCCGGAAAAACTCAAAGATTTTAGAAATGCTTTGAATGGTAGTTGTGAAAGAAAAGGACACTAACCAGGAGACGATGGTGTGCAGTACTTTTATATAATTGGAGAATTTTAGCGGTACGGGTAGGTCTGGGATATTGTTTTTGATGTTGCGTGTTAGATGAGTGTAGCTGATTTAGTTCATGGTTAGTAATGTGGTTGAAAAGTATATTTTATTAGAAAAACATTAAATTACTTTTTCTTATGTTTTTTAAAATGACGTTAATGTACATTTAAAACCATAATTAAACATCTAAGAATTACATTTTTATTATTATTTTGATGTTCTTATTTTAACACGCGATGGGTATTAAAATCATTAAAACATGTTAAAAACACTTTAAAATACCTAAATTACAGAGCAAGCGATGATACCCTGATCTTCATCGAGTGTGCATTAGAGTATTTGACTAATGAGATAGCATGCGTACCGGTTGTGCCCTTCCACCAATGTATTGAAGTGATTATTCGACATTACATTTTAAAACAATTTTTTAAAAGATTTTTTTTAAAATTAAAAAATAATAATTTTAGATATTTTGATATAATGATTTTAAAAATAATTTTTTTTAAATATATTATTTAAATATATTTTTAAATAAAAATTATTTTAACATATCCGAAATAGATTTAATGGAAACTCAAATTCAAATTCCCGATTCTCTTTGTAGGTCACGGACCTCACCTTCTTCTTTGTCTATCGACGTCGGCCGGTACATCAATCCATATTATCTTATATTTCGTAATATTTTGAAATCTTTAAGAAATCATTTATAATAATTTCTTTCAAGAACAAAACTATTGTAGGTCTTATTATATTATAAGAAACTCTAAAAATACAGGGGTATAGAATAGAAAATGAAAAATTACTTATGAGAATTTGTATTTTTATTCCTAGATCAATCATTTCAATATCACTTTAATTACTAGAATCAAATTGATATTTCACAGTATGAATGTCTTTTAGATTTTGTCAAGTTAATGCAGAGAATTGAAATGAAATAAAAAGAGAGAAAATTATATTCTTTCAATTATGAAAACATACATTTTTATAAAGGATTATGTCCCTATTATATAAGTAGAGAAACAATTATATTTTTAGTAACTTCTCTAAATATATGGATCAGGTTCATCTCTCATGAACGAACCAGATACAGCCCAATAACCAACGTGATGTTTTTACTTTAGTTGGAGCATTTTTCATACACTCGTAAAACACTTTAGATTTATTGTTCATTGTACATGGATCATTGGCATCATTTTATTTTTTTTGTGCATTCATGGAAGTATCCCCATGACCTAACGAAATAAAGAATTATATCCATGATGAATTTATCTAGGCATAAACCTATTAATTGGAAGAAAAAAAAACATATTTATGCACAAATGTATAATTCAGTTCACAATTTAGAGGATTGGATTATTAATTGGATTTTTCTTGGCTGGTTGCACCTTTCAAATCCCCGATGCAGAGCATCATTTTATTTGCCTTTTCTTCTTCTGGGCCATTCATCTTCAAATGAAAATGATACGAGAAGACTTGAAGGACTGTGAAAGTAACTAGCTGGGTTTTGTAGAAGGTGGCAGCATTATGGACTAGTAGGGTCATTGACCTAACTGGGCTTATCTTATTGGGCTTTACTTGGCCCACTCTATAAAGGCCTGATGGGCACCATTGGTATTGGGCTATAACGTATAAACTTGTGAATATTCGACATGATTTTTTGCTGATGAAAATGGCATGACATTAAATAATTATTTAATGTTAGCAACCCCACACACACCAAGACAGCTGCTTTTCTATTAAATAATTAACAGTGAACTAAGTGCTAAAAAGAAAATTTTTGACCTGATTGATCTGGATGATTGACCCGGTAAAACCCCATAAAAAAATTAATTGCAATCTATTAACTATTTATTTTTTAAAACTAAAATAATATTATTTTAATTTATAAAACAAAATGAGATAACCTAATAACCCAATCAAAATCTCTAATCGAAACCGTGCTTAAAATAATATCATTTTAGTATTTCTTAATATAATTTTCGAAGTGAAGTTTTATTTCCGTGCAGTAGTGTGTAATGTCTTATTAAGATTTTTTTTTGTTTTCTTAAATAGTTTTGATATATTAAGATTAAAAATGATTTTTAAATAAAATAAATGTTCTTTCATATATTTAGAAGCAAAAGGCATTTTGTAAAACAACTAGTCAAAAATGTTCTAAGTAGATATTTGATACTATAATAGCTTGTATTCTTCAAAGTAATCTTTTTTTAATTATTTATCACTTATTAAAATATGTTGTAAATGAATTTAATAAATTAATATTAAAAAAATATATACTATATTTCAATTAAAAAATACCGTTAATTACATTGTTAAACATACACTAAAGTGAAACAAAACATTTGTCTGAGGCTCAACAATAAATACACATGTAATAATTTTAGATTATTTTTGAAACAACTCCAAATTCAAATAAGAGACTCTCAATTCTCCAATAATAATAATTAAAATAATAATAATTATTATTATTATAATAATAATAGTCAAAGATGTAACCCTGCAGGGGTTGCAGGTGATGCATGCATTTTTTGTTTTATAGGATTCTGAACCGGAGACTGATCCCTGATGAAGTCACCAGTTTTGACTTTTGAAAACAAAATAATTACACGGGGTCTAATTTTCTAGCACGGAAAGACTTCTACAAAGTACCAAGACAAGCAAAAAGAGAAAATAAAGAGGGTCAGGACTTCTACAACCTTCCAGGCTGGCGGCGGCCAAGGAACTGGCCTGATCATTCATGAACCAAGCTTGCTGGTATTCAACAACTGCTCCGGCGCCGACCTCATCACGAGCCCCTCCAATCAATCTCTCGATAAAATAAAAATAAAAATATTTTATTTTTAACTTTAAATTAACAAAATTTGATGTTTTTAAATCATCTTAATGTGTTGATGTCAAAAATAATTTCTTAAAAATAAAAAATATATAATTTAAAATGTATTTTTAAATGAAAAATACTTTCAAAACAACTAAAACTACACTCCTGGCACAGGTACTCACATTGGGATGTTTATTGTTTTGGATTCGTATGAGAGGAAACATCATCCTGAAAATTATATTTTGTTAACCTAAATGAGTGGGTAGAATTGTAATTGTTTTAGGTTGCACATGTTTTGATTAGAATTCAAAGCTTGTTATATAGATCATAATTTTTTTGTTATCACATCACGTTCATGAAACCTTTAGTTAGAGAAATTAGAGAGAGAAGTTTATGTTATAGTGGGATGTTTATGTTATAGCTGTATACCCAATTCAAAATCTATTTCAATATAATAAAATGAGGTTATTAGATTGACATCAAATTTTAATATATTTTTAAATAAAAAATATTTTAAAAAACAACCAAAACTACACTCCCAACACAGGTACTCACAGTGGGATGTTTATTGTTTTGGATTCGTATAAGAGGAAACATCATCCTGAAAAGTATATTTTGTTAACTTAAATGAGTGAATAGAATTGTAATTGTTTTTTGTTGCGCATGTTTTGACTCGAATTCAAAACTTACTATATAGATCATAAATTTTTTGTTATCACATCACGTTTCATGAAAACTTTAGTTAGAGAAATTAGAGAGAGAAGTTTATGTTATAGTGAGATATTTATGTTATAGCTATATGTCCAATTCAAAATCTATTTCAATATAACAAAATGAGGTTATTAGATTGGCATCAAAGTTATTAGATTGATGGATCAACATGAATGATTTTAGATTAATTTGAGTTAATTTTTTTTATATATAAAAATGAACCCTGGTAAATTAGCAAGTTGAACCAAAATTCAAAAGTTAAAATTTGTTATATGTTTCTTAACAAAAAGGATAATAGTGATGTTTAAAAGTGTAGTTGAAGCTATTTTTAAAGGTTTTTTGTTCAGAAAAGTATTTTTTTTAAAAGTTATTTTTGATATCAGTATATTAAAATAATTTGAAAACATAAAAAAATAATTAAAATATATATTTTTAAATATTTTTGAAATATTTTACCAAATAAACACTAATATGAACACGAGAAACTTCATGCGAGGTTTCTTGTTCTAAAGCTATTATTGCATTCAGGAGTTTTGAGTTTTTACTATTCTTCAAGTGATTGTTTAAAAATATAGTTGAAATTACTTTTAAAATTATTTTTTATTTAAAAATATATTAAAATAATATATTTAAATTATTTTTGACATCAACATGTGAAAATAATTTAAAAACACTATTTTTTTTAATTTAAAACAAAAAATAAAAATAAAAACACAATTAAATTACAGTTTGAACCCCTTTGGCTTACGAGTTTTATTGACCGTAACGAAAATAAAACAAAACATTCGAAGATCCTTAAATTAAGAAAAAGATTTGAGGTATCCTAAAGAGAAAACAAAGATTTTATGTTTCCTGCTAAATTAGGACAAAGATTCAAAACCTTTTAAATTAAATTATTTTGCAACAAATCTTATCTCATTCCAAACAAATCCACCTTAATTTAGATGTAATAATTACACATTTTTACCGTTAATAAATGAATAATTTTACGAAAAAATCAACTTTTTTTTACCTAAATTTTACTCCAGCATTGTAATTTAATTTCATAAACTCCATCCAATTGACAAAAACTTATCATTTCACAAAATGAAGATGAACCTTCTTCTCTTTTTTTTCTATTTTTCTTTAGATGATACATCTTTCAAAACCTTACAAAAATCATAATTCCTTGACAATATGCAAAGAAAACAAAAACTATCAACTCACAAAAAACCTCAACACAACACAATTTGTTTTTGAGTAAAATGTGTAATGGTACTTTATAAACATATTTTTCATTTAAATATATATATATATATATATATATATATATATATTAATTTTGATATTAGTACATCAAAAAACACATTATTATAGTCTTAATTATAAGAAAACAGTAGGAAAAAAACTATAGAATAAACATGGAATTTATAAAAAATAATGATGAGTAAGATGAAAAAATCACATTTTAATTTCTATTAATGCCAAAGCCAACTTGGTAACTTCCCAGTTTTATGAAAAAAAAAATGTTTTTTTTAAAAAAGAAATTTGTTTAGAGAGGAGGAAAAAAGAGTTCTTAACTGAGTGTAGCTTCGAAAAATCAAAGGAAAAAAAACGAGAGAAGTGATGGTCATGTATTATAATACCAGCAAATAAAGAAAAAGACATCAGGAGGAGATTGGAATAATCCCAACGTCACGCTTCTTCCACTTTCTCTCTCTCTCTCTCTCTCTCCTCCTTACCAAAGTCAGCAAAAAATTAAAGAAAAAAGAAAGACATAAAATAAATGAAGAATTGAAGAGCTCAAATTTCAAAGTTTGAGCCTTTGAAAACAAAAATTAGTTTACTTTATTAATACAGAGAGAGGAAGAAGAAGAGTTCATTGCACAGGCCACAGGGTTACCTTTTTGTTAATAATAATACTTTCTGAGTAAACACTGTTTTGTATGGTCTATTTTTTTATTATATATATATATGTGTGTGTGTGTGTGTGTGTGTGGTGTGTATCGTACAAACAAAAAGACTGTCTTTCTGATTAGGGTTTTTGTTTGAACTTTTCTCTTCATTTCACCATCTGGGCTTTGCTTAATTATTAATTCAGTGCTTCTAGCACTGATAACTCTTTCTTTATTTTGGGTTTTTCTTTCGTTAGTAAAGTTGAAGGCTTTACTTTATTATGTCAATTCTCGGTGCTTCTAGCTTTGCGAGCTTAGGACAATCTTCGTGCTTCATGTAGTCTTGGGTTGTGTCTGGACAGAGGGTTGTTGCTCTTTTGGTCTGTTATTGAGTGCTTGGTAAAGGTTAGTACTTTATGCGTAATTGAAAGGGGTAGGGAGTGATAAAGGAGAGAATCTTGACTTCTATTTTTGTGAAGTAGAAGTGTCTGGACACGGGGGTTTGGTTGATTTTGAGAGGGTCTGGTGTTAGTGTTTATGATGTTTCATGGGGAGTAGAAAACATAATAATAATAAAGCTGTGACCGAGATGCCAAGCTTTGTTCCTCAGATATCAACTTCTAATCCCATGTAAGTTGTTTTCAGTTCAATATTCTTTATCAGTTTGAGTTGTATAATTCATTCTTCCTGTTGTATGATGAATTATCTGATTAATCTGTAGTTTATGTCTATGATTTATCTGCTTGCTTATTTGTGGGTTGCTCTACTATAGGCTGTAATTTTGAGTTATAGCCTTCCTGCCAATCAGTGAGAAGTTGTACTATGGAATATTTCATCGTTTGCTTGGTACCTGAAATGAAAAGAAAAGATTATAATTAACGCAAATCTTATATCTTTCTTTTGGTACACAAACTGCATCATATATATTTGCATTTTTAAATATTTTATGAAACTTGACTTCTTAAAGGAGCCCAATTGATGCTTTTAGTTGGAAATTTTTCGAGGGTCTTGGAGTGACTATAATTCTCCTTCATGAGATTGCATAGAATGCATGCTGGGAACAGGTGTGTTTATGTGAATTTGGAGGTATTGTTTGATTGTGCTATGTGTTATGAAGCTGTTGTGTTGATATCAGAGAGGACAGAGTAGAGTTAAATTCAATTCCAATGTGTAAGCAAAAACATAATCAGTCCCAATGCATGAATACTGGTCAAACCCTTTATAATTTACAGCTTTGTTGTTTTCCTTGTTTTTGCTTTTGTATCGCCGGTATGCTTCTCAGTTCTGACAGTACATGTTTCAGTGGCACCGAAGGAAATAATATTCGTTCTTCCAGAGTTTCAGACTTTGCAACAATTGAGCAATCTCTTGGGTTTCGCATGGAAGATGCTGTTGATCTTAGCAGAAGTATGTAATTGAAATCTTGAATTACTTTAGAAGCAGATTTTTTCTGTATCGGTGATCCTTGGACTTCTAATTTTAATTTATATATTTGATTTCTATTAACCATCTTAACTTGTGCCATGGCATGTCCAATTTCACTAAATCATACATAAGATATAGAAATCATACATAAGATATAGCTGTTTAACCTTTTTATCAAATATTGTAGCTTCAGGGGTGCTTGATTGTTATTCTCAATCTTCCATCTGGGGCAACGGTCAATCTGTCAGTTGCTAAGACATCAGGTCTTGGAACAGAATTTTATCCCTGGGCTGAGTTCAACTTGAGTCTTTTTTCTCTTTAACATCTTTCCTTCACTACATCACTTGAAGCAATGATTTTTTATGTGGTCACTTCTGGTTGAAACATCATCAGCACATCAATGCATGGAATTGTAGGTAGATTGCATACCAGATAATTTCAGCTTGCAGCATGAATTGCATAGACTGCTATATGATTAGGTTCTTGATCTATGTAAAATTTCTTTTGATATTGATATAGTTTCATGTATTCTTAGTCATTTTTATTGTCTTTCAGATCCTCTTTTTAACCAATTAAAATCTAGTGGCCAGACAATAGGTACTGATGTTCAGTTTGGTGCTTTGAATAAGGTGAGCTTTATTTTCCCTCCACATTTCTTTGCTCTTTATACTGATGATGGCTTCAAAGTTAACTGAGCGGTTTTCTTTTCCCCTTTTTTTGTAATTTAGCCCCTTGCATCTTCAGATATAAATCTCTCAGCTGCTGTTGTGGGGTCCCGTCCATTACCACTACAAAGAGAAGTGCAAGTAAATCCAGTTTCTATACCTGGTAACAATCCTGAGAATTGGGGAGAAACCAGCATGGCTGAAGCCAGTCCCAGAACTGATACCTCAACAGATGACACAGAAGACAAAAATCAAAGGGTGATGTCTCTTACTTTCTCATGCAGTGTATTGTCAGTTTTGCAAAAATCCATTGACTTATGCATCTCACCCTTTTCTCTCTATATCTCTCAATATTCCCTTCTCATGCAAAGGAAATTTCATTTCCTGGTTGAACATAGGCTGTTGGTCAGTTGTAGGTGACAATTTAGTGACTTCAATTTGCAGTTTGAAAGAGGACAATCAACTGCAATAGCAGCATCTGATTCCAGTGACAAGTCAAAGGAAAGGGCAGGGGATCAGAAGGTTGCATAGATGAAGTTGATTTTATTTACATAACTACCACCCAACATTATGTCATTCATTTTTTTTTTCTTTTAATTATTGCCATGCAGACATTAAGAAGGCTTGCTCAAAATCGTGAAGCTGCCAGAAAAAGCCGATTAAGGAAAAAAGTAAGTACTGTGTTTTATTTTGCTGCCTGTCCCCACAATTCTTTGCTATTATTATATCAGGGAAGCTGCATTTGCCAAGGATAGGTCTATTTAGTTATAAATTTCAAATTTACACTGTTTTATGCATTCTTCATGGAACTTGTTGTCTTTCCACTATAGGCATATGTACAACAATTGGAGAGCAGCCGGCTTAAGCTGACCCAACTGGAGCAAGAGCTCCAGAGAGCCCGGCAACAGGTTTTGTTTTTATTGTTACCCATTTCTGTCTTATTTTAGCAGGATTATATATTGTCTTATAATCTGTATTGAAATTTCTTGACTGCAGGGAATTTTCATTTCAAGTTCAGGAGATCAAACCCATTCAATGAGTGGAAATGGTACTTAATTAGCTCTATGTGTTTGGTTATGTATTGTGTGTAGAGATGCAGAACTGATTGCAGTATAAATGACTAGTGATTTTGCTTTTAATATGTAATGGTAAATCAAGTGAACATTATGTTTGTGTGTCGAGTTAATGATTATACAATGACACTAGGATTATCAATTTTGCTCCATGGTTGCAATAAACAGTATCCAGGCCCTGTATGGAATAGGTTATAGCCACCACTGGGGTGCTTGTTATATTTGTTACTTTATAATGTTGGAGAACTTTTCATGGTAGGAACTGTTTGCTGACCTTAAAACATGAGCAATTGGCATTGTCTCTGGAGATGCACAGTATTCTAAAATTGAGAGGGAATATGCTTGCAAATGACAGTGTTGTGGTCTTGTCACATTCCCCTATCTATATATAAATTGATATTTACTATATACAATTCTTTGCTTAGACTTGCATACCACAAATCATAAGGGCCATCTCATCATCACACCTGCTGCTTCAACAGCTTCAGGTTGTTTGTTTAGTGATCAAGACAATTTTTATGGGATACTTTTCTGTAGATTCTGTCTCAAATTACAAATTAGACACCTAGTGCAGTGGGAATTGAATAAAGTTTGGCTTGCCATCTAGTGTTTAGGCTTTTGATTCCTTAGCCACAAGCTTGTTATGTGTTTTGGATATTGTTGGAGGTTTACCGTTTTATACAATATTATTCTATTGTGATTCATATCTGTTTGCTGGTCTTAGTTGCTTGGTGCTACTGGTTCCAATTTACTGCACTGTTTTGGCATTTGATGTAGATCTCTGATACAGATGATTGTTCTACAGGTGCCTTGGCATTTGACGCAGAATATTCAAGGTGGCTAGAAGAAGAGAACAGGCAAATGATTGAGCTGAGGGCTGCGGTCAATTCACATGCAGGAGATACTGAACTTCATACTATTGTTGACGGTGCTATTGCACACTTCAATGACGTTTACAGGCTGAAAGGCACTGCTGCAAAAGCTGATGTTTTCCACATCTTATCAGGTATGTGGAAAACACCAGCAGAGCGTTGTTTCATGTGGATAGGTGGTTTTCGCTCATCTGAACTCCTCAAGGTGGTTTCCGTATTAACATAGCTTATGTTTTATGCTTTTTCTTCTTTAATACACAAAAAAAGAGGTGATTATGCGGTCTATTATGTGAACTGAATTGATTCTGGTGAATTGGTGCAGCTTCTTGTGAATCAATTGGAGCCTCTGACTGAGCAACAGCTAGTGGGCATTTACAACTTGCAGCAATCTTCCCAGCAGGCTGAAGATGCGCTGTCACAAGGGATGGAAGCACTGCAGCAATCTCTCGCGGAAACATTGGCTAATGGCAACCCTGGCTCATCAGGTCCATCTGGGAATGTGGCAAACTATATGGGTCAAATGGCCATGGCCATGGGAAAGCTAGGAACTCTAGAGGGGTTCCTGCGTCAGGTAAAAAAACGACGTTCCATGATATCACCCTTTTTTTTATCTTTTTTATATTTGCATTGTAGTTCATTGGTCGTATATGCTGTTCTAAACATTGTACTTGTACCACATCATCATTGCTCATCAGTCATCTTCCCTCGTTTTGAATATAATTGTAGTTTTGACATTTGATTATAATTCTTTCATTTGGTTATTATCAGGCTGATAATCTGAGGCAGCAAACACTAGAACAAATGCACCGTATACTGACGACTCGGCAATCAGCCCGTGCACTTCTGGCAGTACACGACTATTTCTCCAGGCTACGAGCCCTTAGTTCTCTCTGGTTGGCCCGACCACAAGAATAAGTAGCGGTGTGTTATCCCCCCGCGAAGTTAACATGAATATTTATCGGTTCACCACCCTCCTGCTCGGCCTTCAGTTCTCATCTGGCCATTGGGTGGATTGCTGCTGGTCTTTGAAGTCGTCATCAATGGCAATTGTGGTGCAGTTAAGTCATAGTTGGTGTAATTATAGGGTTTCATGTGCAGTTGTAACGCCAGGTCTGCTCACACGAATGCATGCTTATCTTCTTGTTGTAAAACAATTAGTGGCAATAATTCGATCATGTTTGGTGTTTATTAGAACTGAAAAAGGGAAATAGAAGTGTCATTTGTAACATAGGTTACAGTTTCTCGATTTGTATACTAGAAAATCAAATTAAATCAGGATCATATTTGTTTTTTAAGTGCTGCTGATTTTCTTTTGGTACATCTTTTAATTGCTTCTTTGCTCCCTCTTGAGAACCATCTCTTGCTCATTAAGATCAAGCAGAAAACACTTTAGTGAGCTTTGTATCATGATTAGTGAGCTTGATTGTGATTAACCAAACTCTTTAGTTGAAAACAAATAAAGAGTAAAGAAATGTTCTAGAAAAGCATTCTTGTTTGTATATTTGCATAAATTTTAATGTGGATGACAAGCTTAAAATTTGATAGAGATGCTTTTAATGCAAGGAAAAAAACTATTCAAAAACATCCCTATCATTAAAATCTACAAGTTTAGATAGTATTTGATTATCATTTTGTAGTAAAAAAACATAAACATAAACAAAGAATATATAAATATAAAATAAATATGTTTTCATGATATCTTTTTAGCAAGCTTCTATCATTTTAAATACAAGTATATCTCCATTATCTTTGTCCATCCTTTGAATTAATAAAACACTATCTTTAATAGTATAGTTTATTATATTGCATTTTGCCCCCTATCTCAATCATGATTTTGATTAGAGAATAAATTAATTAATGGTAAACCCATTGGGATAAAATGATAGATTATTTAGTAAAACACTTGTATTTTTAGCATTGCTGTTAACCTTGAAAATTCAATTGTTTTGTATTTTTTTTTCATTAAGATAAATTTTTTTTATTAACGCATCTCTTGTTTATCTTAGCTAATACATTTATTTTTAGCTAGATTCATTTTTTTCTATTTTTTCCTTAAAAAAATTATATAATTACTAAAACAAGCTGACAAAAAAATCAAAATAGTGTCTATATTTCATGTGATTTAAAGCTAAATAATAATAGATATGATAAAATTATATTCAAAATCCAGTTGAATGTTTTTATAGTAAAACACTAATTTCAATCGAATTTTCATAAATACTATATTATTAGTTTTATTATTTTTAGATTAGATATATAATAGTTGAAAAAATATTAAGATTTAAATGAAAATTTATAAAAATATTTAAGAATCATTTCAAAATTGAGAGTAAGTAAAATATTAAAAGGTGTAAAAAAAAGTCAAATATCAAGGCAAATGCTTGACTCACTCGTAGCAGGTTAGTCATATATATTTAAAAGTATAGCACATGTCATGTATATCTTAACCAAAAAAGATGATATAATTTTTTTATAAATTAATTAAAAAATATATTAAAATAATTTTTTATATATTAAAATTAAAAGATATAAAAAAATTAATATCTTTAGTAAAAATCTTCAGAAATGGTCAGTTATTTTTTAAATGCATACATTTTTCCGTTCACAAATTTATAAATTCTAAGCCCATTGATGTTAGAATGATGGGCTGAAATGGGCCATACACTTGAGCAATGAAGCCTCAAATGGACCATCTCGAGGTTCCCCTTCGCTCATCCACCTCTGCAACAAACAACATAGCAGCAACTTGGTCGACACAAAAATAACCAGGCTTTGAAGCTTTCGTTCAATCTCCTAGGTTTTGGGTCTCAAAGGAACTGTCTTTCTAAGTTAAGATTCTGGTTTTCAGTGGAGCTACCTCGTATAACAGGTATATGGCTTCTCTCTCTTCTCATTTTGTCTAGAACTTAAATTTCTTATTTCTGTTTGATTGCTGAGAATATGAAATGAAAAGAAAACGAAATATTTAGTGCTTATTTCTTATTTATTTATTTATTATTTACACGAAATTTTGTGTAAATTGGCAAATGGTAATCAATAAACACAGCCTTAGATAGCATTCCCGCTTTAGGGGGACAAAGAAATTCTTGCTTGATGGGCCCTATTGGGATTCTTAACTCTAATTGATCAAATTTTGCTGTCTTTTTTTGTATTGCTATAATGGGTTTATTTTTAAAGAATTGAAATTTAGAACAGGGACAGTAGTGAAAGAACAAGCTTTGAGGTGGATTTGTGTTTGCTTATGATTTTAGCTTGATCTGCTAGGGAGTAGGGAATGTTTTTGATGAGGGAGATATACCCGGATATTATTGAGCTTTATTTAGATTTAATTTAGCTGTTAACTTTTAACATGTCAGGAATAAGTAATAACTCATGTTTGCAGATAAAGAATCTTGACTGGAAAGAAAGATGCCACATAGAACACGGCCGATGACTGCACTCTTGGTGTTCACTGGACTAAATGTGATCTTGGTATCAACCATTACTCCAGTCTATGATTTTGTTTGCTTCCTTCCTTACTGGGAAAGAAGGGTATGTCTGTAATCTTCGTTCCCATTTCTTTGTTATTATAAAAGGTTTTTTTCCCCAGTGGAGAACAGGGTTTTAGCACTGTTGCATTAATTTGTAAATCAGTGTGAGATGAAAGCTTGGTAGATATAATGATTTATTGTGTTAATTATTGAAATGAAAATCATAAAATGTTGAGTGTGTACTGGTGCTTATTGATTGAACATGGAGTTTAGAGAAAAGTAGACATCCTTAAATCAGTAGCACCATGCACACTGGTCCACAAAGTGGTGTTGGGAATTACAAACTTGAGCAAAATTTCTCTTATAAACAATGTTTCATTTGCAAAGAGCTAATATTAGTTTTAATCAATCAAATGAGTTGTTACTGTATCATTGCTTATATGTCTGTGAGCTTTTGAAATACTGAAAGAATCATGAACAAAAACATCTCTTTTACATGTTGAACATCATATTTGGTGATTATTGTCATTCTTATTGTTTTTTCCTGTCTTGCGTTTATTGTTTTAGAGAGAACATCGCCATCAGGAACGTCAAGCTGCCTTAACAAAGGATTCCCGATGAATAGAATGGGTCTCTGAGGTTAGAAATTTATGATGATTGGTTTGTAATTTACCTCATGACATTTTAATAATCGCCTACTTCTCCCATAGAATATGCAAAAAAAAAATGTTAAGTTTTTGCATTAAAACTTCCTTGAATGGAGCATACAGTGGCACCTGGTTCAATTTTGTAGGGGAAAGAATTCATGGAGAAACTTGATCGAGGAATCAGAATGGCTCTATGAGGTTTGGTTGGGAAGTTTGTGGTAGGTTTAGCAATACTGTTCTTACACCTGTGACTTTTCCACTCTAGCTGGATCCCACCTGATGACATGTTATCAAATGTAAAATGATAGATTTTCCTCACTGGTTTCCGTTAGTTGCATGTCTTTTACGCTTTAACCATGGTAATGCCTAGTGTTACAAGGACTATCATTGATGGAAACTTCAACTGGAAGTCCCTTGAAATTCAAACTATCACTTTGTACATGCTGTCATGACTATCAATTTATACAAGCTAAATAGCAGATCAAATCAGGTGATATGCATGTATTTTCTATTCATTCCGCTGAGCATGGTGCCAAGGTGTCATCCAGCGGTCACATTCCTTGCCTGGAATTGCAAAATGAAAATAGATTGAATTGGTCAATCGATTTGCTAGCTGGAAAACTTACCTAACAACTCTTCCTATGACATTCTAATTTCTATGCCAAACTAGTTCATGACGCCTTGAGCTCCCAGGTTCTGCAACAAGAAAGGGGTAAAAAAAAGGGTTTATTTTTTAGATTTGTTTTGTGACAGAATATGTTTCATGGATAAGTTACCAGATAATTACAAGTTGATGGCTTGATAATCATTAAACCCTACAGTGAAACCTTTCAGGTTATCTTTAGTAGCATTGTAAATTAGTAACTGTTATCTTCTTCCGACAGCCCTGAGGGCAAACTTGAAGGTTCAGGAGATGTCCGATTTCTGTTTCTTAAGGAATCGAACTTGGATCTGTAATGAAGTTTGTAAATAATTGTCCCGTCAGTCTGGCATTATCAACTTAAGTTATCTCTCCAGGTTCCTGCAAGACAGTTCAGCAATATTACATTTTACATATGGTAAAGGCTGTAGTGAATTTTCTGTAACAACACAGTAAATAAAAAGATCAGTGTTTTTGCTGAAGATCAGTTTTTTATTTTATTTTTTAATATGTTATATTAAAAATAAAATTTAAAAAATAAATATATTCTAGCCTTCAGACCTAGAAAATTTTATTAGATTCTGACTTAGGAATTTTAAGTTATTCAAGTCCGATCTATAATCTCTTTTCCTTTACAAACATAGGGTCCTTGTTAGTCTTTTCCAACTTTGCCCTGAATTTAATTATAATTGAGTTATAATTTAATTAAATTATAATTTATTTTATTTAACTGTCAACTTAATTATATTAATAATTTTTTTTCAACATAACATATTTGAATCCGAATTATTATAATTTGTTTAATTATTATGTAACTAAGTTCCAAGAAAAAAACAAAAAAGACAGAGAAAGGGACGTCTAAAATGACAGAACTACTAATACAAGTCAAATTATTATCATCATTATTTGATGCCAGCTCCGAAATCCAACTCCAGCTCAATCGGGTCCCTGGTGATCCACATCGTAACCGTACAGAGAACCCACGCGTCCAGAATCCAGATATATGCTCCCTCCCTCAGAACTCTCCTTGACCACTAGTAAGTTCATAAAAATGAGTCTTCATTTGAATTCGAGATGGATCATATGCAAGTAATGGCTTTCGAAACACTGAAAATGCACTCGACATGGATATTGTTGAATAAAACCTATCATATAATGTTTTTGCTGAAGATGTTTGATGAAATGCTACAACGAGAATTTTTTTTAGCATGCAACTTGTTTTTCTTGTTCATTGTTCTCATCTTGTTATTTGAATGAGATCAGGAAATGGGTCCTTTGATTTATCAGAAAAGGTTTGCAGAGAATGCTTTGCAATCTGGGGCTTAAAATAATTCTTTTTTCTCTTCGTGCATATGTTGATTTCTCTTCAAATAATGCTCAAGAAATGTTCTGTGTTCATAACTAGAACCAATCGCCCTGTATGTCTCATTTTATCATGAGATTTCTTTCATATCCAAGCAATCATCTCAATTCTGTGTTCATAATCGCCTTGTGTGTCTCATTTTATCATGAAATTTCTTTCATATCAAAGCAATCATCTCAATTGTCGGGGTGAATATTCACTGTATTTTGATCACTTCTTGTTGCCTGCTCTTCAAGGTTTGCAAAAACAAGGAGGATGAAAAGAATAGGGAAGTGAGGGCAAAACAAGATATACTTTTCATGGGAATGAAAAACTTGCAGAGACTCCAGTTTTGGCTCCTTTAGAAATGTCAATTGACCTTGCAGCACAGGGACGATAAGTTTGAATTAGTGATAATGAGCTTGCTATGAAAATCATGATCACTGAGCTTTGAAAACAATAGTAATGTTAGGTTAGAAGTTCACTTCCTTTTGATATGTGACATATTCCTCATCCAGACTGCTGGTGCCAAGAGACAAGCCAATGCTAAACAAGCATGTAGTTTCATTCATGGTCAAGATGCTTCTATCAAATTTCTCTATCCTCACAAATATCTTAAAGTTTTTTTTTATTTTTTATCTAATGATATCTCATAATTTTTTCGGTTGACTAATTAACATTTTCATTTTTGACTCTTTTAAATGACTCTGCCATTCGAGATGCTCTGATAAAAGAATCCAATATGCTCTGTCAGCCTTGAATCTATTGAGGCGAAAATGGATTTTGCTGTAAAATATTTTCATGATTAATATAAAAAAAAATAAAAATCCCAGCAAAAGTCCAAACAAATGGAGTAAATGAATTTTGGCTATAAATAGCCCTAGATATTACTTCGAGAAAATCTCATAAATTTACATGGCGTGATGATAAAGGATTAATAATTAACATAATAAATCTCAAGTTAAAGTTCTTTGTAAAAGTATGAGATAACCGGGTTTTATTTGCTCACTTGAATATACAAAATACGTTTTACGTGAGATAAGATTTGGTCCTGATCAAATGTTAATATTTGAAGAATTATTCTTGATTTTTAACCCCTGATCATGGGCAAAGAAAATAAAAAGCCACCACCATCCACATTCGTGTGGGTATCTTGACAAAGACGAGCTCATCAATTGAAACTTCACAAGCATATAATGGAGTGAAGTAGGACCCGAAAAGGAAAACCCATCAGGTTAGATTCAAGCCGGGTCAAGTGCTCTCTAAGCTTTCTCACTCGCATATGCGTTTGTCCCATCTGGTGTGCCCAGCAGACACTTGCTTTTACGGTATCTCATGATCATCTGTAGGATCGATGGCTTCTTGTTTTCTGCGTCTCCCATTGCTTTCTCTCCAAACTTCACACTGCTCCACTCCACGTTGCCCCCACTCGAGAATTGTCTGATCAATGGACGTCGTTTGATCTCATCTTAGGATCTTACATCAACGGTTCGTCCCCTTTCTAGAAAACTAGGTTACGAGGTCGAGCGGTTTTCAGCCTCTCGCCATTAATTGCTTGTTCTTGATTCTCCTCTGACAAACACCTCATCGATCTATCCAGTTCTGCTCCTCTTTGGGAAGTAAACGTTAAGGTTAATTAGTCAGGGTGTGACTATCATTGGTAATGACAACCTCAAAACATCAGTGCTTTTTTAGACAAGAACAAGAAAAGGCGCTGTGCTTTGCTTTGCTTTTTGGTGGAAGCTCGGGGTGTATTATATTTCGTTTCAAAAATACTTTAATAAAAAAATTGAATTTTTTTATTTTTTATTTTAAATTAAAAAAATTTAGTGTTTTTATATTATTTTTATTTTTTTATATTAAAATTAATTTTTTAACAATAAAATAATATTATTTTGATATGTTTTTAAATAAAAACAACTTTTAAAAACAAGTAACAACTCCAAACAGTTACTGTAATTTGAATGTCACCGTGACAACGGTAAACTGTAGCTGTTGTCGTTTGGTAGCGCATCAATTGAATTTTGGCCGTTGTAATTAACCATAATGAACGGCTACTGCTGGATTCGTGCATATACACGGGTGATTAAATGATGTTTGTACTAGTGAGGTTGATTTTTAAAATGTTTTTTTATTTAAAAATATATTAAAATAATATTATTATTTTGTTTTCTTAAATTTATTTTTGAGCATATAATATAAAAATTATATAAAATACTGAAAAGTAATTTAAAATAAAAAAAATCTTTTTTAATTTTTTTATATTTTTTTAAAAATACTTTTAAAAATCAGTGCGACAATATCTAATTATGAGTTTTGACCCGAAGAATATCTGGATCACTGGGTTATCGAGGTAATCTAAATAAATTATATTAGGTAAAATAATATATTTTTTTACATGGAGCTGAATTATATGGTCGAATTAACCGAGTTATTAAAAACCTTGTCAAGGTAACAAAGTTTCACCGAGTTATTATATTTTTCGGTTAATTTGTAGTCGATGTTGTTTTTTAATCAAAAATAATATATATATATATATATATATATATATATATATATATTATTTTTGTCATCAGCATATGAAAATGATATAAAATTATTAATTTTTTTAATTTAAAATAAAAATAATTTTTTTTTATTTTAGGTCTAATTACCGGATTCGATACTGGATTAGACGCGGGATATGATCTGACAACGATATTAATAATTATGAGAGGAAAATGGCTTACTGTATCTAATTAGAGAAGTCCTCACCATGGCATGGGTCCTGTGATAGGGTCACTTCAATTGAAATGAAACCTAAACTTTATTATAATTATTATTACCCATGACTTTTAATTATATGGTACTTTATGCTTTCATTTGATGATTTTGCTACCGTGTTTGTCTTAAGAATATATTATATTAATTTTGATTTCATTAAATTAAAATTAAAAAAGAAAAAGAAAATTGAATTTGTTTTTAAACGAAAAATAACTTTGAAAAATACATCAAATCACCGACGTTATGTGACTTTTACATTGCAAATACATTGAAAGCAGATCACATTTTTGCCTTTAATCATTGGAATTGCAAACATGATTGGTTCATTGTTAGAAAATGAGAGCCACACGTCTTCCTAGTCAATTTTTCTAGATACAGCTAAAGATTCTTAAGAATATTAACATAATTGTATCAATTTAGATACAGATAACTAATTTAAATAAAATAAATAAATTTATACATGCATATTTGAGAGTGCATTGTTACTCTTGTTGGTGTTTTTTTTTAATTAGTCAATATAAAAATGAATTCAACAATCTTTATCCAATTTGTAGCAACGTACTAAACAGAGGGATGTGGAGGGGCATTTAAAGCCATGGAGACTCGAAACACGGTATCCTTTTCTCTCTCACTCACGGTCTTAACAGCTTTTTAATTAATTAATGATCAGAATATCTCTCTCATTTAAACCCCCGCCTAAACCCCCACCCTCCCTCATTAATCTCCTCTATATTAACTCCTCAACTCTCTCTCTCTCTAACTTCACTAATCACTAAAAGCCATCTTCACATGAGCTGAGCCACACCGGATCATTTTTTTTTTTTTTATTTTTCTAATGGCAAGTAACCACCACCACATTATCAGCAACGGAGAAGCCGATCCTGTTCCGAAGCCGACACTGTCATCGTCGGCTTCGTTCAAGTCACGGAGGCCGGTGAAGCAAAATGCTAACAACAACTCGAACAGTATTACAGCTCTCTCTCGAGCCGGCTCCGATGTCGATGAAATCATCACTCTCTTACACGGTTCCGATCCCGTTCGCGTCGAACTCAACCGCCTCGAAAACGAACTTCGAGGTATCAATAGCAATAATAATAATCATTCATTGATTTTCGCGGAAAAGTTTTGTTTTCTCGAGAAAAATAACCCAACTTTTGATTTTTTTAGGATTTTTTTTGGAGTTGATAATATTAGTGAAATTCAAACAAGAATAGTAAAGAGTTTGGAGTTGCATTTCATGTTAAATTACTTCGAGGTGATAATAACCATTCGTTTTCCCGGAAAAAAAATGTTTTCTCGGGAAAATCGCTTTGGATTCTGGATAAAGTACCTTGTATTTTTACGTTCTTCGTTATTCTTGGAATTTAGATTGGATTTGGTGATGTTAGAGAAATTGAAACAAGAATAATACAGAATTTGGAGCTGAATTTATGTTAAATCAGAACTTTAAACTGTATTTAATTAAAATAAACGACTCAATGTGTGAATTTGTAATAAAAACAAGGGGTTCATTTTTTTGTGTCAATTGCTGTAGTTAGTGATGGTTTTAAATAGAGAATGAAGGAATGATGGGATATTGTGTGTTGTAATTACAGATAAAGATAGGGAATTGGGAGAGACACTTGCGGAAATTAAATCGTTGAAGAATTCAGAGCGATCAAAAGAGAAGGCAGTCGAAGAGGTGATATATATTGATATCCAGGCCCCTCAGATTTTTTTGCTCATTAGATCAGCATTTGAAGTTTGTATTGCTCATTGTATCGCCAACTTCATTGATTTAGAGAGCATGAATATGGGCGAGCTCCTTCACTGCCTGTAATTAGCTTCCAAGTTCATGTTTTGAAAACATTGAGAATGAAAGTTTTGTGTCAATTGATATGTTGACATGTCAATGCTTTTTTTCTTGCTTGCTTTAATGGTTATATGTAATATATACTGTGGAAAGTGGAGTTTTAGATCCCAGATGTTGGAAATATCAATGGGTTAGAGTTTGATGTGATGAAAGATATCTAATTGCGTAGACATTGCAAGGAATGAAGATGCTTATTCCTTTCTTTGGTTTTGTTATGTCAGCTTACTGATGAGCTAGATAAAGTGGATGAAAAGCTTAAAGCTACTGAAGCTCTTTTGGAAAGCAAGGTATTCTGAAGCTATTGGGTTTGCATCATGGAAAGCATATCAAGTCATTTTCTGCTTAAAATAAGGAGTGCATTATCATTTGCAGAACCTTGAGATTAAGAAAATAAATGATGAGAAAAAAGCAGCTCTGGCTGCACAATTTGCTGCAGAAGCCACGCTACGAAGAGTCCATGCTGCACAAAAAGATGACGAAATGCCTCCTATTGAAGCCATCATCACTCCACTGGAGGCAGAACTTAAGCTGGCCAGGCTGGAGGTATATCTTGAACTCATGGAGAAAATAATTAATATGGACCTGAGAGTGGTGCTGTGAAATGTTGTCTTGAATTTCTTGTCTTGTGTTCCAAAATTAACACTGATGAGGGTTTCTGTTTATGCATGATATTTGATATTTTAGGTAGCAAAATTGCAAGATGACAATAGAGCACTTGATCGGCTCACAAAAGCTAAGGAAGCTGCTCTACTTGAGGCTGAGAGAACTGTTCAGATTGCTCTGGTGAAAGCATCCCTGGTTGATGACCTGCAAAACAAAAATCAAGAGCTCTTGAAGCAGATTGAGATATGCCAGGTTCATCTTTAAAGTAGTCCCTGTGCAGGCTCTTCATGAAAATGAGGGCAGTTGCATGAACTACCTATGGTGTCACAGACTATTCACTTAAACATTTCTTGCATACCTGCAGGAGGAGAACAGAATCCTAGACAAAATGCATAGGCAAAAGGTCGCTGAAGTTGAAAAGCTGATGCAAACTGTTCGTGAGCTTGAGGAGGCTGTCTTGGCTGGAGGTGCTGCTGCTAATGCTGTGCGTGATTACCGGCGAAAAGTACAAGAGATGAATGTAATGACCACAACCTCTTAGTTTTGGGACTTCATTTCTTCCACAATATTGACAGTCGCTATGAGTTTATTGCAAATTTTCCAAACTGCCTCTGACTTTTAAGCTGATACAGGGGGAGAGAAAAACATTGGAACGGGAAGTAGCCCGTGCAAAGGTCTCTGCAAACAGGGTAGCCACTGTGGTTGCAAACGAGTGGAAAGACGGTAATGACAAGGTTATGCCTGTGAAGCAATGGCTTGAAGAAAGAAAGTTTTTTCAGGTTTCTTACAAGTTCAATTTCCCTTTTTGGTTCTGTTATGGATCTCTGTACTAATTTAGTATAATAACAAGAATTGAATTTGCATTGATAAATAAATCTGTTTTTTTTTTTTTTTGCTTATAATTATGATGAGGGTTTGTGACCAATACAGATATGCCAAATTTCTTTCTTGACACACAGCAGGATTAAAATCAATCATGCTCTATCTTGGCCCCACTGTGGTAGACAAACAAAGGCTTTCTACCTTAAGAAAGTTTTTCATGAGTTTCCATTGCTAGGGATAAAGCAAAACCATAACCCTGAAAACAGTTAAATTAGGTAGAGGCTTCTCTTGACATACAGTTGACTGCTGCCACAGCTGGTTGCCTAGTTCTCAAATTTGCAAGTATATTGGGAGGTCTTGTGTTGCAAATTTACTAAGTGCATGGTTACCTGTTTCAAGAAAAAAAAAAAAAGGAAACTTGGGGGGGGATAATGCAACTTGGGGGAGATAATGCAAGACTGGATTCTATTTGATCACGCAATCTTCTGTATTCTTCCAGGGGGAAATGCAACAACTTCGTGATAAATTGGCAGTAGCAGAGCGTGCTGCCAAGGCAGAAGCACAATTAAAAGTAAGTCAGCCCATTCTATTAAACTATCTCCTTTTGTGCTCCATCAACCACTACTAACAGTACACTGATTGATGGCTTGCTTAGGAAAAATACCAGATAAGATTCAGGGTTTTGGAGGAAAGGCTTAAAGTGCCAAATAGTCTTTCCCGTGCTGCATCTGAGGGAAGAAACACAAGCAATGGGCCTTCAAGACGTCAATCTCTTGGTGGAGTGGAGAATTTTTCCAGATTATCCTCCAATGGTTATTTATCTAGGAAAGCCCCAAATTCACAAGCTGGTTCTCTTCGGCCCAACAATGCTGCCACATTATTGAAACATGCTAAGATGTCATCGAGATCATTTGATGGGGGCAGTAGATCACTAGATGATAAGTTGCTTGCAGGTGCAACTGGTAAAGATAATGGACCTCCAACAGCCTCTGATCAAACTCAAAGTACAGAGAGAACTGAGACTGGAGTGATCGAGAATGGGACGTCAATTGAAAGATTGAAATCAGAGCATGAAGATTATGTTTCAGGAGTTTTGTATGATTTGTTACAGAAAGAGGTTATAACTCTGAGGAGAGCCTGCCATGAAAAAGGTCAAAGCCTCAAGGACAAGGATGATGCAATTGAGGTGAGGAAATGTAAAATATATCAAATCTTTTTACATCTCCTAAGGACTTCATCACTATCCTCCGTCAGTAATTTATTTTGCTGTTTTGGATATGGATAAATTAGATGCTGGCAAAGAAGGTCGATACATTGAACAAAGCAATGGAAGTTGAGGGGAAAAAGATGCGAAGGGAAGTCGCTGCAATGGAAAAAGAAGTTGCAGCCATGCGAGTTAGCAAGGAGCATGATCACAGGACACAACGCAGCAGTGCTCCCAGGGCGTCTCAGTTACTCTCCTCAAGGTAATGCTCTTTCTTGCAATGGAGTTTTAATGTGGATTGCATACAAATGAGACAGCTGGTTTTTTTGCTTGCTAGTCTGCTCCGCATAAAGATAGGTGTGTTGCCACATGATTACTGCTTTTTTTCTTCATTATCCAATGAGAACTGAAATAAGTGCAAGATCAAATTAATGAAATATTTTCACCCTAAAATCTTGAAGTTCTTTGCTTGGTACACTTCACCTGATCTCTGTCTCGTGGAGAATTCACTAGCAGCACATCAAAGCAGAGCAATTTTACAGAGATTACTTGTTTCATAAACTTAATACTTGGTTTATTCCAGGAGTGCAAGAAATTCTTAGGCAATTGATGCAACAGTGAGACAACGACCAGACAAGGGCATGCTTGATTATTCGGGTTTATAGTCAATATTTTTTTTCTTCTGTCAACATTTCTGAACAGCTGACTCTAGGTTTCCAAGTTACATCCTATCCTGTCTTTGTATATTTTTGTATTAACATTATTAACATCAAAGAGTTTTAAGGTCACTGAGCCATTATATAAACACAATCTCTCCCTCTCCCGATGTATAATGGCAACTTGAAACAGCAGCCAGATGTATAATCGGATGATATATATTAATATGTCAGAGCTTTATATGAAGGTTGTTCATGCTTCATACCAATCCATTATATATATATATATATATTAAAGCTTTCATTAGAAAGTATGAGCGTTAAATTATAACTTAATAATTGTAACTTATTAAAACTAATTAATTAGTCTTTGATTAAAAAAATGATTAAATTGTCTCCTTATTAATGTCGAGCATCCTCAATTTAATAAATTTTGTTTTAAAAATACCTTCTTCCATGGTTAAGCAAATCGATCATCATTATCATGCTCTTCTATTATTATCACGTAGGGTGCAAATTTTTTAGAAAGCTGTAAAAGGATGAAATAGTTTACGCACGAATGTTCAATTTAAATTTTGACCTGAAAAATATTTGATACCAAAAAAACCTGTCTAGAAATGTTTCTGCTGTTAGAAATAAATAAATAAATCACCTTTTTTTCGTAACCAGTGCTCCGAGAAAATTCAGCATATTTTTTTTATGGTGAAATTCCTCCTTTCGTTTTGGTATCTGGTGGCGAAGCTCTCATCGACCGTACAAATCGGAGTGCAGAGGATTCTTGTGGGCAGTGGGAAGCCTTTTTTCTGGGAAATTAATGAATACAACTTGCTGTGTCCCAAGTCCACTTGAGAGTTGCAATTGCCTGGGCCATCTTGTTGTGATGGACAAAATTAATGCCATCACCATCAGAAGATTTAATTGATATTTAATCACATAGTTAATAATAATAAATATTTTAAAATTACTTCAATTGTTTTATTTTAAGTGCACGAGGTCCAGGTCCATGTCTGCATGGGTCTTCATTAAATTATTTGGTAGTTTCATTTTCTAAGAAAAACTATGTAATGCTTTTATAATTTTTTTTTCAGTGTCTAGCATTTCTAAGTTCTCAAATAAATGCGTAACCAAGCTAATTTTAAAATATATCTTTTTTTAAATAATATAAAAACATATCCTCTCTGTTTTCTATTTTTATTTTTTTGTTTCAAGACAATAATCAAATTCTACCCTAACCCTGCAGATTATAGTTATTAAACTTCACTACACTTTGACGATTTGATTTGAAAATTTTAGAATCTAGAGTTTACTCATAATCTAGTTTATAATTGAATTAGATAAAATATTGATATAATAAAACATGTTTTACTTACTCATGTTTTCAATAACCTAGTTCACCATAACTCCATTTAAATTATAATTTGACTTAAATTCGGTCAAGTATGTGTGTGTGTATAAAAAATCATAACTATTATTTTAATAAAAATAACTTACACAATAACCCTAGAATTTACTAATGACTTAGATCTTGTTTGATATTGTATTTCAAAAATATATTTGAAAAAAAATATTTATTTTTTATTTTAAATTAAATATTTTTAATGTTTTTAGATTATTTTCATATGCTGATATTAAAATTATTTTTTAAAAAATATAAAAATATTATTTTAATATATTTTTTTAAATAAAAAATATTTTTAAAATAAATTCAACAACTCGAGGATGACGAAACAATACATCGATAACTCATAGCCAAAGTAGCCCAAAACATTCTTATTTGAAAGCCCAAACCAGGTTTCATTTCCTTGGACCGATGGGCCGTATTACATATACAAGTTATTAGAAATTGAAGCCCTAAGAATTTAAGACACAAGGAGGAGGAGGAGGAAATGAAAATCGACCAGCTTTCTATTTATCTACAGAAGAGAGTCTCCCTGACTGCCTCCGGCTCTTTAAAAATAGAATAAAATAAAAACCAAAAACAATGGCGCGTCTTCTTCTAAAACCACATAACAGCAGCAGACACTATCTCTCTTTACTTCGAGCTTCCATGGCTTCTTCTTCTTTTGCTTGCTCTCACTCTTTCTCTTCTCTCCACCTCCCTTCGGTCTCCTTCAGCCCAAGGTATTTTCTTTCATTTGTTTCTCTCCTTTTATCGTTTGGTTTCTGGTTGTTTCCCTATAAAGCGCGATAAAAATGAAGTAGATAATGCGTTTTTGGTGCTTTTGAGCTCTTTTGTTGGTGGATGAATGGGAAAGTAGAGGAAAAATGGGTTTTTGTTATAATTTAACATAAGCTAAGAATTTTTAAACTTTTTTTTTAAGTGGATGTGAGCTTTTGGTTTTTTCCAGAGTTTTAAAAATTGATACTTTGAAAGTTTGAAGTTTTGATTTAACTGTTCATTTATTTTTATGTAATTATAGGGTGAGTTTTCCAGTGAGGAGGGTTCCGTGTAGATTTTTGGTGCAAAATGGGGTTTCACCAAGAGCTTTAATGTCTGCTAGCGTAGCAACTGAATCGCAGCAAGAAAGAGCGAGCTCGAATGCTTATGGGTCTGATCAAATCCAGGCAAAAATTTACATTAACACAAGTCATTGTTTAGTAACTTGCAAGCAATGGATGCCTTGTTATATTGAGGGCTTGAAAAGTTGTGTTTTGATATGTCTAGGTGTTGAAAGGATTAGAGCCTGTGAGGAAAAGGCCAGGGATGTATATTGGAAGTACAGGACCGCGTGGTTTGCACCATTTGGTGATTTCTATTGATACCTTTCTCTTTTCATTGTGGATGCTAGTTTCTATTTTACTCAGTTTATCTTAGGTAAACTGGAAACAAGTTTTTGTGTTTTTTTGTTAACCGGTTCTTCTTAATAGGTTTATGAGATATTGGATAATGCTGTTGATGAGGCCCAAGCAGGATATGCTTCGACAATAAACGTTGTTCTACATTCAGATAATTCTGTTAGCATTACTGACAATGGGCGTGGGGTATGAAACTTTTTTGTTAATTTAGCTTAACTTGCATAATGGAAGTATGTATTGTGGAAAGAGGATATGACATTTTTATTTTTCATCAAGTTAAACTTCCAATATACTATGCTTTGTTTGGATATGCATTTCACTTTACTATTTTTTTATGCAGCAATCTGCAATTCATTTCAGGGCTTGTGTGGGTCAGAGAGAATATTAGTTTGGAGAATATAATTAGTTCATGCTAATGAATGTAACTGAAGAATTCGATGCACTTGTTAGAGTATAATTCAATATGTGCCTTTTGAGCTGGAACCTTTGCGTGACTGAATTGTGATAAACTATGATGCTATTTATTTATAGTCTTTTCATTTTGACCTAAATGACTCAATCATAAGACAAGAGGTCATTCCAAACCATTCTTTTTTTTTCAATGCACCCTGCTTTCACTTCTCAAATTGAGTTTTAGTGCTTACCATCCTTTTCTAGTGGTTTATTTATTCATCAATAACAAGAGTTTTCTTTTGATGATTGCTTTAGAGGCTCTGATCATTTATGCCAGCTCTTGTTGTGCATTTTATTGATACAATAACATTCTTCTCTGTTTTACTTGCATTGCAGATTCCTACTGACTTGCATCCAGTGACAAAGAAATCTGCCTTGGAGACTGTGTTAACGGTACAATGCATGGGCATCTGCCCATCTTAAACTATGAATATTTTTATCCATCATACATATATAAGGGTTCTAAGGTGCTGAATGCATTTTTTGCTTGATAGGAGCATGGTATTTTCATTTTGCTCAATTTTTTATTTATTTACGAAATCTGTACTTAAAAAATTATAGTTTAAACATTCAAGTAAATGATGTAGTTTATATAAGCTGTTACTGCAATTTTTTCCTCTTTCTTCTTCCTCTTATTTTCATGTAATAGATTATGGTATTCTTCTTTTATATCTTGCAGGTCTTGCATGCCGGTGGCAAATTTGGTGGTTCTAACAGTGGATATAGTGTCTCTGGTGGACTACATGGTGTGGGTTTGTCTGTTGTCAATGCTTTGTCTGAGGTGTGTACTCTGTTATGCATTAAATTTTTCACTCATTTTTCATCAAAAAATGATTTTTCTAGGATTTTGGATTCTCTCTGAGCTACATTTTAAATCTTGATCTCCTTAAGGTGGATTAATTTAAGAAGGAAACAGATTTTGTAAAATTTTATCATCATTATCATGGGTTTAAAGCAATATATGAAATAAGTCTTCTGAGGCACTGTCTGAAGGATTCCCTTTGATGCAAATGAAATTTCCTTATTTGCAACAACAGAGATGTATGGAAATATTTCTTTATTCTTTTTTGAGCTTCTTCACCAACCATGTCATGTTATGCCTTTCTTCTAAGGTTTCTGTCTTTGTTATCAATAACCTTAATAGAGAAAGTGTTTAATTTTGTAAACATTGTCATGTCTCAAACCACAGGATTTAGAAATTACAGTTTGGCGTGATGGAAAGCAATACCAACAGAAATATTCTCGTGGAAACCCTGTAACAACTCTAACATGTCATGAACTTCCAGTAGAAATAAAGGAACGCAAAGGGACTCACATCAGATTTTGGCCTGACAAAGAAGGTTATCCTTGACTTTTAGAAAGGACTTATAATTTTGATGGTTTTTATTCTATGCTTCATTCCCCATCTTTCAATGTTAGTTTACAATATGGGATATAATATTATTGAATCTTCATTATGCAATACTTTAAGGGCTTTTAGAGGAGTTTCTGATGTTCAACAGGATTAGGCTGCACTTCTCACTTCAGTTTTCTTTGCCCCCCCCCCACCCGAATAGCATATTTTCTACTCTTCTTAACAATTTTTTTCCTTTAAAAAATAAATAAATTCTGGAAGTCTAATTTTTTTTATGGTTGATTTCTTAATATTTTTACAGTGTTCACCACTGAGATTCAGTTTGACTACAACACGATAGGCGGACGGGTTAGGGAGCTTGCATTTTTAAACCCAAAGGTAGAACTATTACTTGTAACTATGTCAACCTTGATCCTTTTGATCTCTATTTTTTCACCGTAAATTGGTTTCCTACTTGGGATTAATTGAACTATTATTGCCTTGTTCTCAACTTTTTATTTTTCATCACAAATGGGTTTTCTAATTGGGAATAGTTGATCTTGGCTAACCTAATTTCTTCATGTGGTTGGATTGTTTAGAAATTTGATGCAATGCTTCTTCCTCAATTTGTAACGCTGACACTTATTAATTTGCCTTTGCAGCTGACTATTACTTTGCAAAAAGAGGATAATGATCCGGAGAAGAACCAGTATGATGAACATTTCTATGCAGGTGGATTGGTTGAATATGTGAATTGGCTTAATACTGATAAGGTACCATTGATTCTTGGCCAACAATCTTGGCTGTTATTGTGATGCCTACTTTCTTGTTTTGTTATAATTTATCTTTTTAGCAAGTCAGCAAGCTCAGAGCCTTCTATAAATTGTGGAGGGAGAAAGATGATTCTTATGTTCTAATGGTTGTGTTTATCTTTTCTGATGAAATAATCTATAATCAAGGACTAAAGAAATTTATCAAGGGAAAAGAAGAGCAAAAAATAAAATAAAATTCTATTATTTTCTTTTGTCCAGTTAAGAGGCATACTTCATCTGCCTTGTCCATTCTAAGTGGAAGGTTACGATTGGTGAATTGCTCACAAATCATAGATTTAGGTTGGTGATGATGAGGCCAGGTCAATTGAAGTCAAACCTCATTCTATTCTTGCATTTCTTGACACATACACTTACTTAGGTGTCTGGGAGGTTGAGACATAGTGTGGGTGTTTTGATAAACATGAGTGGTGTGGAGTCCAAGATGGGACTTGCTTGTGTTGTATTTTGGGGGTGTTTGGGAGAAGCTTGCTTTTGAAAGTGTTTTTTTTTTGGAAATTTATAAAAATAATATTTTTATTTTTTTAAAATTGTTTTTGATATCATTACATCAAAACAATCTGAAAACACAAAAAAATTAATTTGATGCAAAGAAAAAAATTAAAATTTTCAGAAGTGTTTTTTGAAAAGCAAAAATAAATGGGATCTTTATTGGTTTGTTAAGGTAGACTCTAGGGAGATGTGTTGTTAATCCATGCGATTGACAATAATCGGCCTCTGGGTTGTCTTTTACCTTGCAACTCCTTAAGGGATTAGGCATCCTAATAACACCAGGTTACTAGACCATGGCATAAAAACATTTCTAACATGGATATGGCCACCTCATTTGTAGATGTCTATATGTTTTATAGGATGTTGACTATTGGTTATTTGATCCAGAAACCACTTCATGACGTTCTGGGTTTCAGAAAAGAAGTAGATGGAATTGCAATTGATATGGCTCTCCAATGGTAAACTACTACCTACTGGTGCATATGCTGTTTCTCAATATTGTTTTCCTTTCCATATGCGTCATGGATGTTAATGTCTCTTGTCTCTTAATTGCTGTATGGAACACTACTTTTTACATATTATTGATTGCCATTCCTCTGATAACCTGTGTGACTTGAACTTTCTCATGCCTTTCCTAGGTGCTCTGATGCTTACTCAGATACAATCCTGGGATATGCTAATAGTATACGCACTGTTGATGGTGGCACACATATAGATGGTGTAAAGGCTTCATTAACAAGAACTCTCAATAACCTTGGTAAAAAGTCAAAGCTCATTAAGGTACTTCCCTTTTGGCATGTTGTTGGGCGCACTTGAATCTCACCATCCATTTTCTTGATTGTTTTGCAACCTTCAGTCACTATCTTTGAGGTTCTCCCTCCCACCTCTTCCATTTCCCTTTGTTCATTTACCTGTGCCTCCTAAAAATTTTATAATCTGCCCTCCCTTCATGTAAAAGAGAGAGTTCCATATGCAAACTTATCATATTACAATCAGAAGATGGAACACAGACCTAGTTCATTTGGCATAAGATGCCTTCAAAACATGGTCTTGGGCCAAGGAGAGCATTTCAGATTTGAATAAAAAGATCTGATGTAGTTAAATTGATTGAAGATGGACACCAATGCCATTATTGATAGGGTGCACTGCTGATTGAAATAGTTGTATTCACTATGATAAAGGACTTGTCCATTTTTTTAGGATAAGGATATGAGTTTAAGCGGTGAACATGTAAGGGAGGGATTGACATGTATTATCTCTGTAAAAGTTCCAAGCCCAGAGTTTGAAGGTCAAACTAAGGTATGCCCATTTATCATTATTTTCTTGAGGTACTGATGATTTGTCCAACTTATTGTTGGTGTTGCCAGTCTCCTAAGTTGCTTATATTTTCTGTTGTTGGCTTTTCCCATGTCTGAAAGACAAGGTTGGGAAATCCAGAGGTGCGGAAAGTGGTAGAGCAATCCATTCAGGAGTATCTTACTGAATATTTGGAGTTGCATCCTGATGCTCTCGAGTCAATCCTGTCAAAGTCTCTAAATGCTCTTAAGGTAACTTTGTTGTTAGCACTCTTTGTTCTTCATTATCTCTTGTGAATCACTCATCCTGTAAACAAATGTCATTTCTATGAACTCTCAGATGTCATGTTTCTGCTGGTCTTAAACCTTGAATTTTTATTTTTCTTGTTACAGGCAGCGTTGGCAGCAAAGAGGGCCAGGGAATTGGTGAGACAAAAAAGTGTATTGAAATCATCATCTCTTCCAGGAAAACTGGCTGATTGCTCTTCTACAGATCCTAAAGAATCTGGTAGCTGTTCTATATTTTTCTTTTCTTTTTGCTCTTTTAATATGAAACTAGTTTGACCTTCCGGAGATTTAAAAAATTCTAATTGCAACGATCATAGATCTTCTGCTTTCACTTTCTTTGGGTGGTCTTGCCTTTTGTTCAATCACGTGGACAGCATTTATCAGTTACCAACATGGTTGGATTACTGATTAATTGCCTGACACGTTAGTTTGAGAAAGATCCTTGAGAGCTTGCACTTACACATGCAGCAGAGTGAATTATTTGCATTTTGATTCATCATTGGTATGGTAATCACTCCACGCCCCTACAGTTTGTTTGCTTGTTTATGCTAGTATCTTAGGTTGCTTGTTGGTGATCAAGATTGTCCAGTTATGTCTTTTATTTTTGGAAGCAAGTCACATGGATCTGATAATGCTAAAAGTCAACCATTGCCATCAGTTAGTTTCTAAATGATCCTTTAGCACCCACTTCAACAAGATGTGGACTTTTTTTTTGGTTAATCTTCTAAGCATTTCTAATTTGTTAGGTAGGCAAATGATAAACCATATTCTTTGTTGAGTTTGGAGGAATTTTCAGAATACAAATCTGTTGATCTCATTGGTCTTTTTGCCTGTTATTTAATTTTGTTTTTTATGCTTGCAGAAATTTTTATAGTTGAAGGAGATTCAGCTGGAGGGAGTGCCAAACAGGGCCGTGATCGACGCTTTCAGGTAAATGCGTCATATGTGCACCATTTAATCTGCAGGCAATTGTTGAAACATGTGGGATACTTCATTCCATTTTCATGGGAATGAGCTTGTATCAACTATAATGTCTCAAATCTCAATGCTCGAGAACAGTTTTATTATCCCACTTTTCAAACTCATTTGGGATGATGGTGTTGCTGTTTCTAACTTGGGATGGCTTAGAATATGGATCACTGAAACACATTCCCGCAGGCTATTCTCCCTTTGAGGGGTAAAATTCTAAATATAGAAAGAAGAGACGAGGCAGCAATGTACAAGAATGAAGAGATCCAAAATCTTATACTTGGTCTTGGACTTGGAGTGAAGGTAAATTTTTATTATCTATATTTTTTTTATATATATATATATTTGTGTTTTCTTCTCTGAACTGCTTTCTTAGTTCATCTGGGAAATCTTCTGGTTTTAGGGGGAGGATTTTAAAAAGGATGCTCTACGTTATCATAAGATCATCATCTTAACAGATGCTGATGTGGATGGTGCTCACATCCGAACTCTTCTGTTGACTTTCTTCTATAGATATCAGGTAGATATTGGAGAAATTTGTCTCTTTTTTGGTCTTAAAATAAAATAAATTACAGGGATGAACAGCATATAAATGCCTTAAAGAATTTGTAGTTGAAATTACAATTATGGAATTGTTCTTTTGCACAGAGAGCTTTATTTGATGAAGGCTGCATTTATGTTGGCGTGCCACCCCTCTATAAGGTTTGTTTTGCTACATGACGAATCCCATGAGAGCTGATTTTAAAAAATACTAAATGATCTCATCTGTCTCTTTCATTTTCCCAATTGACATGACTAGGTTGAGAGGGGAAAGCAGGCATACTATTGTTTTGATGACTCAGAACTCAAAAAGATTCGAAGTTCATTCCCTCAAAATGCATCATATAACATTCAAAGGTTCAAAGGTAAGATAACAAATTTATTATCTATTTTATGAGCCTTTCCCCTGCATTCCATTCATTCTGTCAACTAGCTATGCACTATTACATTTCAATTTTTTAATGGTAATGACTAGCTGTTATGGAACACAAATGTTCATGAGCATTCTTTTCTTACTGCTGACATGGAAGTCAGCTTTCCATGTTCTGTATAGTGTAAGAAAAAAATTGATGTTACTGAAACTATTTGGCGTGATATGTAATGCAATATGACATATCCGCAAAAGGGTGCCAAGCTTTTGCCTGTTTCCCCCATCCTGACTGACCCTCACATGCCTTTATATGTCCCACCCTCTTTCCTAATATCTTCAGAACCTCAAAGAGAGTATATGCATAAATTTAAAGTCTCAGCAGATTCACGTTTAGAAAAGAAAGATTACTCTTCTCGCATGAGAGAACATTTTCTGGAAGATCTCTTCTATTAATAACTTTCTCTTAAAAGATTTGTATATCCTAACATGCGGGCTAAAATACAGGCTTGGGGGAAATGATGCCTGCGCAACTGTGGGAAACAACGCTGGATCCACAGCAAAGGGTGCTCAAACAATTAGTAGTTGAAGATGCAGCAGAGGCTAATATTGTCTTTTCATCGCTAATGGGTACCCGGGTTAGTTATACCATGCACACGTCTGTTTCTGGTTAAAAACTTACGATAAACAGTAAAGGAATTAACTTGCTGGACCCTGGAAGAAGCTATCAAGGAACTATTTTTTTGATTGCCTTCTCTTTCATAAAAAATGAATTTGAGACCTTTCAGTCTTAAAAACAGTCAAGGGCAGCTTTTAAAATGCAAAAGAGATTGGAAACTACTAATATATCAAAACATTGATAAAAGGAATTTGTGATTTTTCATGGAACTTTTGTTTCTTTTCTACGTTTTGCATTCCCTGGGGATTAGATCATGTAACTGATGGTATTACCATTACTAATCGATGGTGATAATGTTTCATGTTTGATTTTTTAGGTGGATTTTCGCAAGGAACTTATTCAGAATGCGGCAAGCATGATTAACGTTGACCATTTGGATATCTGACTGCACGAAAGGTTTTAAGCCTGTCACAGAAACACAGACAAACAGCTTTTTGGTAGTCACTGCTGGTTAGGCCATGCGATTGACACGGGCATCGGATATTCCTGATCTCAGTGTTAATCCATTGATTACTTTTCGGTGAAGAAAAGGTGGAAAATTCGGTAGGTGGATCGGGCATCGGATATTCCTGATCGCTGTGTTAATCCGTGGATTACTTTTAGGTGAAGAAAAGGTGGAAAAATTCGGTAGGTGGTTCATGCATTGTATTTAAATTGATGAACGTTGTACTCTCTCGATCAAGGATTTATACTATATTTGTGGCGCGAATTCCGCCGGTCAGCTAAATTTATTTTCGACATCAAAAAGAGTGCAAAGAAAAAAAAACATTATGATAACTGGTTCAATTTGTAATTTAAATGATATGAAAAAAAAATAAGTTGACAAAAAAGATTAAAAAAGACGACATGAGATATTGGTTGGTTCAATTGGTAATTTAAATAAAAAAAAACAATGATTATAAATATATTAGGAGAAAATAAATATAAGAACTCTAATTGAGCCCATTTAGATTAATAAACAATCCAAGTCAATGGGTAGAATCAATTATTTTTTAAGAAATAATAAATTGGATCAGGAGGTTTTTTTTCTTCTGAAAAATGAAACTCCTTCCTCTCCTTCAAACTTGCCAACAAAGAAACACTGCCTTCTCTAGCAGTTTTTCACTGAAAGATTTAAGAATCTCGAGCCACCAATCATTAAAAGACCTCATCTCAACAAAATCAAACCTTCAGGATAATTTTATATTATATTTAAAAACTTGCACTAACCAGTGAGATTCAAACTCCAGTATTTAAAATCAATCCAGAAATTATGTTGTTAAAAGATATCTGAAAAATGGTGTTATTACTCTCTACCACCAGTCTCCTTTGCGATTCTTGAACAAATTTGCTTGTGCAGGCAGAAGTTCCTCGTAGCCCTCCACCTAAAGTTTTTTTTTATTTTTGGAAGAACCCTCGGTGATGCAAACTTTTTATTATTAATAATACGAGTATTCGGGTCAGATTGCATGCATCTTGACTAATCCTACGAGTTTAGAGTTAACAACCATGTAATCCTTCAGTGAGCATCATATTAATAACCACATAGCTCGAATCTAAAAACACAAGGAGAGCAAAATTCTTAGTTCTAAGTTCTTACAATTGAATTACCTATCAGATGGTTAGAGAAAGCTTATTTGATATTGAAGAAAATTGTTTTGCTTACTTGACTATAATATAAACCATATTTTAAGATATTTTTACCTTAAAAATAATATGAGAATGTATATATCTTATAAGATTCTGAGAAATTATTGTGTATTCTGGAAATTGTACTCCTTTCTCGCACAAAAATATGAAACCATCATGAAAATGATTCGTGATTTACACCTTTATGTGAAAGGGAAGAGTACAACTCCGGATATATCGAATTACTACTATGAGATACTCTCTGTCCTGTACAGAAGACAGCAATCAAGCAAGCAAGAAAGAAGACAGGAAAGACGGACTTGATTCACTGTCAATCTGGTCAGCTTAGTTTGCAAATTACTACAGGCCCATATATCCTTAGAAAGGTGAGTGTTTCTGGTTTCCAACTCATAAAATGATGAATGATTGAAAGCATACAAGGAGTTATTGCTATAGTTGAAACCAGTGTTCTTAATTTCATTTCATCAGCTGAAACGTTTCATATCAATTAAAATATGAGATAAAACCATGCAATTTTTACATCGTTTAAATTTCAGCCACAACGATCCAGTTTCATTTCACCCGTTCTGTTTCAGCTAAATAATTTTTTTTTAAAATAATAAATAATTTTACAATATCATTCATATCTCTTAATCCGACTGTTAGATTGAAATAAAATATTACGAGGCTCTTATATATATATAATGTTAAAATTTTAGAGTAATCAGAAAATATAATAACCTTGCGAGATTGATAATAATATTCTCGTAATATTATACATGTACGTAATTTTATTTATAAAAATCATTTTATTGTATTTTTTTAGATTAAATTACACAATTCTAAATAATTTTATTTTTGGATTTGAACTAATTTTTTTTTTGAATTAATATATATATATATATATATATATATATATATATATATATATAAACCGAAATAAAACATCGAAACGCTCTAAAATCAAAACATTTCTTTTCAATTGAAAAAACAAAGCACCAACCAAAACAAAATTGACAGTTTTAAACATACTCAAACTATTTTAAACAGCCGTTGTTGATACGCTCTTAACCAGCTTGTCTAAAAATCCCACCCCCAAAACGATATCACGTCTTCTTTGAGATGTGTTTTTGACAAGCAGTTGATGATGCAATGAAATCCGAAATTGAGTTAGAGAAACAAGGGATCAATAGATTAGACCTAATCCAGCGCTGTCAACCAGACAAATGGTTAAATATATTTACATAGTTTTCTCTAGAATATAAAAGATTTGAGGATAAAGCACATAAGAGAAGCATATTGGCAGGCATAAGATTAAACATTCCTACAGAGGAGATGGGGCACGACCGTCTTGACATGAAAGTAAGCAAAAGATCTGCATAAAAAAGGTTTCACCTACTAGTAACTGGTAACTATGCATGGAACAGAAAGTTGACAAGAACGTAATCCATGCATAGGGACCATCAAATAATTCAGTCAAGCAAATCGGAAACTACTGTCCTCTTAAATGCATCAACCTGAGCAAGTTGGGCTGCCACAGCCTTGTTGGCGAATAAACCATCCGCCTTCAGTCTCTCCCTCATGCCATAACATGGAGCCTTGGCATTTACGTATGCCTGAATTAGAGTCTGGAATTGCTTTGATCGAGCCTGATAACCAGCTTGTCTCATCCGGTGAAACATTTTCTCTGCATTATGTATGTCACCCTTCTTTGCGTATTTCTCCATGACAATCATGTATGAACTAAACATTGGCTTCATCTGATTCTGTTGAGCAGCCTTATTCAGTATAGAGTCAGCCTTTTCCACCTCCCCTGCCTCCACATACAGCTTGATAAGTGCATCCCATGTCAATGGCCCAATGCGACACCCACTATCACCCATCTGCTTGATCAAATCTTTACCCTTGGATAGCATCTTATGGTTTGCATAAACCTTCAAGAGTGTAGAATAATGCTTTGAAGAAAGCTTCTTCCATGTTTTTGACATCAACTCAAAAACTGCCTCAGCTTCAGGAATGTTCTTCAGTTGTCCCCAGGCTTCAATGGCAGCCACGCACTCATCCAGTCGGGGGCTTTTCTTACAGAAGTTCCAAAGCCTACTCACTTCATCAGCCTTCCCAAGAGAACCATATAGAGGAAGCATAAACTGGCAAGCCCACCGATGCTCATCTAAGTTGCCCCCTTCCATCTCTTTCAAAACAATCTCAGCTTTTTCTTTGAGGCCACCAGATACATAGTGCCTGGCCATGATAGCTTGGGTTTTGATATCAGGTTCAATACCTTCAGCCTTCATTGTCTCTGCGATTTGATCCATCCCTGCTATGTCATTGGATTGGCCTTTGGTGTCTATTAAGAGTATGTAAGTAAAAAGAGAAGGCTTGACATTTTCTTTCTCCATTAACAGCAACACATCAGCAATTTTCTTCTTGTCATGCCTCTTGTAAAGAAGCAGCAGTTGGTTGTAAGAAAATATTGTGATTGGTAATTCAAGGTCCTTCATTTTGTTGAATACTTCCACTGCCTTCTTCACATCATAAACTGCAACACAGTTGGCCAGCAAGGTTCGGTAGATCATCTCCCCTTTAAAGGATTTTGGGATTTTCTCGATATAAACCTCTGCCTTATGGAGACCACGCACCTTTGCAATTAAATCAAGACGAGAAGCATAATCTCTTTCACCAAAGTCTTTTCGCTTATTTGCTTCCACCCACTCTGAGAGCTGCAAAACCAACCACATAAATGTTCCCAAAGGACAGAAACCATCATAAACTCTAAATAACTAAAGGGAAGACAAGTAACTCTCACAACTTTGCAATCAACATGAAATTCATAAATCTTTCAAATGAAACCCAAACAACCACCATTCGAACTGGAGTTCTGAGAAACGGTTGTGATGAAAAAATCCTACCCTTTTGTAAATGCATGTAGTGAAAGGGGTGCATAATTTATAATGATGACAGACATCTTGGGTTTGCAACTATCTGACGAGAATTCAAGTCTTTAGAGGGCCATTTCATGCAAAAAAAGCTGAAGGATAAGATCGCTCCAAAGTCTTGCACCCAAGGCCAACTTCAGCAGGACCACTAAGTTATAATTGTTCTAAAACAATCAAGTTAGCTTGGCAAGAGGAGAGCAAGGAATCAATGCATTGTGAAAACAATGTATGGCCTCATTGCAGTTTAACTTGAGAAGCTAATTGCATACAGCTGCCACCAACACTTGGACACCGCATCAATTGTTAATTCGTTTCACTTTGAAAACATCCCCAATTTACTATATGTACAAAAACATTTACTAGAGCACATCCTAATTTAATTTTTCCTCTCACAAATGAATAGCAGACCTCAAATCATATTGGATGCGAGGCTAACAGCCTCCAATAACTGACAATTAACTACATAAGACAGCTACAAGAAAAGATTAGTGTCAAGTCAAATCACCTGTAGAGCCCTCCCAAACAGTCGACGTTTGCGAAGATTGAACATGGCATTAGAGATCTCAAACTGGTTCAAATCCTTTCCTTCTGCCACCCACTTGTCAAGAACACTATGAACAGAAACACCTGGAGCAGAAATGATGGCCTTGAACAGTTCTGAGGGAGCCTTTTTCCTAGGTAATTTTTTCTCAGCCTGATCTGTTTCATTATCTGATAGTTCTAGTGCATTCTGAGAAGGTTCCCCTATATCATTGATGTCATCATCGGAAATTAGATGATCTACATTGACGACACTTTCATTGGCACTTAGTGGTGTTTCAAGTTCAGAGAACTCTTCTTCCAAGTCATCATCTGATTCACTGCTTTCAGAACCTGCTTGTGAAGCAAAACCACGCTTCTCCAAATAGAACTTTGAACCAATATTTGTGCTGTGATAAAATCGAGGCCTCTCAGATACAGGTTGAGGAGACTCAAAAACCATTGCCTTGCCTTCTACATAACTAAATACTATTTCTGATTTAGCACAACAGGCACGAGAAGTTCCACCACTGAATCCACGAAACCTGGTAACAGAACAACAAAAGATTATAACTCAAAAATATCTGGAAGGGAAAAAATAAAACTGCTAAGGGATACAATCAATGGAAAACCAACAGAACAGAAAAAAAGTTTCAATGAAACTTCTTTCTACTGAAAGAAATGTAGATGCAAGCTTCTCACAGAAAAAGAACAACAAGCACAGAGAATGGGACTGTTATGGACAGAGATCAGATACTTGTGTTCTGACTGTGAGTGATGGTCGCAGTGGAGCCCGCAATCACACCCTATTATTCCTGTAAGTCTCGAGAACAACATTAAAGACCCGATGCAACCTGTACAGATTCATTCTTCACATGATCTGTACCATATCTTAACCCTTGTGGTAATTTTCACCATCTCTTTTCCCATTCTAGAAATCATACACAAATGAGGTTCGTTTACAAAACTAACTATATAGAATAACCTTATTTCACAGTCTTCACTCATTGTAACCAAACAAACTCAAAATCACAGAATCCCAAAAAAACTGTTTAACTACAACTACTCTAGCAACCGGCTAAATTAAGTCAAAGGAGCTTTCATTTTTCTTCCTTCTAAGCACCTCGTTAGCATTAAGGCCATTAAAAACTAAAATCTAACTCTCCTTCCTTCCCCTTCTCACGACTTAAAAAGGCAATGAAAAAAAAACGCCTTTACAGTAACCAAAAATATCAAACTTTTACTGGCCAAAATGAATAAGCAAAACAAACCCATTTCTAACTCACACTCAAATATCAATTTTGATTGATAATTCTCCAAATAACAACTAAATAAATAACAAAGTTAGAGAGAGAAAGAGAGAGTTACTTGAGAGGATTGCAAGCTCGACGAAGAGCCAACATGGCTTTGGCTAATGGGAGGGTCGAAAGGTTTTTGGTGAAGAAATTGAAAATGAAATGGTGGAAGTTAGTGTGAGTGTTAAAGTCACGGCCTCACTCTTAAACCCTGGAGAAACTTGAAAAGGGTTCTTGAAGGGTTTCTGAGTAATATATGATTCAGCTAGGGCGTCAACCATATGTGCTTCCCCGATACTCATTTGCTAAGATTTTATTTTTATTCTTTTTTAATCTTCTTCTTTTTAATCCAAGGAGTTTCTCAATTTGATATGTAGAGAATTAATGGGGCAAATTTAGTTTAGCCTGAGAATAAAATAACCACCTTTTATTCTTAGAAAAAAAATCTAAAACTTATTGATGTTAAATTCAGCACATAAGCTTGTTAAGAGTTTAGGTTACGAGAAGTTGATTTGAATCAATTTAAATAATATTATATTAATATTTTAAAAAAATAAAATTTGTCATGTTTTTTTTTATTTAGTTTAAAATTAATATATTTTAGTATTTTTATTATTGATTTTAAATTTAAAAAATATATTATTTTAATATATTTTTAAGTAAAAAATAATTTAAGATCTAATTTGTACCACTTTTCAAACACAAATTATGAGTTTATTTTTTAAGACTGACTTTTATTTAAAAATATATTAAAATAATATTTTTTTATTTTTTTTTAAAATTCATTATGAGTTCATTTAGTATTATTGAGGTACAAATTATTTTTTAAAATATTTTTTATTTGAAAATGTATTAAAATAATATTTTTTTAATTTTTTTAAAATATTTTTGATATCCCTATATTAAAATAATCTAAAAATAAAAATAATATATTTTTTAAAAAAAGAAAAAAAAACAGGTTTTATATACGCACATCTCAACCACTGTAGTTAATGAAAAACAGCCTTCAAGTTCATTGCTGGCCCAGGAGGTTGATAATAAGTTCAATGCTGGACAAACACATGCCGATATTTCAGAGGCTAAGGACTTCGATTCAACAACAAAGGTTGCTCTTATGAACAAGGTTGTCAATATCGTTCTGATTGTCGTTCTGGTTTTTTTATTGAAATAGAATATTTTAGTTTTGAAGTATTTTGGCATGCCGTTTTGGGATTGTACTGTTCATATATAATTAATTATATATATATATATATATATTGTGAAAAAAATTAAAATATTAATTTAACAAGTATAATTTAAATTCAAGATAAATTAACTTTAAATTATACAATACAAACATAAAGTCAAACAAACATAATCTCAAAATTAGAAACATCTCTAAAATTCCAAAATATTATGATAGTAAAATGTTCTAAAATAAAAGAAATATTATGATTTTGAGCCAGAACGGCACAACCGGAACGGTACCGAGACGTTCTGCGGACATTTCTAGAATGACCCGGAATTAAAACCGAGACGAAAACAACACCGTTTCATCTCGGTTTTTTTAATGACACGGAACATTCCGGCAGAAACGAAACGGAATTAACAAGTCTGGCTATGAAAAGCTTTCTGAATTAGGTACTCAATAGTTTTTAAAAAAATAAGTAATTCCCATCTGATATTTTGGTCGGGTTCTAACTCATCTAGACCCCAGAATTTGACTATATATTTTCCTGTTCTTACGATCCACCTGGGATTTAAAGCTCATCTGCTGCTACACAGTTTTAATTTGTAGAGAGCCGAGTTTGTGTCACTCTGAATTTTATTACGAGCCAGGCTCTTTTCTTGTTGATGAGATGAGTTATGATAAATAAGGTCAAATCTTGCAATAGTTCACAATTTCTCCCATGATCTCATAATTCTTTCCACCTTCTCGAATGATTCTGTTGTCAGATTAGATAGGAATGGATCATCAAAATGATCCATTGTTGCTTGTCCTGCACATGATGCTATTCTCAATTAGTTCACTTACTTGAAGTGTCTGTTTTGTTTATAAATGTGGTTGAGGTTATTTTTAAAAGTAATTTTTCATTAAAAAAAAATATATCAAAATAATGTTATTTTAGTTTTTAAAAATTATTTTTAACATCAACACATCAAAAAATCTAAACACACTAAAAAACAATTTAATTTAAAATAAAAAATATAAAAAAAATTTCAAAAATATTTTAGAAACACACTTCGAAAATCACTCAAGTCTGAGTTTGCCTCGGTACCTATGGCCAATTATAGGGTTTAAAGGGAGATGTAAAGGTGGAGCACAAACCCTACAGTCAAGATGCGGAGAAACAAAAAGGAACTCCAGATGGATCTACAGAAACAATACACTGCTAGGCTTCGACGATGAGTATTTGTATTGTGTTTTAAAAGTATTTTAAAAAAAAATAAAAAAAAAAGTTTTTTTTTATTTTTTATTTTAAATTAACAAAATTTAGTGTTTTTAGATCATTTTGATCTGTTGATGTCAAAAATTATTTTTAAAAAATAAAAATATATATAATTTTGATGTGTTTCTGAATAAAAAATACTCTAAAAACAACCACAACCACAGTTACAAATATGCATGAAAAAATGGCCGCACTGTTCGAGAAACAGTAGTATAAATAAACCATTTTCTGATATTTTGCTGCAATTTTTGCATGATTATACGGTTGTGCCTCGGAGTATCTAAAAGGGGAAATGTTATTTAAAAGGCCATAATTGGTTTTTTAAATAGTATAAAAATAGTCTTTGTTTATATGCATTTGACTGGTAAAAAAAATCATTTAAAAACTCTAATTTTTTTAATATATTTAATATATAATAATTTTAATATGATTTAGTGGTGTTTGACTTGGTATGTTTAAAAACAACCTAAATGATTTTTAATCAATTTGATATTAAAAAATAAAATTTTAAGAATTAATATGAGTTAATTCAGGTAAAAAATAATTTTATAAAAATCAAAGAAAAAATATAAGTTTAAAAAAATCAAAGAAAAAAAAACACAAATGGAAAAAAAATACATTATGCAATAGTGTTTTGGTATTCTTACAATATATGTAGAGATATTATTTTTATAAGAAAAATAGTAAAATAATAATTTATTTAACACTTCTCATAAAGCATGTAAAATAAATATTAAGAAACTAAAATAATATATTATTATTATTATACTGCCAAGTACCATGGGCTTGTTAAGCCACTCTTATTACCTTACCGTATGCCATCCCATACCATGCCTAAACTACTATAAGAACTGGACTATTACTGTTCATGAACTTCTTTTTCATTTTAGTACTTCAATCTTTTTATCTTATTGGTTTCCATATTTGTGTTTGGATTTTCTTTTAATTGCATCTTTTTGGGCCCAATTTAATGGATAATAGGTCAAAAATTAAAAGCTTGCTTGTTTTTTCTTTGTAATTTTAAAAATTATATTTCAATATTGAGATTAGCCTTTATAATTTGTTTTAATTTATTTTTTTATGGGGATGTCCTAGTCTAATAAACCAAGTCGCGAGTTTGGTGAATCAAACCGATTTGATTCCTGTTTTTTTTTTTAATTTAATCATTTGGATGATTAAGAGTTGAGTTTTTATAAAAAAAAATTATAATATTATTTTAGTCTCATGATTTGGACTACCGTGGGTTTGGTGGGTTAACCATGCTAACTCAAGTTGTTGTTTTATTAATAATTTTTTTTTAATTTCATTATTGGATATTAAATTGATTATGCATTAAGTTTATAATTTGTTTTATGTGAGTTTATCATCTTGTAACCTAGATTATGAATTTTAGCTAATTTTCTTCTCTTTTGTTTTGAGTATTCTGAGCGGGCAAGTAAAATCTAGTTATTTTAAATTTTTACAAGGAATACACGTCCTGATTCGAACTTGCAGATCGCAGTGTCGCGGAGGTGCCGGTACCCCTCCCTTTCATCACACACTTGTTGCCAGCTGATCCTAAAAGCTGAAGCACCCCATCTGATCTCGAAAGCCAGCCTCATTGGTTCTATTCCAGTCCCCCACCATACCAGCACAAAAAGATAAAGCCCCTCCCTCGTCTCTCCTCGGCCATTTATTTTGTTGGTTTTCTTTTCCTTGGTGGATCCCATGTAATTATCTTGATAGTTGAAACCTAAATCACAGCACATTCTCTGCTCCAATAACGGTGGATTTCTATGGTACGCTCACTTTTAATTGAGAATACTATGAGGAGAGTTGAGGTAGTTGTCGAAGCATATTTCTTAGGAGAGCACCAAAGATTTGGAGGATATCATCTCAGCACTTTTTCTTGGCTAGGCAAAGATTCTACTATTGTCAGCTTTGAGAACCTCATATATATATATATATATACACATACCTGGTTAGTACTTGTTTCAAAAGTGTTTTTGAAAAAAAAATTTTAAATTTATATTTTGTGTGTGATATTGATCATTTTCATGTGTTGATGTCAAAAATAACTTTTAAAAACTAAAAATATATAATTTTGATGTATTTCTGAATGAAAAGAATTTTCAAAAAGCAACTTTAACCATATTGCCAAACAAATTCTAGATAGGTTTGAAATGTCAACCGAATTATTAAAAATTCAGTGAAATTGTCTAAATTTAATATCTTATTCAATCTAACTAAGAATCTAATCTAGATCGCAATCCACACTTATCGAATTAACCCTATAGAACAAGCACTTTTGAGGTCTAACAAGCACCATGCCATGGATTCTATCACAATCTTTTTCCTGTAAAGGTAAAATGGGCATTCAATATATTTTTTTAAAAAATATAAATCGGTAGTGGAATAATGATAAATGCATGAAGGGAAAAATGGATAGCTAGACAAGAGCAACTTTCTTCATGTTCCATTCATTTTGGTATCGGAAAACAAAGGGGGGGAGGCACTTGTAAAATTTCTTGCTTGCCTCAGCAACTTTTAGCATAAAGTCCCCTATAGTGCTTGTGTGAATATTATGAGTGGGGGACAGACTATGCATGAACATATGAATTTATAGTACTGAGATGAAAATGTTTCCTTGTGGACGTGCTATATTTTTTTTGTGAGCTTCATAATGATAATTAATTAATCATGATCCAAGTATTTTTCAAAAGAATAACGAGAGACAGTTCATATATAAATATGAATAGAGAGAGAGAGAGAGAGTGTAGTGTTTTCCTGAATATTTCAGAGTGTTTCATCGATTCTTATGAGCTAGCCAGAAACATTATAATTGAAATATGATGGTGGTTTTTCCTTTTATTTTATCAATAAATTTCAGAGAAAATCTTTATATATCCAAATAGCATCTGAAAAGTGTCAAGAATCGGGGGAAAAACAGATTTCACATTTGATGAAATATTTTTGCACGCAAGTTTCTTACATTATGATTTAACTTGTGAAGAGAGTGCTGTGAACAGAGTGCCACCAAGAAGAGTCTCGAGCATGCTTGTCAAGCAAACCCTATCATGAAAGCAAAACTTTTGTCCTCGAGCATCACAACCTTTCTCGCAAAAGTTCTTTTTTTTTATTTCAAGAAAATCGAGTACAGGTGAACGAGTAAAACTCAAGTTGTTTCAAACTCTTATATAAAATATACATCTTGACTTGAACTCGAGACCTACTGTGCAGATATGAAATTCTTTTGTCATCACGCTATACTCCTTGAGGACTCGCAAGCATGTGAAAACCGAATGGGGTGCAATATATTCAAAGCTATTATATAATCCAATGGGAGAGATCATAAATCTGTCTAAGCATGTTTCTAATCCGATTATTTTACTAATCTTAGGCTGTGATTCATGTCTTCAATAAAGAAATTATTTCTTTGAATACAATTACAGGATTTTTTTATATATAATAAAAATGAAGTTTTAATTAGCTCAAGATATTTTAAAAGAAAGTTCAAGTTATAATGGCAAAAACTGAATCTAGTTATTAATTAATAATGTATACTACAATATCAACATTTACTAAAGCCTAATTTTCTACCAAGGAAATTGAAGGTTCTAGTGTATGTTTGATTTTGTGGTTTAGCGTTCTTTTTTAAAAGTATTTTTTACTTGAAAATAGTTTTTTAAAATCTTATAATGTCTTCACATTGAAATTATATAAAAAAAAACAACCACATCAAATTAGTTTTTTTTTCTTATACCAAATATACTTTTAAAACATACTTAAATATAATTCCAAACACAAAAATAAACAATAATCTATACAGCATAGCTAATGGCTAATGAAAAGTATCAAAACCATGCTCTAATATGCAAGTACATGAGAATCATTTTGGGAAAAAAAAAAAACAATAACCTAGAAAGTTCGGGACCCTACATGATCCTAAAATCCGATCCTTCATTTAGTTGCAATATAGATGCATCCATGTACTATTGATTGATTGATGGTAAAGCTCCTCCACTTAACTATCTTCGAAGGGAACCCTATTTTAGGCCCCCCCACTTTTTTCCATTTCTTAATCCTTGTTTGTGGAATCCATTATAGTAATGTTGACACCACACTAACTCTAAACCTTATAATGTTGGGTGTCTTTCTCATACTTGATTTTGTAGTTTATGGTTGGCTAGTGAATCAAAGATTTGGAGCATCTAAATCAGCATGATTCTTGTCATTGACCATCACTCCATTAAAATCCCCACTATCCATGCAACTAGAAATCATAAATATCCTAATTAGATATTAGGATACCCTAATTCCATGAGACGGGTAGGTGCCTAATCAAGATGATTATTTTTCGAAAAATCATTGTCAAGTAGAAGATTAACCATTCTCCATTGAATGAACATATATATAGAACGTGTTTTGCATTGCGTTTCAAAAATACTTTAAAAAAAAAACCATAACTACACTATATTACGGTGCAAAATCTTCGTATTAATGGCTCGAACTCACCTAGCTAGAGCATAGGATAATAGGTATATATGGTTCCTCGCGTTTAAGGAACACGTGTTGGTCATTGTCGTGCGATAAAACATTCAAGGTTGACATTAGGTCAAGAACCGATAATGGAAGATCACCAAAAATCTTGAAAGCTCACACGAAAACCTTTCATGAGAATCTCTTTTTTCTAGCCAGCCAGGCCCCTCGTTAATTATTGCATTGTTTGAGAGTGACATTATGTTGTAGCTCCATTGAAATTACTAGTTATTTCACCGTTTTCTGTCACAGATGGTGTAGTTTTAATTTTTTAGCAAAAACAATAATACACATTAAAAAACAACTTGAGAACCTTTTTTTTTCCTTCAAAATATCATCAAGGCATCCCATGTTTATATTTGATTGATTGATTTAATTTCTTAAAAAACTTAATTTTAAAAAATATCAATAAATAAAAAGATTCAAGATAACGGAATCATTTTCAAAATCAACCAAAAATAAATAAATAATGGAGTCCAATCTCTAATCAAATAAACATATGAAATTGAAAAAACAAATATGAATTAAATTGTATACTAAGTGTCAGTTTAGAAGTGTGGTTGATATTGTTTTTGAAAATACTTTTTCGTTTAAAAATGTATTAAAATGATATTTTTTATTTTTAAAAAATTATTTTTAACATTAACACATGAAAAATAATCTAAAAACACTAATAATTTTTAATTTAAAATAAAAAATATTAAAAAAAACACTTTTCCAAACAGTTGCTACCCTGCCCAGCTCTTCTTTTTATCACCATGTCCTTTGTCCTTGCATTTTGATGGAGGGGTTGATGTTGAAAGCACCGATCGTTTCATCTGTAAATAGTTTAACAGCTAGAATTTATGATCAAGTGGGCATATTTTCTTTTTCTTTTTCTTTTTAAGAAAATATTCCTTCTATAAATTTTTAGCCCAGTCATGAGTTGTTGCCCTGTCCCATTCGACCCTTTGTATTGTTCATCTCCGAAAATTGAATTCATACACAACTTCCTGCTAACAATTTTGGTTCAAGCAACTTCTTTCATTAAATTATGGTAACATGGCCATCACACAGGAAACAAAGGCTAGAAATTCAGATAAAAGGCCTGTTTGGGAGAGCTGTTGTGGTAGCTTTTTAAAGTGTTTTTCATGCTGAAATACATTAAAATGATGTATTTTTTATTTTTTTTAAATCATTTTTGACATCATCACATCAAAATGATCTAAAAATACCAAAATATATTCATTTAAATGAAAAAAAATTTTGATTTTTTTGAAAACGGCGCGTCCCAAACGGGCACAAAGTAGAGACATGGGATGTACTTGTAATAGCCTATGCAAAATGTCACCTTTTGTCGTCGAGAGATGAAAGAATTAGTTTAAATCTTAATAATGATTAAGAAATAAACTACAGTTTTGAATTCAAACTTTTAATTTCTCGATTGAGTTTATTTATTCGATGATAAATTTAATTTAGAGTTAATAGTTTGGATTTTTTTTATTAACGTGAGTGTCCGAGCTAACTTGCATGCACCACAACTAATTTCACGAGTTTTAAAGTTAACAGACCATGTTAGTCTCTAAATATCATCATATTAGCAACCACGGAAACCAAATTTTTTAGTCTTAAACTTGTACCACTGGATCATTTATTAGATGATTTAGTTTTGAAGTTTTTCACGGGGAAAGTTTCAGGGATAAATTCATTAAATTAAACTAGGCTGTATTATTAATTGTGACAAGAGAATTGGGATGAATTTTACTAGTATTAAATAATTAAAAATGATATTTAACCGTCGATTTTATTAATTTAGATGCTACTACCTTAGTAATTCGTGGTTTTAACTCCTTTAATCGACACTAATTCTTACATTGAAAGTGAAATTTCACTTTCATAAAGTCTCATATAAATAGCTTTGATGGATTGCGTGAAGTGATAAGAGGAGGAGGAGATGATGATGCCTCATCAAACTACTTTATATCCAATTCAAGGATGCACCGTTTTTAATCAATGGACATGCAAGCATGTGGCCAACCCTTGACTTTATACAACGCCTTCAATTTTATTTTTTATTCAATATATATATATATCTGGAACGTGTCAAAAAAGCAATATTGTATATATCTCTTGATTTATATTAATTGTGTTTTTTTGAATATGTAGTTGAAATTATTTTTTAAAGTGTTTTTTTAGAAATATATTAAAATAATATTTTTTTATTATTATTTAAAAAATTACTTTTTGATATCATGAAAATAATATAAAATACCAAAAAATAATTTAATTTGAAGATAAAAAATAAAAATAATATATTTTTTATTTTTTTTTAAAAAATACTTTTAAAATTTCATGTTCGAAACAGTCTGAAAGAAAATCTAATGGCCGTCCAGTAGGGTTTATTATTGGCTTTTCACAAAAATTATTAGACATTATAAAATTAATTGGGGGCAACAGTCTTTTTCTTTCTTCTCACCATCTAATCACTTAATTGTCTTTAAATGCAACTAATTATTTGGTTTGTTTTCAGATTTAATGGGTTGCAAATCTATGATATTACTCATGTTTTGGACATTTTTCATTGTTTATTAGTTTTTGTTTTATTTTTTTAAAATTATATTTTTTTAGCTCTATCCGTCATTATTTGATTTTTATAATTATTATTTTTTAAAAAATAATTCAGGTTATCTCGGTCTTTTTTTTTTTTTTTTTTTGCTAAGTTTAGCCTTTATAAAAAAAAATTTTAATTAAATTAAATTAGTTGCTTTAATTCAAACATGATATATTTACCTCATGATATTTTATTTACTTTTAGATTTAACGAGTTATAAATGTAAGAGATTAAATCACATTTAAAATATTCACTTAAGTTCACTTGTTTTATTTTTTAAGCTCGTGTTTTTCAATTTTATTATGAATCACTTGATTTAATTAGAGAATGAACTTTATTATTATTTTATTTTTATAGGTTTTTTATTAATTTTAAAAATAACTTGGTTTATCTGATATCATTTTAAATTTATTTTTTTAATTAAAATAATTATTTAAATATAAGTATAATATGATCACTTATAAAGTTATGTTTGGGTTTATTCTTTACATTCGCTGTTCAAGATGTGTATACGATCTCGTTTGTTGTCATTATACAGTTTCTCAAAGTGAAGTTATCATCCCCTTAAGATATACTTTTTTTTCTTCTCCTTCCAAGTATAATATTAATTACTCCCTTTTTAAAAATAAAAAAAAATGTTTCGTCCATTGTATATCAAACTCTTTACTTTCTAATATTTTTATATTTTCTAAAAGGTCAGCATATTAACAAAACACTAAAACCCGTCGAGGTTTTACTATGGAAAACACTGCACACTGTCTCACAATCCACTGTGGATTGTGGCAGTGTGCGCCCCAATTTCTCCTTCACCCGCGCGGCTAAAGAGCTGCTTTCATGGGGCCATTTTCGGTTTTTCCATTTTATTTCCTTTTTTTTTTAAATAATCCGTTCAGGAACAGTGTTTTGACCCTTCTGTCCCTATAATAGGACAAAATCTCGGTCGGAGCTCAGGGTTACTGATGTCATTGCACGCGGACGGACCGGCCCGGTCAGACCCGATCCGGCCCGGTCCGGCCCGGTCCGCCGCAACTCTTGGAATTTTTTAATAATTAATGCAATGGCTAAATACGCATTTAGCCCCTAATAAGACAAATTCACTGGCTTACGCACAGGGGTGGAACGGTAATTGTCCATGGATTTTTTATTTTTTTTCTTTTTACTGTTGGCGCGTGCGTCACACGCGGCCGACAGTATTCCGCCCCACGCCCTATTCAAGTGGCGCGTGCGTGGTGCTGGAGTCGACGGAGATGAGCTACCGCCGTCTCACTAGATGCGCCGCCGCTTGGTCGTCCTCCCGGTACGGCGCGTTTATCACTCCGACGTCCGTGGAAGCGTCTTCGGCCGGTTACAGCCGCTGTAGGCGTTTCTCTCTCTCCTGCACGTCAAAGTGCAGGAGAGTCCCCCGGTTTGTATGATGTTTCATTTAGGTCCCTGGTCTTTTAATTTCGTTTATGCTCCTTATTTTGATTATTGAAGTTTTGATTTAGTTCAATTGGATCCTTGGATTGAAATGAAGTTAATGTTTAAATTGCAATTGGATCCTCCTTCTTTTAATTTCTTGATTCGGTTGAAATAACTCAATCAATTCGGTACAGGAGTTTCAATTTTTAAAAATTCATCCTTGGATTGAAATTGATAATAAATGTGATTTTCATTTCGGTCCTTATACTTTTAATTTTCGATTTTAATCCTTAGTAGTTTCTTTTCTTTTTGGATCTTATACTTTTAATTTTTTTATTTTTATCCCTTGAGTTCTTTTTATGATTTAAATTTTCTTAAAGTTTTTATGGTTTTTTTTCCTTTCATTTATGTTATTTTTTTCATAATTGAAACAATAATAATAATAATAATAATAATAATAATAATAATAATAATAATAATAATAATAATAATAATAATAATAATTAGGATAATAATAATAATAACAATAATAATAATAATAATAATTTAATTGTTTTTCTTGATTATTCTTTTGTTAATGTTTTTGGGGGTTTTTTTTGCCTAAAACAATTTTATAGTTTTTATTGTAATAGCAGTGACAACAATAATAATTTTAAGTTTTTATTGTAATTTTTTTTTTGCAATTTTTTTTCCTTTCATTCATTTATTTCATGATAATAATAATAATAATAATAATAATAATAATAATAATAATAATATATTTTTATTGTTTTTCTTGCTTGCTATTTTGTTCATGCTTTCTGTTTTTTCTTCTCGGTATAATTTTATATTTTTTCAGTGATAGCAGCAATTGTTTTTTTTTTTATTATTCTTTTGTTTGATCTTTTGTTGAAGTTTTTTGAATTTCTTTTCCTTCCATTTTTTCCCTTTCATTATTAACACGAAAATAAAATAAATAAATGATAATAATAATAATAATAATAATAATAATAATAATAATAATAATAATAATAATAATAATAATAATAATAATAATAATAATATTTTTTTTTCTTGCTTACTCTGTGATTAATGTTTTTGAGGGTTTTTTTCCTTGGAATAATTTGATGATTTTTATTGTTTTGGCTGTGATAGCAACGATAGTTTTTGTTTTTTTTTAATTCTTTTTTTTAATCTTTTGTTTAACTTTTTATTTTCTTCCATTTTCTCTCTTTCATTATTAACACAAAAATAAAATAAAGAAATGGTAATAATAATAATAATAATAATAATAACAACAATATCAATATCAATAATAATTATTTTTTAATTGTTTTATTGACTTGCTATTTTGTTCATACTTTTTATTCTTTTCCCTCAATATAATTTGATAATTTTTATTATTTTTATACTAACGGCAATAATAATTTTAGATGTGAAGACTCCGATTTTGCTATTGTTATAATATTTTCAATTAATATTGCTTCCTTTTCCCCTTTAGTTCTTTTGTTATTATTTTTATTTTCTCTTTCTATTAAATGATTTTTATGATTTGGCTATCTGCACAATTATAATTTCAGTAATTATGTTTTTTTTCTTAGAAAAATATTTTGCTCTTTTTTCTAATGTTAGTTTGCATTCTTTTGTAATAGTTTATGACGCAGTACCTATATTCTCAAAGATTTAATCTATGCTTGCGTAACAAACTCTACTCAAAATTTTATACATTTTATCTCCTAATCTATAACTTCTATTTACTTATATAATATAAATTTATCGTTTTTGATTTAATTATGTTAAATTATATACACAAGAATGCCCGCGGCAACGCGCGGGCGCAATTAGCTAGTATATATATATATAAAGAAGTATTAGACTTCATAGGTCAATGATAGCCACCAAACCTAAAAGAAGAAAAGAGAAGTGTACATCTTCATTGCCACCCTCTCTTTTCTGACAACCACATTTTTGACCTCACCCAAATAATGTTTGTACTCACTTTTTCACTCTTTAATGAGGACACGGTTTATCGTGAATCTGGTGTCGGTGGTTTACGTGGTGGTCGGTGTTATCAGGTGCGGCTGCCGGGGGGCGTCTGGCAGAGGTTCAGGTGGGCTTTTACGGTGATATAACAAATCATTCTCACTCCTGACCCTCACCAACAAAAAAGAGTCACACTTTAATGCCATTAATGAAAGTAAAATAAGCTTAGTTATTTTATGATGTATAATCGAGATTTACATTATTGTAAATTTTAGAGTTTATAAAGATTAGTTAAGATATGTATAAATTAAATCGAAAACCAACGTTAATAAAAAAAAAGAAATTCTTAGCTTTGCCGTTTAGGGTTTGGCTTGGCTGATGTAGTCGATGTGTGTAAAGAGGATCCCATTTAGCTTACGAAGATTTTAGGTTTTTTCTAGACACCAACCGAATATTACATGAATTTTTCTATAATCAAATGTTTATATTTGATTATTTTCATTTACATATATTTAAAGTTTAATCTTCCATAAAAATGAAGTGATACATGTATGGACGTGAAAATAACTATATTATTCTTTTTTTTTGTTAAGATTGTGATACTTTTGTTACTATATAAAATAAAATAAAAATTAATAAGATGATTATTTATCTCCATACTCTAATCGCTTCTGATTTCTTTTTTCTTTCTTTTTACATTTGAATTTGAGATAATAGTACGGATATATTTAGAATAAAACTGTGGTTAAACTAAGAAGCACCCACTTCGAGTTCATCCTCATCCTCATCAATCATGGAGTTTTTCACACTTTCGTTTGATTACTCTTTTCCTTTTCTGATTCCTCTCTCTCTCTCCCCCTCTCTCTCTCCACACACACACGCATATGATTCTTGCTTGTTGTCCTGGAAGTCTTAAAGATTTCGACATGTGGGATTGTCTGAAACCTTTCGCAAAACTTCATACTGATTTAGATTTTATTCTTTTATTTTCATCCCTGATCTTCCACTCTCTAACTTCCAGCTGTCTCCCAATAAATGTAGTAGTCTAGTTCTCTCTTATTTGCCTAGGAATTTATTCTCAAGGCTTTTTACCTGTGCAGGTAGATTTATTTTCACATTATTTTTCATAAGAAAAACAAATTAGATTTAGTATTGGTAGGAGATATAAGTTGGACCAAAAATAAAAGATAACGTGGGAGTTGATTGTAGTTTTTTCTTTAACTACAGAAAGTGTAGGAAATTAGGAATTCACTGCATGTAGATGCCTATAAGAATTCTGAACGAAAAAAATTAAAAAATATTTATTTTTATTTTAAATTATTATTTTTTAATTTTTTAAAATAAAATAATTTTATTTTAATATATTTTTAAATAAAAAATACTATTTAAAAACAATATATCTCTGCTCCTTTTTCTTCTTATATTTTTACTATATATCAGGATTCATTAGCAAGTGTCTTGTCATAGCTAGCTAACACAGCCCGTGACTTTCTATCTTTAGTATTGCAGGTTTTGAACCACCCCAGGTGACAATTCTCTCCTACACAATGCTTTTCTTGTTGATTACTTGTTTTTCTTTTATTTTCCTTTTCAAGTCATTTTCTTTCAAGCCAATGAAGAGTGAGGTCAAGATGATGTTGTTGAGGCCTTGGTTTTGGGAGGGGTTTCAAGTTTTCTTGTTTCATGGTTCAATAAAGGAAGGTTTTCTGTTAGTATGATTCAAGCTCCTCTGAAAATGAGACTGGAGACGGTGATTCTTTGTTCACAAAGTTCAAGAGATTGTGGAGGAGGAGGGGGAGGAGCCTTCTCTTCTGGATTTGCCTGAGTTGGCTTTGGAATGCGTTCTGGAGAGGCTTTCACCAGCTGAGTTGTGTAGCATGGCTGGAGTCTGTAACTCTTTGAGGGATAGGTGTAGAAGTCATTTGAAGCATAAATGGGGCAGAGTGATTTGTGAGGCTGCTTACAAGAAATGGCAATGTCATATAGCTTCAGGGAAGAGGCCAAGCCTTTTAGATCAAAGAAATCAAAAGGTTTTCTTTGGATCTCTCATCAGTATGTGGCCTTTTTCCTGGTATAAATCTAAGTGTGAAAGTGTAAACAAGCCCACAACTTGTTTAACAGTTGATTCAATCATGGCTTTTTATCTCTCTCTTGAAAGTGGCAAGTTTTGGTTTCGAGCCCAGGTTTATAATCGTGAGGTAAGGACATGTTCTTGATCTTAATTTTGCATCTTCAAAATGATGATATGATGACTGTGGTTGGAAAATCCAATGAGCTTTTGTCTGTGTGTTTGGTTTCAGAATGGCGATGTTGGATTTATGCTATCATGTTATGATGCGCAACTTAGTTATGATTCCAAGACAGACACCTTTCAGGCAAGGTATGGAAAGAGAACTCGGATCGGGATCTGAAACTTTTTATCTGTTCTAATGGGCCTTAAATCATTTACCAAGCTTTTATGAATCTTAAAATCTTTCAGCATTGGGAATTTTTAACCTATGCCAAATTCTTCTGCACATTGAACTGCAGCTGCTATATAGCTGGGAGTATTTTATTGTCAGATGAGAAGTGATTTGTGTTGAAATTGTTGTTTTTTTACTCGATCAGCTCACGTGTAAGGCAGGGCCGTCTGCTGAAACTCACCGGGAATTTTTAATTGCAGGTATCCTCCCTATGCACGGCGATCAATAGAAGAAAAGCATACACTGGGATAGGCTAAGAGCACCACCAGTTGGTACTCCGGCACAAATGTTCTTCATACTTCTGATTGTTTGAATGACTTGAAACCTGGTGATCACATTGAGATCCAGTGGAGGAGAAAGCAGAGAGTTCCCTTATGGTATGTTCTCATTCCTACAAATTTATCGCCTTCGGAGTTTGATCAAGTTTCTATCTTTGGTTCAGACTACATTATTTTCCCAGAATCATTCTTCAATCCCTCTTGAGATCTTGAATATCTTCAAATTTTTCTGCTCGTGAGTTGGGATATTTTAGCTTCAATTTGCTCTAGTTTCTGTCTTCAAATTGGTCATTTCTTTTCCTGTGGGTATACATTAAAATGATCTTTTGCAAAATGAGCAGGTTGGTGGTATGCTGTTGTGGGGCATCAGGAATTATGTGATGGGAATGAAAATCGCTGCCTTTGCCGATACAATGGTGAGTAGATCATCACAAACTGTAAAGTAATCCTTTTCTTGATCTTTTTTCATTCATCTTTGATATAGTACTAGAGATTCATGGAATTAGTCTTTCCCTTTTTTAAGTAACAGAGCTAGTCTTGATGTGAAAGTGACAGTTTGCGGTTCCTTTTAAAAATACTTTTCATTTAGAAATGTATCAAAATGATTTTTTTTTTAAATCATTTTTTATATTAGCACATGAAAATGATCTAAAACCATTTTTTTCAAAAGCGTTTTTGAAACGCAACGCCATACACCCTCTTAAATCTACAATGTCTAGGTACTTCCTTTGTTGCCTTTGTCCTCTTCTATAAAGAACAAATGCTATAGGAATTCCAATCTTTCTTATCCTCAATGTGCTGGGAACTTGTCCAGCCATTACTGAGCTCTGTTGGGCAAGTGAGCTTGAGTGGTTCAAGCAAGCTGAACAGCAGTTAGGCCACTTTTAAAATGTACACCTTTTCTTCAAAAGTGAGCGACACAACATGTGCATGATGCATTATCAGCTCCCCACTTTCTTCATTACTTTATCATCCCATCAATCTCTATCCACCATCTTTTCTTGATGAATTCAAGAAGCCAATTCAGTAATGACATAACGACAAGTTCAAGTAATGACAAGCTCAAAATAGATTGCAGAACAAACAGTCATAGCGAAAAACAAAAACAGCAGGTCTTTGATCTACAGACAACTTCAACACCTTTTCTTTTCTTTTTCTTGGGAAAAAAAAATCTTTCAAGTGGAAGAAAACTTTCAGCATTGGACAACACCAAGGATTCATTTAGTCTTACATCTTGTGAGAGCAGAAGATGCAAACACAAAGGTATACTTGAGCATTTGTCTATCTCTTCATGGTTACTGGTGGCTCATTGAACAAATTGCTGCTCTGGAAGCAGAGAGTGAGACACTTTAATCCGCACCGCATCTTTCGGTGCCCCAAGTTTGACGAGTCCTAGGATGTAAGACCTCTGAATTTGTATATGTTGGTTTCTTCGGGTGCTGATGCCGTTGATATATGCATCATTTTTAATCTGAGACACATGATATGGATCAGTTTCAAGTCTTAGAGTGATCAAGCATGAAATTAGAAGCTCTCCTCATGATAATGTAGCACTTGCTCAATTTGCTAACATGAAGTCTTGCTAACAGAGAAAGTGGTACTGGAGTTCAGCCAATACACTCCTGGCTCTCGATGGAGACAGACGATAGTAAACAGGAAGGGCCACAGGGAAGTAGGTAATGAAGCTGGCGGTTTCTATGGAGGAATTAGAAAGCTTTCCGAGGAGGAAGAGATATCAAAATGGAAGCGGCTATGGCCAAAACAAATCATCGATTAGCATGGTGGACGTTTTCCCATCCTCTTTCACAACATCCCCTACGTAAATAGCTCCCTTTTTTTTCCACTCTCGAGTTATGATTTCGAGAGCTGAATGCCATAGAAGTGTTCCTGGAAAGTTGAACATTACGCTTCAGAGTTTTGATGAAGCTTTGCCGCGGCCTCAGAATAGTGTAGTTTTATGTGTATTGTAATTTTGCAAGCAATATATATATGTGTATATCTCTAATGAGTCTAGTGAGAACAACTAATCAGTTTTATGTTATAGATATTATCCAAGGATAAGATATTCATTATATTTTTTTTATTTACTTGTTTTTTCTTTGAAATAATTTTAATTTTAATAAATTTGAAAACAACATTTCAATGAATATAAAAAAAAAACTCCATAATTTTATTAAAAACAAGGAGTAATGTAGTATATCATTGTAATCTGTACTAAATATGAAGTGAAATAATAAATTACAAAATGAGAATAATGCCATTTTTACAATTAAAATGCAAACTTGCACAACGTTGTTGTATTCTAAAAAGTTTTGGCATTTCACTGTAGTAGTAATAAAGAAAAAAATGCAAAGCTTTTTTTTTAATCCTAAAAAAGTTTTGAGGATTTTGTTTTTTAGTTTTAATTACTTTTTGGTTTTATTTTATAACATTGAGTTTAATTACTTCATAAATTACTTTGACTTGATTTTTACAAGTTATTCTGATTTCGTGACATATCTCACGAGTTTTGCAGGATAATAATATTGACTCAAATCGCTTTTTTTTTAATTAACCTTCTTCACAGCTCTGTCATTTAATTTTGGCATTTCATGGTAACAATAAAAAAAATGAAATGCCAAGTCCTTTTCATTTTAGTCCTTAGAGGATTTTTTTTAAGTTTCATATAATAGATATTAGACTTTATAAATTATTTTTAACTTATTTTCTATAAATTTATTTTGATCTCATAACCTAGATCATGAGTTTGTTAGACATGTATAACTCAAGTTATTTTTTTTATCTTTTTTAATTAACCTTTTTCTCAACTCCATCTTTTAAAATTTGATTAATTGAGAATTGAGCTTTATAATTCTTTTTTTATTTGTTTTTCTTTAAGTTTATCATGATCTTATGACTTGAGTCACAAGTTTTATAGGTTAGCTAGGTTGACTCAAGTGTTTTTTTTTCCTTTTTTAAATTGAGTTTCTTTTTAATTTTATACTTTAAATCCGATTGATTGTTAATTGAAATTTCTAATTATATTTTATATTTTTCTATGGAGTTATCTTCATCTTTTTGACTTGAATTTGACACGTTAATCTAGGTTGACTCGAGTTATTTTGTCATTTTCCACCTTCAATTTAATTCTTTATCTTTGAGTTGATTGACAATTGAGCTTTATAATTTATTTTGATTTATTTTATACGAGATTATCATGGCTTTATAACTCAGATCATGACTTAGATTGGTTGACTCAAGTTTTTTTAGTTGTTTTTTTCTTCAATTTCTTCCTTTAGTATTGAATTGATTGTGAATTAATCTTTATAATTTATTTTGGTTTGTATTATATGAGAATATCTCGGTCACATGATCCAAGTCACGTGTTTAGACTAGTTGACCTGAGTGGATTTTTATGTCCTTTTTAATTATTATTTTTTCCCTTTTATCATTCAACAATAGAATGATTGAGGATTAATATTCATAATTTATTTTAATTTGTTTTTCAAGGAGTTTTTCTAATTTCATGATCTAAGTTTGGCAAGTTAGTCCAGGTTGACTCATATCATTTTTTTAATTGACTTTTGTTTTTTAATTTTATTCTTTAATATTCAGTTGATTGAGAATTTTTTTTTCCATTCTATATAGTTATCGGGGTCTCATGACATGGGTAACAAATTTGACAAGTTAACCCAAAGTTAATCCAAGTTGATCTAATATGTGTTTGTGTGTGTGTGTAAATATTGTTTTTCAATCAAACTAGATTTTTATTGGTCATCTATATTATTTTTGAACCTTTAAAGTTCATTACGTTATGTCAACTCAACTCTTTTATGTTGAAAAAAAAGTTATGCTAGAAAAAACACATTAACAACCTTTGATGTTTTTTTTAAGTCCATATGAATCTTAGGCCAATAATATACTACTAGAATGATCTACTTAACAATAACTAATTTAGGTGCGAAAATCATATTGTTGTTTATGGGAACATTACTTGTTTTCTTTTAATTTAATTATATTTGTTTGTTTTATTTTTTAACATTGAATTTATTAGAGGATTGAACTTCATAATCTATTTAGATTTGCTTTTTATAAATTGATCTCAACCTCATGAGTTTAGTGGGTTAACTCGGTTGACTTGAATTGTTTTTATCCTTTATTGTAACTGATTTTTCCCCTTTAATTTCACCTCTCATAATTTGGGTTGCATGAAAATTAAGTTTTATAATTTGTTTTGAATCTGCTTTTTATGAGGTCATGCTAATCTCAGGACTCGAGTTGGGGGTCTGACAAGTTTAATTGTGTTAAACTAGGTATCTTTTTGTTATTTTTTTAATTGATTTGTTTTTAATTTAACTCTTTTAAGGTTAGACTAGTTGATAATTGAACTTTTATAATTTATTTTGATTTATTTTTAACAAGGTTATTCTTGTCTCAGTGATCCAAGTATGACAAGTTATCATGAGTTTGACTCATTTTTTTTTAATTTTTTTATAATATTTTTTTTAATTTGTTTTTTTTCAATTTTATAGTTAAACTTTTGGTTGATTGAAAATTGAGTTTTAATTTATTTTTTATGAGGATATTATAGTCTCATAATCTAGATTGTAAATTTTATATGCTAACTCGGGTATTTTATTATCCGTTCTTATAAGTTTTTTTTTAATTTTATGAAGTTGAAAATTGGGTTTTATAAATTGTTTTGATTTATTTTTTATTGAGTTATTCTTATCTCATGAACCATGTTCAATGAGTTTATCTGAACTAACTCAATTATTTTTAACTATTTTTTTTTCAATTTTATAGTTTAACTTTTGGTTAATGAGAATTTAGTTTTAATATATTTCTTAATTTAAATATTATAACTTTATCACAATCTCATGGTTTAGATCGTAAATGTTATATGTTAACTCAAATTTACCTGAGTTGATCTAATATTTTATAATCTTATTTTAAAAAAAAAAATACCATTTTGAGTTTTTTTAATCAAACTATGATTTATTACTATTTGTTCAAATTATCTTTTAATTTAGTATGTTAGCTAAATCAATTCCAATAAAAAAATTATTCGAACTATATTTTTTTACTATTTATTCAAATTACTCTTTTAATTTAGTAAGTTAACTAAATTAGTTGGGATCAATCTTTACACTGTTATTTTTTTTTAAAAAAAATGTTAATAATTTTAATATTTCTTAAAAATAATTTATGTAAATAATATAAGTAAAAAAAAGCTCTAAAGGGAAAACGACATCCTCTGTAAGAAGTAAAAACACTCAAAATCTAATAGATTTTTTCAATTTATATATTTTTTAAAAAAAATGTTAGAAGAGTCTAGAATGTTCCATATATATAAAACTTTGCTCCAAAATACAAAAATAAATAAAGAACATTTAACCATCCCATCCCATTCCATCTCAATTTTCCATCTACCATCATACTCTGAAAACTAAAAAAAAGCTTCAATTTTTAACCAAATCAAACACCCTCAACAACAACAACGCAGAAATTAGCAGAAAGTTCGTCGCTTGGTTGCTCCTCCTTTGACCCAGAAAGATGAACGGCGGCCCATCTGGTTTCAGTGAGTTTTTCATTGATTGATGTTGTTGATATTGATATGCATCCCAAATTTTATGATTTTTATTTTTTTTTTTTGTGGGCTTGGTGACAAATAGACAACGCGCCTGTAACGAAAACATTTGTGATTGCAAGTTCAATTTTTACCATTTTCTCGGGGATCAAAGGTGGCCCTGACAAGCTTGGACTATCGTATCAGGTACATTCTATTGGCTTTACTGCCGTTTTTTTTACTTGGGATTTTTCTGGGTCTTACATTGGTGGCTGATTGATTGAAATCAGAGTCAGAAATTTTATTTTATCTCACAAAAACATCAATAGGTCCGTTTTAATTTAAAACATGTAGTTTAGTTATTATTTATCCATGTTTTAATGATTTCTTTCTAAAAAGTTTTAGTTTACGACTTGGAAGGTCAAATTAGAACTCAACTAGTTGTTGATGGGTATATAAGAGTGAGGGAAGGAGAGTTTAGAGTAGAATTGTAGATAAAATGGGCTGATGGAGAATGTAGTTTGTTAGGGAAATCTTGTGGGGTTGGATGGTTTTGTGGAACATTGTTGATTTGGGAGTTGTGGTATTGGACGTTGTAGGGTGTACAAGCTGAATTGCTTTGAAAATGACATTGTTATCAAATGGGAATGTCTGAGGAGTCAGATCAGGAGCTTGATTTTGTAACATCCTTTGTTAGGATTGTGTGTACTGAAGTTGAAAATCTACATGAGTATGGGCTTTACAGGGTCTTCTGTGGCAGATATTTTTTTTTTTATTTCTGCGGGGGAGTGGGGCGTGTCTAGGGTATATCCCATGAAAGTATACTTGGGAAATTGAGGCATCTGTTTCGAGCAACGCAGGGTAACAGTATCATTTTAGATGATATGAATGGATCTCTATATTTTTGCGTGAAATATTCATCTTTATGTAGTTTAGCCTTATCAAATTATAATTCAATGAAGGTATCTGTTAGCCATGGTTGAAGATGCAAGATGAGTTGGTGGAAAAGGATGTGAACCTTGTCTTTGTTATGTAGATAACTGTTTGCCATAGTCAAATTATAATATATGATGTTTCTTGTATACTGATCCTTGAATTTAAAAATGGAGCACACCTTACAAATTTTGTTTTTCTTTATGGCAGGATATCTTCAGGAATCCGCGTCTCTGGAAGTTAATTTTGTCAGTTTTTGCCTTTTCATCTACACCAGAAATGATGTTTGGACTATGCCTTCTATACTACTTCAGGGTCTTTGAGAGACAGATTGGTTCCAGCAAGTACTTGGTGAGTTATTGTCGGCCAAATTTGCTCATGCATTCTTTTGGATCGGGACTTGAGACAAATGTTCCAAATTGACATTATCAATGTTTCTACACTTATGATTTTGCATATCTCCATCATTCTGTGTGCTGTTACCTCTTACTTTTTTTTAATGAAAGATTTATTAAGTTGAGAAATATGTCTCTGTTAAAGATTCTGCTGCTTTAACTAGTAAATGAATTTATTTATTTATATATCTTTAAAAAAAATCATGGCTCAACTTATGCTTTTTTTTTCTTCTGTTTGCCAATCAGGATTGGCCCTAGAAAAAAAATATAAATCTGTTTGTGTTTTAGTGTATTTTGTTTATTGAAGTCTGCCCAATTATGCAGGTCTTTATTTTGTTCTCTGTGATAGTTTCATTACTCTTTGAGGTCTTTGCTGTCGCACTCCTTAAAGGTATGGTGTCTATTCCTGTTTGATGCATTGTTATTTTTTAAAGTGCTTCTCTTCTTCATTAATCTCTTACACCTCAAGTATATAACCCAGTTACATGGAAGTTGTAATTCCATTGTCACTGTAAAAACTAAGTGGGTAAAATTTGCTGCTATGTTATTTTCTTTTTGCTGAGCAATATAGTGATGTACATTGCCTATTAGTTCTCTCCTTGTCTTGTTTTGTCTTGATGTGAAGAACCTCAGTAGAGGTCACATTAGGAAGTTCCTGGGCCAAGATGCTGGATTTCAAATATATGGTTATTAATCATAGGTTTTGGTGACACACTTCACTCCTGTTCTGCTGGATGATATTTACTTTTTTCCCATGGTCAAATAAGTGCTGCCTGCATGCCTTGTGCCATCTTCCAGCTTGTAGATACCTTATACCATAATTTACAATCCTTTGAATTGAAGAAAAAAACAACATAATGTCTTGTATACTATTTCTAAGGGTGCAAGTTTATTCTGCTTGCTGTGTCCCAGCAAAAACAAGAGTTCATTCATTTATTTATGCACTAAATAAATACTTCTTTTATAGGTGATTTTTTTCAGCAAACATTCTTTCTGCTGCATTACAATCATGCCCAACAATTAATTGTCTGTTTATATGCAGATCCCTCAGCCAATCTTCTGACATCAGGACCTTATGGTCTTATATTTGCTTCATTTGTTCCCTTCTACTTTGACATTCCAGTATCAACTCAGTTTCACGTATATAGCATCCACTTTTCTGATAAGTCTTTCATATACCTAGCTGGTGTTCAGGTAAAGAGAACACTTGCACTTTTCTATGTGAATGTGTTTGCCTCTCCCCCTCTTTTGGTTTTGATTTCTGCCACATCTGCCCCTTCATTTCTCTTTCCAACACAAAAGATCCAATATCAGTTTTGGTTCTGCAGCTTCTTTTATCATCCTGGAAAAGATCAATCTTGCCTGGGATATGCGGTATCCTTGCTGGTTCCTTGTATCGTCTAAATCTCTTTGGCATCCGCAAGGCAAAGGTAGGTTTTTGTGGCTTCACCTCTTATTTTCTGTAACTAAATGTCGACAACAAAATATGACAGCTTAGATTGTGAGGTATCTATTCTTTTGGTCTTTGCTTTGTGTTGAATTGAAATTTGGTATTGTAAGTTGGAGCTGATCAACTTAACTGGAACTTCTTTGCTCTATGCTGAAAGATTTGTTGAGAGAAAGTCCATAGGAAATTATCAGTTGGATCTGATTAATTTGACATGAAGTTATTTGTATATGCACAAAGATTGGTTGAGAAGATCCCTCATAAGACATTCTGAGTTCGAGATTAACTTGACTGGAACTTCTTTACTGCATCTATAAAAGGTTTATTGAAAAAAATCCCTCCACAGCGATTAAATAGTAGATTAACTCGGTTCAGGTGTGTGGTCATGTGGTGGTGTATTTTCAGGTTTTCTGCATGCCTTATGAGGCTTGTATCTGAGCAAAAAGTTTCGATATGATTTTGATCTTCTATAGGTCTGATATATGGGTAATTTGGTCATTCCTGGACAGACCTGTTTGAGAGATTAATCATGATAAAATCAGTTGAATTATGATTATCGTGAACCATCAGATCTCTGATCCTCTCTGGCACTTGTTAGGGTTCTAAAATGTGAAGAAATTAGATGTTTGCATGCGTGTGACGGATATGTGTCAGCTCCTGTGCTCAATTTATCTTCACAAAATTACAAATAATGATGTTCTTTGTTTATTTGACCAACAAGTTTCTCTCTTCTTCTTCTTAACATGTATAACTGTCTTTATTAAAGGAAACAAGTCAGTTTGCATCATTAGAAAGTATTATTTCCTGCCTCTTTTTCCCTTCATCTGTTTTTTTTTATGATTAAAATTTAATAAAACATTCAAACTGTTCGCAGTGTCAATAGCTAAAGCTGACTTGAAGTTATAAACTAATGCTTTATTGTTGTCTACTCTATCTGCTACAGTTCCCTGAGTTCACATCTTCATTCTTCCCACGGCTTTCTTGGCCGTCTATGGGCAGTCCACGAGGAGCAACCACTAGGAATATAACAGGAAGTGCACCATCCCATGCTGGTCGTCATGTGGAGGCAAGTCTCTTGATAACCCCCACTGCCCTCCTGTCTCCCTCCTCATCCTTCTCCCCTATCTCTTTTTCCATAATTTTTTTCATATTTCCTTCACCTGTTCCCCCCCCCCCCCCCTTCTTCCTCTGAAGATTGGAACCTGAGCTGTCTTGTCCTTTTCTTTTCTTGAATCTTACAATGTCCTTTTCTTTTCTTGAATCTTGCAATTGAAACTATAAATTAATTATCTCTGAAACTGCTATCGTGAATCAATTGCTTATATTGCATCAACATCACTTTGTTAGTTTAATTAATTTATCCACAACGACTGATCCTTCTTGTTGGTTTCAGAGAACTTCTCCTGCTCTCATGGCTCCTTCCACAGAGCCACCAGAGGATGCTATTGCTACTCTTGTTTCTATGGGCTTTGATAGGAGCTCAGCTAGACAGGCACTTGTGCAGTCTAGGAATGACATCAATATAGCTACAAACATTCTTCTCGAAGCACTGTCCCACTAACTCATCGGTGCTGTGAAATGGAACTCAGATTGTTAAGTGGGAGACAAACCCATCAATAGTGAGACAGGGTGATCCATCGGATGAGCTTATTTTGATGACTAGATCAAGACCCGGGAATTCATCAAGGTGTTCCTGGCATCAATTTTTAGTGTTTTCCCTCATGCTTATTTTATCCAGTGTCTCTACTGAGAGTAGTAATTCTCACGTGACTTAAACTTAGGAACCTGTACAATTGTTTGGGACATGTGATCAAAATGGTCGTGTTCATATGCTGACACAGTTGTAAATTTAGACTATGGAATGCTTTTGCAGTTTAGACGAAGTTATGTGAATCTTGTCCATTCTTCTGTACCAGTGCTGGTTCGTGTAAATGTGGTGGAGTTGATGTTCGAGCCCCTATTCACCTACACGTCGTCGTACATGGCAACCCAAAGGGAACACCTCCTCTACTGCAGCTCTCACTCCACACTATGATTGTAGATCCTGCTGAGAAGGTCCATTTTTTCATTAATCAAAAGAGATTTACAGTCTTTCATTAACTAGATTTGCGCCCTTTTCTTGGTTTTCTTAGTTGTTTATTTACAAGCGGTGGACTATTATTTTCTCCTCAACACACCACAGCTTAGCCACCATGGTTTGAGGCTGGCTATCCTAGTTGCCTCAACTCATCCAACTTTGTCTATGCTAGATCCTGAAGAGCCTGGACTAGTTTCCCATGAGTTGCCTCCATACCCTTTTTGGTTCAATTCTATAAAAGAAATCGAAGATGATCACAGCAGCATGTCAGCTTTAGTGTCTGTTTAGTAGTGTGGTTGAAGTTGTTTTTAAAAGTGTTTTTCGTTCATAAATGTATTAAAATGATTTTTTTTAAAATTATTTTTGATATCAGCATATCAAAATGATCTAAAAATACTATTATTTTTTAATTTAAAATAAAAAATAAAAATAAAAATAAATTATTTTTTTTCAAAAAAGTATTTTTGTAAATACATTTCCAAACACAATGCCTCTGCGTGCTCAATCATTGCAATCACCGAAGATGGAGGATAAGTGGTTCAATGATTTTTTTAGTTGTTGAAGTGCATGCGGCCATATGTACTCATCCTCGTCTCCAAGTGCCATTCCAACAATTGCAATATCTACTAGAGTTGGTAAAGCCCCCGCATTCATTGGCAACTTCTTTTGAATGTAAAAGTAGAGTTAAGAAGTGTTGTTTTAAAAAATATTATCATTTACTCGATTTTATTTAATAAATTTGACTAATTCAAATAACATGAACTAAATATGTCGTGTAAATTAATAAATTAACAAAAGAAATAACAATTAATAAAAGGGAGAGTAAATTTGATATGAAAATAATTTGAAAAATCAAAGGACGAAGGATAAAATTGAAAAAATAAATTCCAATTAAAAAAAAGAATTAAAAATAAATAAACAGCAACTAAGAGAATGGAGATCAATTTTGATATGAAAATCTAATGAAACTAAATTATAAAGGGATTTTTTTTATAAAAAAAAAAACCAACCAAAAAATAAAAACAAACTATAATGAAAAAAATGTTGACCAAATTGAAAATAAAAAATAAATTAAATGTCACTTTTATGTTTTGGAAAGGGAAAGAGAAAAAAATTCTACCGAATTCCAACCACGGTGATATTTGAAGGCGCGGCTACATTGCACGCGCTTTCCGAAAAGCAAGGGTATTGCCTACTTGGTGGCATATTCCTTACACGTATATGCTACTTTTGCACTAATATTTATATTAATCAGAATACCATATGAAAAGACAATAATATCTTTGGATATAAGTTTGATAATTTTTGTTTGCAAAGGCAATACAGTCTTTACATTAACATTTGGAAGGGACCGGATTGTCCCAAATCAATCTATTTTAGAAAAATATCATTTCACCGTCTCCCACCAAGGCCATTCATTTTTCTTTGAAAGAGCAAAATAACAATCACACTTCGCAATGAATAGTAATTTGTATCTAGATGCAACTCTTCATGTATTTTTAACTCTTTTTTTTAATGACGTGACATCAATTTCTTGGAAATTTACCTTCATGTCCAGAATAAAATGCTACGAAGTTCGATTTTTTAATAAAAAAAACTAGAATTGATAAGATTTAATTCATATTATATGGTATTTATAGAGTAACTGATATCGTCTTATTACTTACTGAGATTGTTTTTTGTAGAGAGAAAGAGAAGATAACAACAAAGAAATCTTAAGAGATTTTATTTTATATATCATCTTGTGTGTATAGTATTTTTAAGATAAATCATAATAACAGCTCATCAGATAATATGATAGAGCCACTTTGTGGGCATGACTACTGCCATATCCTGTAGTTTCACTGAAATGGTTGAGAGATTTTACTTCGGCTGAGAATGCATAAAGGGCTGACTGACTTCTTTTTTTAATGACAGGAAACTTCACTCTTGGAGATTATAGGCTATAGATTCTTATAAAAATTAGCGAGTAAAATTTTGATTATTTTAAATTATTATAGTTTTTTTGTCATCATGCTATATTTCTTGAGGACAGTTTACAAAGAATGCAAGCTCTGACTTGAACTCAATATCTACTATACAAATCGCAAGTTTTTATCATCAACTTGAAGAGAGGAACTTACTTGGAATTCATGTAGTTCGTCGGCTGTAATCAATCCCTCAACGAGGGCTGGAATTCGATACCGTTTGAAGTGGCCTTCTACCGCCATAGCTGAGATGAAAGCAAGAGAGTAGACAACCCAATGAACTAAATAAAAAGACCAAGAAACAAAGACTTCAAGCAATTTATAGAGGTAACTTTGAAGTAAAATCATTTAGAAATATAAGGAGGCCTAACCCTCGCTGTCCATTCATTTCTAGCCTTGTATTAAAAGACATTTTACGACCAAAACAATTTGGAGCCAAGCGAAAGCGGCCCGACCATGTCATGCAGCAAATAAAAGACAATATTTCACTCAGGTTACAAGCCTGCGCCTCGAAGATCCCTGTGGGAGCATGCATGGAAACTTCATAAAGACGATGCGGGGTTTGGTCGTTCTGTGCGAGTGCGGGCTGGTGAGGAGAAACGTATGCTCTTTTTTTAGATGGTATCAAATTCTCTGAGAAAACTGGACTTTTCTGCAGTCAAAAGATTCGATAGCATCTTCTTTTGCCTCAAAGGAATTAGACAGTGCTAACATCCACTCGACTTTTATGTAGCTGAAAGGCTGGAGTAATCCAGCTCCCGCAGCTGCACTGGATACCTGACCAATTGAAGTAACCCAGGCGAGCCTCGCAATGAGCACAGCACAGCTTTCCCTCCAATGCACCCTCCTCAACTGGACAGCAAGGAAGAGCTGTTATGTTAAGTGGGTATCATTCCCAGCAAGTTTGCACAAATTATAATCCCTAAAACCCATGAACCAATTAAAAAGACATGGATAATTGAAAGGCACTTATTTGGATCCCCTTTGGATAAAAACAGGATGCCAACAAATGCAATGCACCTTTTTTTTTTTTTATAGAACACAATTCTGTGAGAAATATTTCAAGATGCTTTTGAAAGTATGGAGTTATTTCCCCCTAAATCCTTCTCTCCTATAAGATACAAAATAGCACCTCCATTATTGAAATTTCAAAAGTGTTGATTCATTATGGCTTTAGCACAAGGAACCGAGTTGTTTGTGTGGTTCATATTTTTCCCCAACTTCTATCAGTTAATGGTTTCCATTAGAAATCTCTATGCACCGAATACAAGGATGCTCTTTTCCAAAAGAGTGCATCGAATTAGCAGCATAGGTCAAAACATCTTCAGGACATAGCCACATGGGTTTTGTAAATGGATAATATTAAACCCAGAAATCATCTGAACTGATGATGAGAAGTGCTTCTAAAGTTAAGCAACATAATACGAGCACGGAGGTTGACCATTTGGTTGAAAAAACAAGTCAAGGATTTGAGAAATCTCTAGCAACTAGTGAGCCATTATAGCTACCTCAAAGTAAACCAATGTAGTTGCAGTTAGATTTGTGTTGTCTTCTTTATGAATAAAGTTAAGAATGTCCAATGGCATCGGGATTTCTAGAAACTAGAATGCACATACCTGCTGTCATCCACTTCAGAGGCTCAACAAAAAGAGATGAGCACTCAGACTCATCGGACTTGTTAAAGGGGTTGCCACTTTTCTGCTTGCTCCATGCAAAAGATGTCTCGCCCTCTCCTGGAACATGATCCACAACATTCTCCTGCGATGCAACTACTCGACGACACTTCTTGCAGCGATATGCAGGAATAGCCTTTTTCCCTTCATCTGGAGATGCTTCTTCCTTAGAGGAAACTTGTGTAGGTACACCAGGATCTGCCCCAAATTTAGAGCTGTCTATCTTCTCTCCACGGTTGTAAAACTCACCTGGAACCATGGGGAAATTAATCCTTCACAAAAAATTAAAATTAAAAATCACAGATTCAACATATCTAATCATTCTGTATGTTTGTGACAGGAGACATGACCCCTTATGCTATGCAACCTCTTATATGCAGATTCATGTTCTGGGAGTGACCACTTCATACAAATGCTCAAGGTTAAGGATGTACCAATGTCATGCCTCCAAAATTCTGCTTATGCAGAGCCTTATTTAAAGACCTTCTTTATCATACAAAAAAATAATTTACAAGAACAGCAAGTGAGGATTAATATACTAAGAACATGTACCCAATACTTTCAGGCGAAACCGCTTGTATATGGGATTAGCATGGTCAACCTTGAAGCCCATTTCTTCAAACATTTTCAACTGCAATGGGGGGGAAAGAATCAAGATCCATGACAATCACATTTGAAACTACTGTCTCAGAGTCGCCATTAATGCATCCCAACAATCATATAGGTTTGTTAGGACCCTTGCATACCTGTTCTAAAAAGCCATCATTGGGACAAACAGACTCACAGCTTTGCCTTAGGGATTCAAGAGCACCTGCAGGACACCCAGGGAAAAGATGAACAAGGAAAAGAGTGAAATATTAAATAACTCAAAATCCAAAGAAACAACAGCACGTATTTTTATTGTTGTCAGACAAAAGAACCACCAGATTTTCAGAAAGTAAACAATGAAGGCCATTGGCATTAACCAATCAGCAGACCCAAGATGCTCCAAATAAAAGTGGATTAGTTCAAACCTTCAAGAGACAACTGTTCAGTTTTCATCAAGTACGCTGTAATGATAGCTGCACTGCAAAGAAAAAAAACAAAAGAAGGGACCAAACCATTAAGGCTTGACAATTCAGGGCAGGTTTTCTAAGCAATTTCCAACACTCATCAATTGGGTCAGAAGATAACCTAAACACTTAATTTCTATTTTGTTCAACTTCAGGATCATAAACCAATCAACTGAAAAAAATCAAAACAGACTTCATGACCGTTTTAAATTAACCCGGAAAAAAATCTCAAATTTCCAAGCAAGTAAACATGCAAAAATAAGGTAATGTCCTTCATTCCAAACTATTGATGAAATGGACTTTTCCATCCCGAACAAACCATTGATGAAGCAGACTTCACCGATGGATCCAAAATACAGTCCATACTACATGCAAGAATCAGAGTAATGGTTTTCGTCCGAAAATATCCATTTCCGTCTCGAACAAGTTTCCTAAATAATACCAACCATTGATGAAATGGACTCCTCTGGTGTGTCCCGCACCCAGTTCATACTATTCCAGAAGTCATTCAGGAGAATTAGTATTGCATTTCATTATTAACTTAATCCAAAATTAAGGGTAATAATCACTAGTTTACATTAAAATATACAGAACATCATCATCATCATCATGAAAATGACAGCAATTTATCATATACCTTCTCGAAACGCCAGCAAAACAATGCACCAAAACAGCTCCTTCTTTTCTACTATTCTCAATAAAATCCAAACAAACATCCAAATAATCCAACAAATCCTCACTCTCCATATCCCTAATCGGCACCGCCATTCTAACCAGCTTCAAATCCTTCCCTGCATACTCTAACCCATACAAAACCTTATTCGCCGCCAAACAACTCCTCCACTCATCCTCACCGTCCCCCACGCACACTTTCTTTATCTCCTTCGTCGGAATTACCACACCGCTTCTCCATTCCGTAAAGAACGATATCGACACGGAACTTAAGACAGATAAAATATGCGTTATTTCTGAACTTCCGTTCTGCAGAACCTCGGCCGCATCGCTTATGTTTCCGATGAAAAGATTCTCGCGTACAAGATACGGCATCACAAAATAAATAAATAAATTAATAAATAAAATCCAAGCTTATTTTCTCCTGCGAAAAAATATGGAATTATTTAAGAAAAAGAGAAACAAGTGAATAAAATACATACTAAAAATGATAACTTTTTGAATTAAATTGAGATTAGTAATCAGAGAGGATTTTGAGCTGACCTGAGAGGGAATATTCCGGAGAAGGATGGAATCTTCTTTTTCGTGCTGATTTTTTATCTTTGGCTACGGCTGCTGCTGCTAGATTTGCGACTGTGGCAGGAATTTATAGGAGGTATTTAGCGCGTGCGAATAACTGATTTGGTACGTGCGAGTGAACTGGAGCTTTTCTACATGCCAGGAGATGGAAGGGCGGACTTTTTTCTTGTAAAGTATCCCGCCATGCACTTTCGTTGAGGGGAAAATGACGTGGTAATACTAGGACAGGTGGTGGAGATTAATTGGGGTTTGAGTCTTGTGTGTACCACGTCAGATATTTTCTTTTATTTCTTTTTTTTGTCTTCGCCCTTATATTTATAAGAACCAACCCATGGTCGGCGCGTTTTAAGACCAAGGTTGCTAATAAAATAATTAACTCTGGTTATTTTTTTAAAAAATACAACTTCAAAACGATATTATTTATATATTAAATAATCACTGACCTAACCTTGATCAAATGAAGCTGAACATGTTGTTTAATCGTGAAGTATTTATTGAAAAGTTATAAAAATAATATTAAATATTTTTCATACATTGAAAACACTTTTTTAAATGGTTATTTAGAAAGTGTAACATTTTTTAAAAACACATACAATAATATTTTTGGTTAATAAATAATAGCATTGAATTGGCTCTATGATGTCAAATAATGTAAAAAAATAAAACGATGACATTGACATATTCTTAAAACATTCACAAATCATGATTTTGTGTTGTTTTGTGCCTGTTTTTACTGCGTTTCAAAAATGTTTTAGAAAATAATTTAATTTTTTATTTTTATTTTTTTTATTTTATAAATTATTTTGATGGACTGATGTCAAAAATAATTTTTAAAAAATAAAAAAATGTCATTATGATATTTTCCAAACGAAAATTACTTTGAAAAACAAACTTCAATCACACTCTCAAATAAACCAGTCGTGTACACTTAAAAAGGAATAATATGAAAGTTTCTCAATTAAATATGAAAAAAAAAGGATTTTCTTTAAGAATAATGAAGAATTAATTTGATTTTTATTTTAAAAAAAAATATTGACAAAAACAAATATATTATCATATTGAATAACTAATGGTAGTGGCTGAAGCAGGTCACATATATTGCCCGACAACAACAATATAACCTACTTGTCTATCACGTGTGTTGCACACGTCAAACTTGTGTGATTGTTTAGATATAAAATTTATATTTAACCTTATACATTTCAGATTAAAATTTGTAGTTCAAGGAATTCAACTTTAATTTTTTTCATGATTTCATCAATATTGGTTCATGATATTTATTATTTTAATATTAAAGTATAGACTCAATTGGAAATTAGGGAATGAAATCTACATCGAGTGTAATACCTGTGTTCTATCATTAGAAAAAATAAAGAAAGAAAAATAAAAGAAATAGATGAAGGGTTACCTTTATTTTTCACACTAAAAATGGTCATGAGAAACTGACGTGTCTTTAATAGTTAAGTGAGAGAAAAAGTTGTACAAGTACAGACAAAGTGACATGATCATGTGTAGTCATGCTGTACAAAGAAAGTTGCATCCCATTATATAAACCGTTAAAAGAGAACACCGCATAATTGATTCTAACACGGACGAATAACACCAGACCACGTGTCGAATAATGTCAATCATGATTAAAGCTACCATTTAGACTTTTCATGGCCTAGATAGCATCGCCCAGAATGTGCTAAATGTAAAAGTAAAAGTAAAAGTGAAAAAAAAATATATATAATTCAGCTATTTAGTACTTGTTTTTATAAGATGTTAAATAAAATGTTAAAATTCAATTAATTTTCTAGAAATATATTTTTTTATATTTTGTGAAAATATCAAAACCTTATGAAACACTATTCATTAGTTTTTATTTTTTCAAATCTATGTTTTTTTCAATTTGTTTTTTTAGATCATACTGGTCATGTTACAAGTTTTGTGAGTTCATCTAGATTGTATTTTTAATTTTATCTTTTAATATTATTTGATTGAGAATTATCGAGATTATTTTTAAACTTGCAAAGTTAATCGGACTATATTAGGTAGTTAAAATAATTATCTGTCAAATATATTTAAAAGAAAAATGACACTTCTAAATAATTTTTTATCATTATAGTGCACAAAATATTGGATGTTTAATATGGCCGTGTATCTAAATTTAACAAATAAAAATACTCAAGATAACCCGATTTACTTTCAAAATTAATTAAAAATCATATAGAAAGTAAATAAAAAAATAGAGCCCAATATTCAATTAAATAAATGATGAAAAACAAAACTAAAAAATAAGCTTAAGAAAAAGGGGGCAAGGCAAAATCAGAGCAAATCTCCTTAAACATGAGTTAATTTTCAAACTCGGAAGTTGAGAAATCTTAGACTTGAACTCAGTCAAAAAAGTTTTATTCTCAACCAATTAAATGTTGAAAGGGATCAAATGAGAAAAAAAACTATCAATTTAAAATTTTTATGTAAGTAAAAAATAGTAATAAAAAGAATAGAGATCAAATCTAATAGATAAAAAAATTTTGAAGGTGTGAAATTATAAAAGAAATGATCCTTATTAAAAAATAAGGATCAAATATAAAAACAAATGAATTGCTTTGAAAATTTTAAAAAACAATCATAAAAATTAAGGAGAAAAGAGAAAAAAAAACAGAAAAACAAAAGAAAAGGCTATCACGCCAAACCAGAAATCAATAAGCCACATGGTCGTTGAGAGACAATCTCAGCGCCATCATGAAAGTGATGTTTAGCCAACTGAAAGACACCGAACACAATGGTTGAAGAGCATGTGTATCTTCCACTTGATGGTGCGTGATTTGCAAACGTCATCCATTTTTGTTTTTAAATTATACATACCAAATTTCTACCTTTCAATTTTATTATAACTAAAAGACCACAGTAAAAATACAAAAACTAGATATCAGTTAAATAATTTTTGCTTCTAAGAATTATTTAGTTATTTTATTGTCTTCAAAAAATGTGAAATACAAAAAAAACATAAACATGGAATTAATATATTTTTTTTTACTTTTAACAACAATTTAATCATTTTATTATACTTTTAAAAAATAAAAAAAAATCCTAGCTATTTCTAATCATTTCGATAATGACTAATAACCTTATAAAAAAAACTGTATTACCCCTAACAAACATTCAAACAATTTTGTTTGCTAAAAGACATTTATTATTACACTGATTCCACACCAAATTGCAATAAGCCCAAGGGCTACTAAAATGAAACCCTGATACGTACCTTTTCTTTTTTTTTAATGGCTACAAAACAAACGGGTCAACTTGTGAGCTGACACAACCAACAATGAATATTGCCTTCTTTCTCACCATATTTGGCCGCATCTCTACCGAGTTTACAGTAACTTCACAAATGGTGCTCATGGAAATAAAATATGAGACTTCACAAGATGTTGACGAACTCACACCCAAAACCTTAAGATGAATGAGTAACCCGTTCAAGAGCTTAGTACAATATATTGATCTCCCATTTTAGTTCTTTTCTCATGGTCCAAAATTCACGTATAAATCAAGAAATATCTACCAGATGATATTGAGTACATGCTCGATGCAAAACAGGGATGAGTTGTGATATTAACATGGGAAAAAAAGGTTGCAGATAGGGGCTAGGGTTCCTCTTTTCTCTACAAAACTTATCCACAATAACAATCAACATATTACGAAACCGCGTACAACCTTGTATGTAAAACTTACATAGCTCACAATATACACCGGCAAATTAATAACCTCTCATAGCCAGCATCATTCTGATTCTCACCAGCAAAGCTGCGAGATTCATGCATGATAAGCGATCCAAGCATATACCATACCATCATGTGAGAATGACCATATATGCAAGAATGGCATGCAAGGAGAAAACTCAAGGACTGGATTGGTAACAGAAAGTGTAGTGGTCACGAATGCTTTATCAACTTACTTACTCTACTTCATCCATGGTATAAACAGGTAATTGCCATGACTTGGTATTCTTCTTTGGATCGTCGGTGAGGCTAAGATCAGTATCATCTTCCTTGAATGTTTTAATGAATGTTTTGGCACCCATCAGAATAAGTCTTTCAATCATAAATAATTGATAGTTGTTCTCAATCACGGGATCCAGGATTCCGCTGTAGTTAGATGAATACGCCAATTTGTATCTGCAAAATACGCAAATTCTATTTAGCATTTTTATTTAAAAAAAGAAGATATAAAAGTCTCTTCCAAATGCCTGAAAGGATGGCAGAGATTTTCTAGAACATCAAAGATATCTCTTAAAAGGCATGAAGAGAGGCACTCAATTACAGAGAAAAGTAGTCATTGACAACAAAAAAACTCACTGCAGCCATGCATCAGAACCATGTTCAACAATACGATACAACCAACATAATCAATGAGAAAATAGAAATGCCATACCAAGCATCCGTACCAGTTGAGTTAGCAATGCAAGATATTACTGCAGGATGATTTTTTCTCCATGATAAATTGGAAGTTGCAATTAAGTGGCGAAACAAAAAGAAATAACAAAAGGATACAGAATCGCGAATTTATTTCTTTGCGCATCTATGCTCATCTCTAATTTATTTCTTTTTGAGAATTTTCAGAACTGTACATATGATCTGTCATGGCCAAATCATTTGTGCTATTTCACAGCTAAGAATTAGCGCCCATAGTTTTTAATTTTTTAAGTTTGAGAAGGTTTACCTGACAGCAAGAGGTGAAAAGAATCCTGGTGTCTTCTCATTTGAAGCAATAAAAAGAGTTCGTCCAGGTGGAACCCATTTTTCAATCTTGTGGTGTATAAACTCTGGCCGTGTATCCCTGTCAAGATGAGGATGCAGGGTCCTATAAACCCCAAACCTGTCCTTCCTAGTTTTTATTTTATCACCTCGACGAACATGGATGGCATCATAATCACCAAGAAGTGCTATAACCTGTGCACAAGAGATCAATTGCAAGTTAATCAAAACCTGTTTTCAAAGAAACACAAGCAGACAAATGTTGTAAAACAAGCAAAGAGAAATTAGCAATATCAATTATTACAGACCTTATCCGCAGCATCCCTTAATCGTTGTGATGCCATTGTAGGAAGAAATGAATATGGCAACATTATAGCACTACGGTTGTTTCGGTCCTTGCATTCCATGAACCTGAATGGCTATCATGGTTAGGGCCTAGAACGAAATTTGCAAGATTCATGAATCTTGAAGGCAAGTTATGTTATGACAAACAGCTACACTGAGAAAAATAGGTGAAAACTTTTCTTTTTTCTTTTTCCATAACTATAGCAGTCAGAATCTTTTCCTTGTTCCTTTCCCCTCCAAATAGAGTAGTCCACTTTCTATCCAACATTGGCTTATTAGAATGGTTCAAGTCACTAGACCACTCAAAGAAAAAACAATCTTTTCATCACAGCCAGGCATTTTAGTCTGTTTCAGAACTTGAGAAAACATGTCAACAAATTTTGTGCTCCAAGAACTATATTCATACTAATTGTGAAATTTCAAAAGCAATGCAGGAGAAATATCATTATTCACTACTCTTAAACTATTATCCAAAGGAACATACCAATTTTTCTTCCCACAATCACCTCTACCCAATTTTCACATACCTCCTATTCTTTTGAGACATTTAATGAGGAGAAATAAAAAATATGAGAAAGCCAAAAGTATAGCTGCATTCAATACCATGAAAGAGGGCTTGCTGTTCGATTAATGAGCAAAAGGTTCGAGTAGTGACTATTCTCTTTGATATCAACCCGCCTTATTCCTTCTACATGGGCCACTCCTCTAGCTCCCAACCTCATACATGTTGATAGTACCCGATACCAATCTTTTGAGTTGTCTAAGATTACAGGTACAGTTTCTGATATGAGATCCATATCATACAAAGTGTCCATGACACAAGAGCTTTCAGCCCACCTGCCAAATAGAAGGAAGCAAGTTCAGATCATAGAACTTTTTTAGATGTATTCATGTTAATTCAATTAAATCTTTCTTTTCATAAGAACTGAAAAGCAAGCATGCTAAAGAAAAGGTTATTGCACCCCGTACAAGATGTTGGATGTAGCACACTAGATGCAACAGTTTAGCTCTGGCAATAACAACAGTCCACAATCCACATAACAGAAGCTCAATAAACTTGCCTTTCCTCTGGATTCAACTTGTCAGACTGATGAAGGATCCCCTTCTTATTGTGTATTGGATTGATACACATCCTTGAAGGCATCACAAAAGTTCTGCAAGAAAATAATACGGCAATATAAGAAACATGAAAAAACAGACTCTCAATTCTGCAGTATTTAAACATACTAATCTTTACAGCTAAAAAGATCCACAAAAAATATAGTTTCAATAAATCATAATTATTGGCTCATTAATCACCACACACATTGAATCAATTACCAAAATCAATTCAATAGAAACAGAGCATAAAACATAAAACCAACAAAAACCCACCAAAAAAAACACCAATAACAGCAACATTTGAGCACAAAAAACAGACTTTATACACATAACAAAAAAAAACATACCTATTCAAGAACATGGCTTCTTCAAGAGCACACCTAAGGCTAGATTCTTGATGACCCAGACCTTCACAAGACTCACAATGCTTACCAGGACAATCAATTCTGCTACCCCAATACAGGTACTTCTCATGAGTTGTGTGCTGTCTATGTGGTTTGTTTGGCAAGTTCTTTGGAGATGAAAAGGAGAACCCATTTGTGGAAATTAGTGAAGAAAACAAACACAATAATGCAATGGCTGAAATACAAAGTATTAAAGTGAGAATTGGGGATCTGAGTTTTGTTAAAGGTTTTGGCTTTAGGGGTTTGTTTATGGTTGCCATTGAAAGATTGAAGTTGCAGGGAGAGGGAGATTTGCGAGCTGAGGAGTGCAGAGTGTTAGTATTGGTTAACCTTAGATCTTGCCAGTCAGCATTAGTAATTTAACCGTGTCTAAGACATTGAGTGTTTTTTTCTAATATAATAATAATTAAACCCAACCCAATTGACCCGGCACAAGTAATCACTGGTTGGTCCGTTTTTCCAAGCCAATAAAAAAATTGAAATAAAATCAAAACAACATCATTTTACTTTTTTTTAAAAAAAGTTAAAATCAAGTTTTGATTGGGTCGGTTGGTTTTGGTTTGACCCATTGTGTCTATTGGGTCAAATGATTGTTTGATTAAAATACTCAATTATGTTTTTCTTAAGTTATTCTCATAACATTTTAAACTTTGATGAATATTAAATCTAATTTCCTTATGTTTTTAGAGCATACTAGTTTATATATTTTATGTTATGTTGTGGGTGACTTAAACGATTTCAAGGAAATTCTTTGATATTACTAATATATGAAAAAAAAGTCATTTTGATTTTTTATTTTTATAAAGATAATTTTTTATATCAATAGTTTTTTGTTTATCTTAGTTAAAGCAATGGTTTTAACTGCAATACTTTTAATTGGAAGCATTGTTATGTGGAGAAAAAAACAATTATGATTGTTAAATCATTTTAAAAAAAACTCAAAATAGTATATTCATATTTTGTGTTATTGGAAGTTAGGAAAAAAACCCATATAAATCATATTCCAAGTATATTTAAACGGTCAAATAACAAATAAATGATTTTAATCAATTTTTCACAAACAATTTATCATTATATTTTCAAATCAAATAATAATGATTGAAAGTAAAAATTGAAATTAATCTTATATTAATATTTAAGTATCATGTCAAAATTATAGAACAAATGAATACAATATTTTTTTTTCTAGAGTGTAAAAAACCGCAAAGAAACAAGACAATCAAAAGTAAAAGGAAAAAGGCTAACAAAGGAAGGCCAAGCCCAGTAACCTAACCCGTGCACATATAATACACCAGGCCTACACTCCTAGCTCTATTATATATTTTTTTATAAAGAGAGTGAATACTCCCTCTTTTTGGAAAAAAAATGATTTATAATATATCATTAGTCACAATTTAAAAAATAGATATATCTATAGGCTCTTAAACCCCCAACATTTATCAACTGAGTTAAGACTTGGATTTGTTCTAAGATGATTAAAAATATATCATAAGTGTTTTACTATTCATATGAGGAGTAAAACACCATAAAAAAAGCCTTAATGCTTTTAGCATTGTAGATTAATCTTCTTAATTAGTTTGATTGTGATTGAACAAAAAAAATCTTTATATTACCTAATATATCTAAAAGATTTGGGTGCCAATTAATCTAATTGTGGACTATTTTCTTCTTTGTTTTCAACCTTTTCTTTCTTTTCATTTTCATCTCTTTTATCTCAATTTCATTTACCAATATTTTCTTGATTTTGAGTTTATCTTCATTTTTTTGTTTGTTTTATTTATTATAATATTATTATAGCCTCAAATAAACATTCTAATACTTGGTTTGTGCTTAACTTTACAAGTGTCTATTTTTGCTATCATATAATTAAGTAAAATATAGTTTTGACAAAACAAGATTCTTAAATCTAGTGGAGCCCGTAAACCAGATCATGAATTTGACAGGTTAAGTTCAAGCTCAAGTTGATTCAATATGTTGACATTTTAATATTAAAAAAAAGGAGTCATCTTGAGTTGTTTTTTAAAAGTTAAAACATGTCATTTAATTTTTTGTTGTACCGGTGATATTGATATCAAGATAATTCTCATATAATTTAATTTTAAACTCAAGCTAGGTAAAGAGTCGAGTAAGAGAGTTTTAAAATTAACTTCTTAGACCAAGTATAATAACAATACCAACTGATTTTATATAACCTAACATTAAAAATGATTTTGATTTTAGTTACAGTGTAACAATATAATATTAAAAAGAAAAAGACTAGTCCATGTTAGCACGCATTCTATTTTAAAAAAAAACCATATATATTTGATCATCATGTCAATTTTTTAGAATTCAAACTAGTTTACAAATTTGCACTTTGATATTGGTTGGATTAATTTCTTTTAATTAAATTTGGTTTAATGGATCAATTTTGAAACTTTTTTATTCAATTTCTTGTCAGGACTAGTTTTAAAATTAAATTGTGTGAAAATTGGCTCAATATGATATTGTCGATTTGATCAACCTAAAAACAACCTAACTGACTAGTAAAATATATGAGAATGAATTAAGAGAAAAAAGATTAAAAGAAAAAATCTCATGAATAAAAGTCTTGTCTAACCTAGGTTTCAAAATTAAACAATATAAAAGTTATCTCAACATGATCTAGTTGACTTGGTCGGTCTAGAGAAACCAAATAATTGTTAAGAAAAACATGAGAATGAAATTGAGAGGAAAACAAAATTAAAACATCATTTTTTTAAAATAAAAAAAATGAGTATTGATCATGAGTTGATTAGTTGGGCCACTCAAGTTTAGGTAAGTCAATTCTCACATGCAAGTTTAATAACACTATTTGCTAGAATTCAGATTGTCACACTTGAAAATGAAGGCAGATGGGTGTTTGGGAATGTGTTTGGAAAGTATTTTTGAAAAAAATTGAAAAATTTTTGTTTTTATTTTTTACTTTAAATTTAAAAAATTGTGTTTTTAGATCATTTTGATGTGATGATATAAAAAATAATTTTTTTAAAAAATAAAAATAATATCATTTTGATGTATTTTTGAATGAAAAATATTTTTAAATGCTGAAGCCTTCTCCCCTCTTGGAAATGCACCACAAGTTCTTTCATGAACACATTTAAAAAAATATAAAAGACGTTGTTGTTTTACTGTAGCATCATACACAAATGATTGTTGATTTCAACAATAAAACTATCATTTTGCCCATCGGACCGAAAAATTTAACCCTCGGTGCCAGGGAGGTATTTTAGGTATTTTTAGGGGTCGCGTGTGATATTAGCAGATTGTGTTGGGGGATATTATGGTTTTTTCTATTTTTATTTGCATAGTCAAAATAACTATTTACCCCGTAGGTGTTGATGACAAGAAGACAAAAGCTTGTTGGGGGTAATTTTGGTTTTTTGTCTGATCTTGAACAATTAAATATCTATTTTGTCCCTCGGGTCAGAAACGAGCAGGACATTGAAGGCGAGGGTAGATTAGGTTTTTCTCTTTTTGTGCAAAGTGAAACTACTTACATCCCTCTAAAAACAACAAAAACAGAGGCTTGATGCTAGGGGCATGGTGGTGCTTTCGTGCTCGGTTTTTTCATGGCTATTGCTGGACTCAAGGGGTGTTTTAGTTCTTTGCGCAATAATAATTATAATTTTAGTGATTTTTTATTATTATTGTTTCTTGCTTGCTTTTTTGTAAAAAATAATAATTTATTCTTTGATGCAATTTTAATAATTTTAATTGTTTTGACAATAATAATGATAATAAATTTAGTTGTTATGGTCATGATAATAATAATAACACAACAATAGATTTTCAATGATGTTTTTTTCTTTTTATATAGATAGAAAATCAACGATTTATTTTTGTTGTACAGTTATTGTAGGTGTTTCTACAATTTATATTTTATTATTGTGTTTTCATAAAATAAAATATTTTTTTAATATTTTCATATTGTTTTGATGTACTAATGTTAAATATATATTGTTAAAAATAAATAAATAAATTATTTTGATAGAGGAAGGGCCACAACAATGGGTTTAGGTTAGAGTTTGTTTTGCTATAGACTGCATCAAACGTTTTACGTGAATCATGGAGCGATTCCAGTAATTCTGAAAACACAAAATTAACATTCTCTCTTTTTATTTGTTACAGGAATAAGGATTTGAACTCGAAACTTCATAGATACCAGTTGAATTAAGAGGTCATCGAGTGGACGAACACCATTATGGCAAGGGCAGTTCAATGGACATCATATGGAGTGCCAAGCCAACAGTGCACCATCATAGAAAGTAGATGGCAGTGCTGTTCCATTGTCTAGATCATCATTTGATCGACAGGAAGTCAGGAAAAACACCACGAAAATGTTTTAGCTTATTCTGACGGATCTGGTGGTTACTGTTTTGGCTTGGAATTGGGGATGCTGTAAAAAGTAAGAACCATCTGAATCGATGCTCTGTGGTTTGATAACTTCATGCAGATCACATGATGGATTTATTAGAAAACTTAGTGCGATGGTTACACAAGGGATACACCCAAAAACACAACTCACTTCAAGTTTAAAGCTGTCTGCTAACCCTAAATACACTTTTCTGATCTACCCTCATCTGTACAATCCTCTAATCCCAGTTGCACCAATCATAGAGAGAAAAAAAGGGGGACGACGACGACTTATATAGGTAAGGAAAAAAAGGTGGAAAACATACTTAACGAAGACATCATGCCTTGGCTTCATCGGCAGGGCATGCTGTATTGACTGAACTTTCAGCTTACAGCACCCTTTGTGATGATCAAGAGAACAGGAGACTGTTTTGGGTGATCATGCCGCCGTTGACATTGCGGTGAGAACAAGGACTGTGGAAAAATAGTTTGTGGTGGTAGGATTCGTTTCAGGCCTTCTGAAATGTTCGTGAAGAAACTCCATGGAGAAGCCTGACGAATCCCAAGAAGCTTAGTTTCCCATCTGAATGTCTTATCCAGTCCTGGAGAACCACGTGAACCGGTACCGACGGGCTAAGGCCAAGTTCCTGAAAACAGAGAAACAGATATATTTTAGTGCTTTGATTCAATATGAAGAACAAAACATGTCTCTAAACAGAGCAGACTTGCTTCATCAACTAGGTTTCCCTTTCTTGGAGGAGGAAACTACTCAGTAAAATAGACCTGTACCTCCATTTTTCTATGTTCCAAGAAAAAAAATTAGATGATTAGGAACTTCAAATTTGAGTCTTTGACACAGTAATCACATTGTTTTGTAAATTGTAAGGGAGTTTGATCAAAAAGGTCATACAGGAGTGAAAAATGAATGTGGACCAGCCAGTCCAAAACAATCATCAAGGACTTTAGCAGTCAAAGAACATACCGAGGCAAGCTCCTCTATCATAATCGGTCTGTTGCCATCCTTCTCGAACAATTCATAAGCACGCCTAGCATGTTGCTCCCAACAATCCATTCCTTCCAGCTGATGAACACTTGTGGCAACAGCAGAAAATTCTTCAAAATCCAATTTTCTGTATTGAAGAGAACTAATCTGAAGCACACAAGAGCAGACAGTTAACTAGAACTCTACATCAATTCTTCTGATAAATAGATTTGATAGAATAGTACAAGGAATTAAGCAAAAAAGTACAGTAACAAATAAACAGAACATGTATTAAGCATTACCATGCTAACATAATCGAGGACCCTAGAATCCTTCACGGCATCTGTAGAGTGCTTTATTATAGCCTGAAAACACGAACATCTTTCAGAATGACATGAGAAACACAAGCACGCAAGAAAAAGAAAAAGAAAATATATGGAAGAGAAAGAGCTCACTGTTTTGAAGTTCTGCATAGAAATGAAGCCATTTTTGCTTGGCCCCAACAGTGTAAATTGTTCCCGCAGGTAAGCTAGCTGAGCGCCGGTTAATGTCTTCGCCAGAGCCTGTCAAAAACAGCAAGTTTGTGACTTTCACAGTAAGTAATAAGATTTATGAATGACATTATACCAAACAAAAAGACAAGTTTGCATCTCCTCCAACTGGAATTGACTTTTGGCTTATGACGCAGACAAACTCTACATAATTGTACCATTTACCTTGTGCACCCATGTGCTGAGTGTCTAAAACCAGTACAGCAACACCATGCATTGAATGATTCTATATATCCATTAGTTTATGCATAAAACAATTCTTTTCCTACATCGATCAGATTTTTCTGGAATTGGCTTTACAATAATTCTTTTCTTCCTTCTCTTTGTTTTTTTCAGGGGAATAAGACAGCACATGAATTTCAGATGGTTGACTGGATCATAAACAATTTAACTTTGAACAAATAGTGTAGGACTCGACAAAAAAAGCTGGCCACTTCCCAAGTCAAATCAATATGCATTCAAGTCGCAACTAAAAAGGGAGGACACAGGATCCTACTTACCCCCAAAGCAGATTTCCGTAGAGAAGATGAGCATATATAAGCTCTTACAAGCTTGTATACGATAATATCCAATGGAATTTTTATGTCATGATGATTAGCCAGCCATGGGTGACCTAAACATAAAAATGACACCTTAGAATTAAATCATTGACCACATGTTGGGTGATCAAATCAGAACTTTAACTTTATGAACTTACTCAAAGCCTGGGCAGCAGTTAGTCTCTTCCGATAGTCCTTGTTCAACAGTCTCTTCACAAAATCAACTGCTTCAGGGGATAAAGAAGGCCAAGGAGCTTCATCAAAGCTTGGATCTGCTTTCAAAACAGCTCGAAAGATCCCAGATTCTGTTCGGGCCCAAAACGGCCGGCTACCACATAGAAGAATATAAGCAATTACACCAATACTCCACATGTCTGCCTCGGTCCCATATGATCTGTGTAGAACTTCAGGAGCTACATAATATGCACTTCCCACGATGTCATTTAACCTCTCATCTGCAATAGTTTCAAATAGTCAAAACTCCCATCCACCATTGAATCCCCCTCCTTCCCCTTCCAAAAACAAAAAAATAGGACAGGAAGGTGAGGAGCTGTATCCAGCAATGCTGACCTGGCTTTACATAGTCAGAGAGTCCAAAATCAATGGCTTTCAATGGGGAATTCTCCTCCTTGGTGGTAAAGAGAAAATTCTGAAGTAAATATGCAGAAATTGATTAGAAAAGATAAAGGATATGCTGGAATGGAAGCACATATACCATCTTGTTCATTAAATTGCACATCTCTAATAATGAATCAATCCACAAGAATGGTGATTAAACAATCCATCAGTGAAGCAACGTAGAAATATCCTTGATCAAGAAAAGTAACCATACAAGAAAGCATAGCGTGGGCAAAGCAAACACTTCTGACCTCCATATAGTAGTATTAAATATGTTTAAAGGGAGTCAGATGTAAAATGTAAGAACTCAAGACTCAAGGGAAATGGCAATGTGCACTCCTATCTGTCAAAGCTCCATATCAACCACATGGCAAAAAGGAAGAAAAGAAAATTAAGATAGAAAGATCTGCAATAATTATTGAAAAACGTCTTAATACATGACCAAAATGCAACATTCCACATTAATTGGAGGCTGACAAACTGCATCCAAACTGTAAAAAAATCAAAAGGGACAAGAGCATACAATTCACTTCCCATTTCCCAACAAAACGTGCATACTCTTCCACTAAATATTAACAGTGTCACATTTAACTTCATGAAATTCGACAAGCATCTTCCAGAAAAAGTAACATGATCAGAAGTTATGATTATTTTTGCTAGTTGCTTACCTCAGGCTTTAAGTCACGATGAACAACACCTTGGAGATGGCAGTAGGCAACCACACTTAATATCTGAACCATAACAATCTTTGCATCTTCTTCTGAGTATTTTCCACCCCTGCATAATGTGAAGAGGATTTCAGCCAGTTAGAATGTTACAGAACAAGCCAGGGATATTCCATAAAGAAAACAACAATTTGAGAGTACAGTACCTTGAGAGTATCCTATCCAATAATTCACCGCCTTTGCACAACCTAAAGAAAAAATATATATGTAGATGGTTAGTTCCACATGTGCAACTTTTTTGTCTGAAGTCTGCAATTATAAACATCAAAACTTAACTAACGGATGGGTTAATTTCTTATTTCAGTTCTTTTTCAGCTTGATAATTAGATGCAAACATGTTGCAGCTGACAGCCAAGCAAAGGTACCAAAAGGCTTGTATAGTTATATTTTCCATGTGTTTTGGTTAACATGAATATTGTTTATTAGTGAACTCCATCAAGCTTTTCATTAAAAGCGAAATTGACTGAACATGGCAGAATAATTTATATAACTGGTCTACATTATTTTAAACATTGAATATCAACTGGCCAAAAGGTTTATGAAATTTTGAATTGTAACTCTTTCATGCTTGTAAAATTCACAAAGACATGGAGGGGTTAGTATCATTAGTTAGTTGCTTGGCTTATCTGATTTACCTTATCTTTAGTCATTTTCTTGACAGTCATTATCACAGTTTTGAGCCATAAACATTAATTGTACAACCAAAATCCGTTTTTATAATAAATAATAATAAGTGCAGACAAAACTTACTCCATTACAACATAGACATTGTCTTCATCTTCGTAGGCATCATAGAACTGCACTAGATTATTATGTCCCGTTAGAGCCCGTAATATTTTCACTTCACGTCTCACATCCTCTATAGCAATTGCAGTGGTCATCTGTAAGACATTGCCCAAACATGAGAACAAAGAACTCATTGGTTTCTATACTCAATGGTCAAATGGACTATCATCCATGACATAAATACTGTATCCTCTAACTAAGGCCTCAACCATCTAGGACAAATGTGACTGTCATTGTTTCCACAGTCAATCTCCAAACAGACAAATAGTGATCCTTGTACCTTTGCCCAGTAATTCAGAACAAAAATAGGATATGCTTTCACAAGTAGATTGATATTAGCAATATAGAGAATATTACAGAATACATTGTTTGCACTGGTTTAAGCTATGATATAAACTACCTAAACTTTGTGGTCAATCAGACAAAAAAAAGGCATTGAATTCAATTATCTCTAACTAAATTAGAGCCATAATGATCAGCGACATGTTTATCTGGAGCCTGGATTGCCTAAACATAAAATAGAGCCTCCATTAATAAATGTTAATACACCAATTAACAATAAGGAAGGCAATGTTAAGCTACAAATGTCCTAACAAAAGAGAAACACCGCGTATCTCAGGAAGGACCTCGAACAAATCAATCATTCTTACCATACCAGAGAACAATAATTATAAAACAACTTTAGCATAATAAGTAAAAACCTTCTATACATAACAAAGAGTACAGATGAATGTTATCCTACACTCCCCCACTATCACAAGAGAAGGTAGACAGATCAGTTACAATTACAAACAGCAGCCAAAATTGGATTAAACCTCTATAGATGCTAAATAGCAGCACGAAAGAAAGATGTGACTACAAACATAAAACAAATCAAATCTATACATAAGTAGAACACATAACAATTAAAATTACAAAATTTTAAGCTAATCTCAGGAATTACTCAAACAAATAAAAGCTAGTCAAAATCAAAAGATCATGATTTATGAGAGATTGAGAACTACCTTAGACTTCGGAATAACTTTGACTGCCACATCCTGGCCTTTCAGGCTCCCTTTCTTTGCCTTAGCAGAGCAAGTATACCCGAAATGTCCACGCCCCACTTCCTCACCAAGCTCATAGTGACTCACAAACTGCTTAGAAAACCCAAAATTCTTGTCCAAACCAATATCACTTTCACTTCCTTCAGGAATTGAAGCTTCGTTAGGCTTAACAGAGCCATGCCTTCTTGCAAGTAATGCACGTATATGCTTTGCAGGAGAAGGTGGTGGAAAAGGCCTCTTGAAAATCCTCAAAGGAGTGGAGCTTACACTTGATATAGCAGGTGAAGTCTTGAAGAGACTTGGTAATGGACTCGGACTGTAAAAGGGAAAGTTTGAGGTCTTGCTAGTGTGTGAATTTGGTGGCTGTGTCGAGTCTGTTTCAATGGAGAGAGTGTTGTTTTTGGATTGGTTTTGTTGGAGCTCAATAGGTTTTCCATGACAAAGTCCCATGGAAACAAAACCCAAAATGAAGAATCCAAGAAATCACTTCTAAATCAGGAAAGTTTAAAACTTTGATCAACAAACTCAAACAAAAGTGGAGAAATTCAGACCATTTGAAGAGAACAAAAGAAACAAAGAAAATGGGTGGCTAAATTCAAGGATTTGAGGCTAAAAAAAGAAATTTTCACAAGGAATTATACAAGAAGGAGAATTAAAAGAAGAAGAAGCAAGAGACTGAATTCAAGACTAAGTCTTTACAATTTGATCAAAAGAACCCAGAAATGATTGGCACTGTAAATTCCGAAGCACAACAATTTGCCAGGTAATTTGGATTGAAAAGTGGGAAATTTAAAATAGAAATTGAAAGGGAGGGAAAAAAAAAGGAATTTGGACTTTACTGATCAAAGAAACAAGTGCCTGGAAAGAAAGGAAGAGACAAATAAATAAGAAGCAGCAATTGTTGGAGACGAAGGGAGAAGGGATAAGCGAACGAGAGAAACAAAATACAAGGAAATTATATTCCAAGAGAGAAACAATGGAGCGAGAGAGTGCGAGCGAGCGAGAGAGAGAAGGGCAAAAGCAGAGGAAAAAGTGAAGAAAAGATGCTTAGCAGAGGCAGCAAGAAAAGTGGAAAAAAGAGAGCACAAGGCTTCTTTTTCTTGCTTTTTTGCAAACTCTCTTTGCTTCTTTGTTTTCAATTTGTTTTTCGATTACATTTTTATTTTTTTTGTGTTTGTGTTAACAATGGTTTTTGGCCTGTTTTGTGCAAGGAAACATCAGCTAATTTTGTGGATTTCTTTGTTGATTTCTTTGTGGATTGATCATTGTCTTCTTCAATTTGTTTTTCGATTACATTTTTTTTTTGTGCTTGTGTTAACAATGGTTTTTGGCCTGTTCTGTGTAAGGAAATATCAGCTAATTCTGTGGATTTCTTTGTGGATTGATCGTTGTCTTCTTCCTCTTCTTCTCATGTCAAATAATAATGGAAGTGGGGTTGGAGTTTGGATCCTTCCAGCCTGTCCTTATTGATCTCAAATAAAGCCAAGATGGATGTGGTGGGTTTTTCTTACACTGTTGATGATTTCTGTTAACATTTTTTTTTCTCTCCTCTCTCTCTACAGTTAAAGAAATCTGAGCTACCATTGTCTTGTGTATTCAACCTTTGACCTGCTTTTGTTGGGCTGTGAGAGCTTTTTTTTTCCCTCTCTTTCTTCTCCTTACTTTTTCTCCATAACTATTCACGTACTTCCCACTAATTTGAAATTATGAAAAGAAAACAAAAAATGAGTATCCGGGTAGTTTCCGCCTAAAAACATAGTTATTAAAAGTCTAATCTAGTTATCAAGTAAGGATCAATTCATGATAATTAGATTAATTTTAAAACAACATTAATAATGTTGTAGAACAAAATAATATAATTTTTTATATAAAAAAAAATCATTGACATTAAGTTAAGTTGTGAAGTTCCCATCTCGTTTAGAATTTGTTTGATCATCAAGAAAAAGTCTAATAAATTATTTTTCTTATAAAAAATAATATGAACTCATTTTATCATTAAAACTTGACCTAAAAACAGTGTTCAAAATAGCTTGAAAACAATATCGATTTAAAAACCAGTTTCTAAATCAACGGATCATCAACCCGATCAGGAAATTTTATTCTTTAAAAAATATATTTTATGAGTTTAAATAAACGAATAAAACCATGACTATTTAAGGCTTTTATAAAAAATACACACCCTGACTCGAACTCGAAACTTGTTGTGTAGATCGCAAGCTTTCTATCATTACGTCACACAACTTGAGGACTTCCCAAACCACTATACGTAGGCTCATGCACACAGAATTTGAAGGTGCTCACTCACATAATCTTGCCTCAGTTCTTGAATTGACAGTAGACTTTAGGCAACCTAATTCTGTTTAAAATATACAGTATTTTCATCTAATTTGATTCCAAATCTCACTTGAAAGTTCTCTTTTTGTTCACACTAGATCATCTCCTGTCAAGGTCTACCAACTAATAATAAAAAAAAAGTAAAAAAAAATTATACTGCAAGCATTAAGTTTTGCCATGAAAGCTGACCTAAATGTAACCACATTTTGATCCTAAACATCTGTGCTTAAACCAGAACATAATTGCCAAATTAAAGCCACCATTTAGTTTACTGAAAGATGCACTGCACATCCCTTAAATCGTAGGGTACCCGCCCTCTTATTTAAGTTGGTTTTTCCTCATAAAGTAGTTGCATCTACTTTCATGCCACTAACTAGAAAGTGATGGTGTCAATCAAAGATCCTCTTTTTTTTTCTTTCTTAATTAGAGTCTAGGCCAATTGGAGTCTTACGTCCCATCCCACTGCATTTAAAATGCTAAAAAAAAACAGTTTATTTATTTTAAATGCTATAATATAAACATATTGGATAAAAGGCTGCTTTTACTTTGAGCAAAACTTGATTAATAAGTAAAGAAAAGACAAAGGCATCAGATTCAAATGAAACCTTGGGAAACATGGCAAATAAGGGCTAACTTTTGGTGGTAGTTGACCTATGTTTGCTTCTTCAGTGTGCAAGTTTTGTGCTTAGCTTACTTATCTACAATGCAAGAACAGATTGCCAGAGCTATATTCCCTAAATCTTTCAATACTTTTCTTACCAATTTCAACTAAATTTATTGAACTCGTGCTGCTCTAAGGTTATCACACGTCGAACGAGTTAATTCTAGTCAAGATAAAACGATATCATTTAAAAAAAAAACAAATTATACTAGATTCTAGATCGATCGGGTAAATAATAGGGATTCTAATGGTGGATGAGACATTAATATAGCATAATCAAAAGTTGTTTGCTGGAAATGTTTCCCTCAATTCTAACATGCATGTCCCGGAAGACAGAGAAGCATCTAGAAATGAATTCCTATCCTGAATGGTGATTATAGATTTGGTTACGATCTTAAATGTTTGTTTGATAGTATAGTTAAAAGATATTTTTATAAATAGTTTTTTGTTTAAAAATATATTAAAATAATAATTTTTTTTTTATTTTTAAAATACAGTATCAAACACTCTTGGGAGTTACAAGTAATGGGGGTATTATCATCATGTTTCGGGTCGGTCGGCACTTGTAATGAGAGTTATAGCATAGCCCCATCAAGACCAGCCTCCATCAAACAATTTGAAAGCAGCCTACTTTAATGCAACCATTTTAGAAGAACTATTCCATCAATGCTCGACTTTATTTACTAGGCGGATACCCATGCGCGCTTGTCCATTTTATTTTTATCTTGTTTAGTTTTAGTTTATTATAATTTATAGATAATGCAATGAAGAAAAAAAAATGCATGTTATAGGGGACAGATTTTACTTTTAATTAAAAAAAGAAACATCGGGGGTGTATACCACTCTAGATATGATTCATAGTTGTGTGTGCTGCCCTAGGATTTCGAAAATTTTCAAAATGACATCAGAATTTGATGTTAAGCCATCATCAAGTTTATCATGATCAATTATGTTCTTGATATAAACCGTGTTGTATAATGTATTTTTTTAAAAAATTTATTTGTAGGTATTCAACATTGAATTTTCAAAATTCTCTTCCCTCTATTTGACACTAATTATACCTTATGATAGCATGTGAATGTGGCCCAAGTTTGAATATATATATATATATATATATATATATATATATATATATATGATTTGGGATTTGGATTTGAAATCAAACTGATCAACCTCTAAAATCCAACTAAAATAAATATATGATTCCATGTGAATGTCATTTTATCATTTTGATAATATTTTTAATTACCAATAATTACCTACTAAATGTTGATTGTTAGCCATCCTAGGGTTTTGCTCTACATTGCCATCTTAAGAGGAGAAAAACACACACTAATATATTCAGTAATGGCTAAATGATGAAGGTTTAATAGTAACTATTCTTAACCTAATTAATCATTGAACAAGTAAAGCAAGTTCGTAATGTATCATTCAAATTTTAATTAAATCGGTAATCCCCATGTCTATACAGAGCAAGAGGTCACGAATTCTACTATGGCATGGCACGCAAATTGGCAAGAGAAGAATTGAAAGGGCTTTTGAAATTGAAACGACACCATTCTAGGCATGACTAGCTGAAACGGCTTTTTTTCATGTGAGATTGACTTCAACATATGATACCAAAAAAAATAACAACAAATCAAACTCACAAGATCAAGTGCATTCTATGTATAATCTATTAGAGAATAATATAAATCATATTTTGCAGTTTTATCTAATAATTTAAATTTTTAAATGAGATGATTTCTTAACATAACTCGCTCCACGTAAAAAAACCCTGCGGTCGAACCCACCCATTTCCTTGATCAAAACCATTCCGTGATTGTCATTTCGTGAATCACCTGGCCAAATCAAGCCTCTCTTCTTGTATATGTATCCAAGCACGTCTTGAATTATCGACAACTGAATTATTTGGTACAACTCACACCTGCTTGATGGTAAGTTGTTCAATCCTAATTACAACCCATGTTTCCATCTGTCAAGTTAATTAATGGAGCAATCATATGAAGATGCATTAATTTCATATTCAAAATGATTTTCCGCATTCAAAATATCTTGATTCCGAGCAAAAATTGTAGCGGAGAAGCAATGAATCGGCACGTATTTCGTGGTTTAATAATCTTTCATTCATTTTAAGGCCTATAATAATTCATATAAATCAAGGTCAGCAGTCAAATAAGAACCTCATACCATAAGATTTGGTCAGCTCTCTTCTTGGGCCACCGGAGAGAACGATATGCATTGGCAAAACATAACAAGGACTTGAGTGCTGCCTTTATCTTTGATGAGTGGAGCTTTGTTCTGTGAAAAAAAAATATATTCTTATTCCTTGATTCTCTCCTCTCCCACCTCTTCTTTTTCAATAGAATAAAGTCGATGATCGAGGAGTGGTGTATATATATATATATATATATATATATATATATATATATTAAAGAGGAGAGTTGGTGTGTGGATGAATAAAAAAATGCATGGGAACATGCAAGAACATGGCAAACAGATGTTTCCAAGGAAGTGCAGGAGAAAAATTCTTGCAGAGCAGGGAGAGAAAGGTGGTAGGCAATTTAGTCAAATGTTTTGTTAATACCCACACTTGATAGTGAGAATCCTATGGCAAATACAAAGCGCTAATCGCGATAAAAAAAAAGCAGCTTCCAATGTCTCTTTCTATATTTCATCTTTCTTGCAAGCCACCATCAATTACATAATGAAATGAACAGATGTGTTGAAACTAGTTCTTCTGGGGCACCGTAATGCCTTGAGATATGTTTTTTTTTTATAAAAAAAACTAAATTAAATTAAATTAAAACAACAGTATTCCTTCAGTTCTAGTTTTACTGCCTTCATCATTTTTTAGAACTCAGTAAAAAAAAATTAGGTTTAACCATTGTTTGTGGTTAAAAGTCTCAAGATTGAGTCTTAAGAAAGATAAAGCTTCTGTTAATTATAACTATATGAAATTAAATAGAAACTTAATTGAAAATATATTATATTGACATTTGAGAAATCAAAAGAGCTAATTAAAATTAGGATAGAGGGAATAAATATATTCTTATCATTAGTAAGTTTTTGTATCTAGAGATTGTTTTTTTATTTATATAACTTTATATATATATATATATATATATATATATATATATATATAAAAAAGAATTTCTTTTGGATTTAGACTTTGAATGATAAAAAACAAAGTATGTTATTATCTCTTCTGAAGCATAAAATCTTCAAAGATGATTTGAAATTTGCAATTATATTTTATGTGTGCATGGCTCTTACCTAATTTGATAGCCCTACCCTCACCCCACTAGATTTTTTTTTGTTTTTTTTTGTAATTAAAAAGTTTATTAGTATTAGGAGTATAGCAAGGAGATTGAAACTTGTTGATTGTGAAGACTATTGCTTGCTTGGCACAGCAAGAACCGTGAGAAATTGTCATTACTCCAATGATAATTTTGAACCCTACTTTGTCTTTCATCATATGATATTGTTAGGTGACCCACTACAGACAGTTGTCATTTCGGAAGGAAAGGGAAAGCCATTTGTGTGCCAAGAGAGACTTTGATCATTGAAATTATCACATTTAGGGGCCATTTTGTATTGTTTTTTTTTAATAATATGTGTGTCTATATCAGTTTACGTGTATTTTAACTAATTATATGAACTATGAAGTTAATGATTATATAAATCTCCAGTTACTATCATGTTAGCAATCACGTGGTTCAAACCTAAGATAACAGGGAGAGTAAATTGTTTAATTCTAAATTTGGTATCACTAATTCACCTATTAAATGATTGTAATAGAAGAATATGTCACCTTATAGGGATGTTTCACACAGGGATTTCTTTTATGCAAGTGAGAGCAATCATATATTGATTCATGTGGAAAATTATATTGGTATTACAGTGCAAATAGTTTCTTAAAAATATATATATAAAATATAATTTTGAAAAGTGTGTATATATATATATATATAGAAAGCATAATTTTGTTGATTCTCCCATGATTATTCCCTGCCCAAGATGATTTATGCCTGGGAGACTTCATTGGGATTAGAGATTCGCTGCCAAAACCTTCACCAAAATGCAACTTTGTTTGATTTTATTCCATCGCCACCACCTCCAAGCATCTCATGCCCTATGTTCGCAAAAGCCAAGGTCAGGGCCCAACAGTGGGTCCTTTCCTTTGGGCAATCATTTGGACACGTGGAATCAGGATCCTGGTTTTCAAATCCCCAACGAGGAGAAAAAGGCAATGCCAATTCCGTATCCTATCCTCTAAATTTATATTATTTTTAAAGAAAAACTTCACAAGATTCAATCTCTTCCACTTCTTCACAAGAAACCCTAGATTATTTTGATATACTAATATTTTAAAGCAGGGAAATACCTAGGCTGGCTCCCATGATTCATGACGGATGAGATGGTTCCAAATAGCTTTTACATTTTGTAATGTGCCATTTGTTAGTGGGCTTAGTTTAAAAACTTTCTAGGTGAGGTCACAGAGGAGTTTAGATGGTAGAATTTTTTTCCATTTTTCGATTCTGATCGGACTTTAGACCCACCTGAGAATTGCTTCGGCTAAGTTTAAACGGATCAAGGTTTTGATCCGATGAGATGCCATGCAGTGTCTGCATAAAATAATCTGCAAAATCAACCACAGCCAAGATCATTTATTAACATCTGTTGCGTCAATATCATCTGCAGTAAGAGTTGGCTTAATGGCTTGTTCTCCTTTGCAGATCCTTCTCCTTTCTTTTTATTGTTCACTGGCTTCTGCTGCATCAATTTTTCTTTTTTCAGAGAAAAAATATTATTTTAATATATTTTCAAGCAAAAAAAATCATTTTGAAAAAGAACAGTTATTACCACAATGTTAAACAAGCTTAACCTCAAGGAGTTAGTCTAGTGACAAAAGTCTCGGATTTAAGAGGTAGGTGTTAGGACTTATGTATAATATAGAAATTATTCATATTGAATTATCAAGAACATGTAAACAATGAAGAGGAAATGCACTTGAATTCATATCCGATGAGTCGCTCTCTAGAGTTGTGTGGATAACATTCTAGATTAACACGTTCTCCTTTGAGAAACTTTTGAATCTCTCTATTGTTATTTTTTCTCGATGATGAGATGTCATAATAAAAATGAATCACGACATGTAATCTGGGAACCATAATCTATATATGTAGGAAAGCAAGAAATGCAACTCTTTGGTATTCTTGCATTGTGACATTTCTACCCTTTGATATTTTCTACCTTTTGGTATTTCTATTTTAGCTCATCACCAAAATAGAAATAACTCTTTTAATTTCTACACATTAAAAGCTCATGCCCTATTGGATACACTAAAACACTCAATTGTCTAAAAATATTTAGCACATTTTTAATTAGATTTCATTTTATTTGACAGTTCTCAAACACATAAATTATTCTCATATAAGCTCAACGCTGGATTAGTGATCCAATAATATACTTCATTTTAAGGTTCAAGATTTGAATCTCAATTACTATTTTTTTTTTGGGTCATGCATTTTTTTTCATGAATAGATATTGTTATAAATTATAATTTTTTTTATTTTAAATTAATTTTTTTATCTTGTTATATTATTTTAATATATTAATATCAAAAAAATAAATTTTAAAAAATATATAATATATTTTTCAAGCAAAAATCATTTTGACAAAGAAACCACTATCACATTGTTAAATGAGATTAACCTCGACGAGTTAGTCTAGTGGTAAAGATCTCGGGTTTAAGAGGTATGTTTCTTTTACAGTTCAGGTTCAAATTTCCACTGACTAATATTATTTTTTGGGATCATATATTCTAGTGTAAATATAATGCAAAGAAGATTGCAGAGCAATTAGAGTCAAAGACAATATACTAATTAAACAAGATCATTCAAATATAACAGCATGAAGATATTGAGAATATCAAATTATTTATGATTGTTCGAGTGTTTTGGTCCTGGATTGCTCCTCTCCATTCACTGTCGATGCCCCTTGCAAGCTGCCCTTCAGGAATTTCAGATATATATTTTTCGAGATCGTATATTTTAGTGTAAGAACTAGTGACTTGCCTTGATTTTTAGTGTTTTTTTCTTAAGATCACTGTAATGGTTTTGCTTATAGAATATGTTCTTGCATCAGTACCGTCAAAGCCAAATCTGAAACGTTGCCTGATGCTGCTGCATTTTCTCAAATCTGTGCAGATGATCATAGCAGCCCAGCAAAAGCTGAATGTGAGTTCTAAAGATCCTTTATCAGTTTGTTTGTTATATGAGACGTGATCCTCGTGAAAAAAGAAGAGAGAACATATGTGTAGATGCAAATGCAGGGGATTCAGCTGAAGACGGCTTCAATATTGGCCCTCCAAATGTCAAGCGGATATATTGTGAAGGTTGGTGGAAATAAATGAGAGCACATACGAGTTTTGGTGATTCGTTCTCTGTTTTAGATTGTTTTGGTTATTTATTCGGAGTTGTATTATTTATGTGTGTGTATATAATTAAATATGTTGATTTAAAAAATATTAATTCAAATGCAAAAATAAAATTATTTAGAATTGTGCAATTTAATCTAAAAAAGACAAAAAAAATGATTTTTCTAAACAAAATTATGAACATGTATATTATTATGAGAATGTTACAATCAATCTCGCAAGATCATTATATTCTCTAACTGTTCTGAAATCTTAACATAATATATACATATATATATATATATATATGTATGTATGTCAAGAGACTTCTTGTAAAATTTTATCTCAATCTAACGGTCAGATTAAGAGATATGATTGATATTGTAAAATTATTGATTTAAAAAAAAAACACTGTTTGACCAAAACAAAATGGATAGAATGAAAACGGAACGTTCTTGCTGAAATTTGGATGGTATTTCCGGAACGGGTTGAAATTTTAAACAAAGATAAAAACCATACCGTTTTATCTCGTTGTTTTTAACTGGTATGAAATATTCGGCCGAAACAAAACAAAATTAATAACACTGGTCTAGATAGATCCCGATTAGGGTTGATGTTGAGTGGAAGGGACGGCGTATAGCTTCCTTCCATCGCTTAATCCTCCACAGTTTTTGAAAGCACTGCTAGATAATATGCAGGTGGAAGAAGGTCGTCAAAGTTTCAGAAAACCATACGAGCATCCTCCTGTGATTTCAATGGGAGATGAGGTTGATCAGGAGATCAATAGCTGACAAGGATATTCTCAAAATCGGAGCTAGTTTTCTTCAATATTAAATTCATAATATGATAATATTGTTTCATTACCCAGAGAAGAAGAAAAAACACTAAAAATAAGAACGTGGGCTGGGATGGGCTGGGCTGGGCAGCTCAGGGGCGATTGGATTGTTTATGTCCAGGCCCATTTGTCAACAAAACAGGGAAATCTAAACTGACCACCCCTCTCCTTCTATATATACACACCCTAACTCCCGAGCGCGCACAGAGGCAAACAAAAGCCAACCCTAATAGAAAACAGGCTAGCCGCAACCTCCCGCGTACCCTCTGCTTTTCTTCCACTATCATCACATGTCAGTCCCTCTTCTTGTCATCATTTTACTTTTTGATCCCTGATTCGATAATTAAAAACCCTCTGATTTTTTTTTATTGTTGGTCTAGATTTAATTCATATTTTGCGTAAAATATATATACTTTCTGATTCAAAACACTCTTAATAATTGAGATTTTACTTCATATAATCATGTGTCATATTTTCAGAACTTCAAAAAATTGTTTTTATATTCATTTAAATTAAAATTAGGCATAATTAATAAATATGTGAATAAATTGTTGGATACAATTGTAGATCAAAACCTAACCCACTATATCCATGAAGATGATGGACATTTCAAAACATCTTTATACTAAGTGATAACTTTAAATATAAAAGAGGTAATTATATTACCATTTCTATTATATCTGATGAGTTAACTCGGATCTAACCTAAACCCTTTAAATCTATTATTTTTTTTTAAAACAAATAATGTGTTTTCTCTAAAATAACATGGTTTTAACCTCATAACAAATCGTATGTTTTTATATATATTTATTAAGTAAACAATAACTACATTACCTTAAAAATCTAGTTTAGACTAACAGGTTACAGATCTCTTGTCCTTGTCATTTATTTCCAACATGGTATATTATCTCCGAACAGTGCCAAACGCCCGAGAATAAAAAGGACAGAAAAAGGGGCCCAGTGAAATGGCCCAGCCCTTAACAAATCAAGAACTAGTCCAAGCTCTTATTATCTATTTTTTCGGTATGATTGATTTTGTTTTTAAAAATATTTTTATTTAAAAATATATTAAAATATTATAATTTTATTTTTAAAAATTATTTTTAGCATGAGTAAATAAAAATAATTTAAAAATATTAAAATTTTAAAAATAATTTTCACAATACAAAAGGCAGATGAGTGTGTATAATGATTGCTTAAAGAGAAAAAAAAAGAAGAAGAAGGAAAGAGGAAGCACGCTAGGGCGGCAGTGGCAGAGAAAGGTGCGAGAGAGAAAGGCACGTCGACCACCGACAAAGCCACCTCCGGCATGATAGATTTGTCTCCTCCTTGAAAGAAGTGAACGGGCTCCATACCCAGTACCCACACGTTGAATTCAAAGGCTAAACCTCTTTCTATCTCTGCCATGATGATTTCCCTCTTTCTGTCAGCCCTCCTTTTTGCACGCCTTCTCTCTATCTATTCTCTCTCCAGAATTTCCATTCCCACTAAACAAATGGTCAAATCATGATTAAGCTGGATGATCACAATGATACTATTTATCATGATTAATAATCACCACCTCTTTTGTGTTCATATTGTTCATATATATGTTTGATTTGAAGAGGTGGATACATGTTTGATGGGGGGGGGTTAATTACTTGATAAGAAAATTCTTCAAGGAATAAATCTCAAGGGATGCATTTTGGAAATTCTGTAGCTATGCGACAAACAAATTGGTGAGTCTTTTGAGAGAAAAAGCAAAAACTTGAATCGCGCATCCATTTTTCCCATTAAAATGGAGCTTGAAACACCAGCAGACTTTTTCAAACCCCACGAGAAGCGTCCTTTTTGCGACTCGGTTAGCATTCACACCAATGAGACTAGAGAATTCCATAGGGCAGGCTTAGTTGTTGTGGGATCAAAAAGATAGGATGCTTGTCTTCGATCTATGTGGGAGCCGATCGACGTGTTTTGTGATCTCTGGTTTTGTTTCAGAGCTGGCTAGGGTTCTTCTTTATATGGCTTGTCCACAGTCTAATTAGTTGGGTCCCTGATCCTGCACAAGTCCAATCTGAACGCCATCAGAGAACTCCATATTCTTTGGTGTTTCTGATGAAATCACCACCCTCCCTCACTCGACATCAAGGCATCAACTATAAAGAGTGTATACATATATATTCGTGGTACGGAAAGGTATTGTAAGCCGGGACACGATTCATTTTCACAGCATCCAATCTAGCTATACTATGTCTGAGAAAGAGTTTAGAATTTGTATATTAAGTTACTTTATTTTTTTTTTATAAAAATTTGAGACCTATAAAATTTTACTTGTTTAGCTAGATTTATAAAATATATTTTCTAGAGAATAAAGTTTACTCGTATCTAAAAAAAATAAATCTAGCTAAAGTAGATTGGATCGAAACAATGAGGTTTTGTTTAAAAAAAAACAAATTTTATAAACAAGAATCATAGATTTGAGTTGATCAAATCAGCTCTTGGATTAATAAATAAGTATTGATCAATATACAACCTGTTGGAGATTGTGAGATTAATTGAAGACTTGGTGACTGTGCATATCCTGCATTAGAGAATGTGCAGAGTTTAATTCTCCATAAATGCATTAAGCAACAATCTTATTTCCCGTTAGTTGCAGTAATTAGGTTTCTTCTTCTATTGTATATAAGTGGCTGTATTATACATAATAAAGTTTGAGGTTTATTCCAATTTTACTGTAATACGTTTATTCTAATTTTGCTGTAACATCAGCACACTATCTTTTTCTTCACAACCCAAATATTTTTCTAGTCAAATATTCTTACGTTGCATCTCCTAGATAATTATTCATTCTTCCCAACATCTTTAGCAGTCGATGTAAATACAACTCTCGATCATATATTCTTAGTTATGTCATCATCCTCGACATTGTTCTCGTAAATGTATTAGCTGAGAGAGTTGATGTTGCTTTAAAGTAATCTATTCACGCTACCTAAGATTATATATCTCTCATTTTGTAGCTAAAACCTAATGAACGTGCTAAACTTAAAATCTTCTATGTAGATTGTAAATTATTTGTAAATTATATATCTCTCATCCTCGACATTATAAATTATTTGTAATCACACCATGATTATTAACGAGAGTTCAAATAATACATTCACACGCAAATTTATAATTATTGGTAGAACCTCGGGTTGGTGAACTCTCACTCATGGTTTGACTTTTGAAAATGGTTGATCACCCATGAATGATGTCCAAAAATATGTTAAACAAGCAATTTCAAGTTTTTTTTCTTCAAAGTTATCACCATCATAGAAAAATGATTGACAAAAAAAGAATTCCCATTAGTTGTGCAACTTGAGACAAGCAAGCATCCCAAAAAAAATTTTCTTTTAACTAGCTCATTTCCTCAAACTGGATCTTATTTTTTATACTTGGTCAGCTTTAGTTCTAGTATTATGACATTCTCATACTTACATGCAAACCTTCCATGATCCAACATTGGCATATAAATAGAGGCATGCTGGTGTGCAATAATACATGAGTGGACTGACACGCGCACTAGCTAGAAAAAGAGGGAAAAAACGATAATGAAATACGCATGTTTTATCCATATATATATATATATATATATATATATATATATATATATACATATATAGTTTAAAAATTATTTTTCTAAACTGGGAACTAGAGCCTGATGGATTCTCGTGAGAATGTCGTTCCAGCTTGTCTTCTCTTGCGTGTTTTTTTTCAGTATTTACAAGCACGGTCTTAAATTCTCTTACAGAAAACTCTTTTACGTCATCTGCTGTCCCCTGAGTCTCGATCCCTCGCACAAATTCAAGAGTTTAGCATCAAATTCTGAGATCGCATCAAGCTCAAGCAGTCTGCATTAACTTCAGAATCTTTCCCTTCTCCTGCTTTCTTTAAAATCAGTGTACATTACAGACAAAATGGTCAATAATGGAACTGGTACTGCACATCAATCCGATAAAAGTAGATATAGAAATGCCTTTTCCAGGCAAATTGGTAGAGAAGATAATCAAATGAAATCTTTGTAGTACGCCCACACACAGACAAAAAGTCTTCAATTTCTGCTTGGAAACTCACATAAATATTTGCTTTTACAGATACCATAATCATGCATCACGTATAAAGATTTCTGCTCCTTCACCATCTTCATTACTTACTTGCCACCTTACATGGAAGATATGATCACATGATGCAGATGATTTACAATAATCTAAAACCCTAGCTAGACCAGTTAAAATATAAAAAAAATCCAAACTACCACAAAAACTCATGATTTCCTTTCGATTCTTTTCCGGGTTTAAACTAAAACAAACAAACCCACACGACTAGAGAAATTAACCAGACTGCACAAGCCTGTAACACCTAAAATAATCAAAAAACAAAAAAAGCACGAACAAAACAAGAGGAGACTAAAAAGAAATTAGCTACGACTATCGATAATACTGATCATCATCATTGGATTATTAATTTTCGGTCTAATATTCTTCTCCTTTTCGATTTTTCGCTCGAATTTGAGCGTTCTAGCAAGGATTTCAAAGCATTTTGCAAGAAATGGACCGACTCAACACTATGATCTTTGTCGGCCGCAATGATAAGAACATTCCTGATTCTTCCTCCTAGCGTTACCATTTCAGCTTTCAATGTCTTCAAATGAAGAGATTTCAGTATCTCATTTAGGTCTGGCATGAGATCCAACCGGTCTTCACAACAAAGAGAGGCCTTAAATATTAGTTGTCCATCGCTTGAATATTCACCAGAGAGTACAGTGACTTCATCTGTTTCTGATGGGAAAGTTTCAAGTCCTGAAAGCTCTGATGTCTGTTGTTTCAGCTCTCTAACTCTTTGAACAACCTTTGCTAGAAGTGTAGCTTTGTCTGTCTGTAAGGATTGAAACAAAGTAGAAAAGATTGATTAGAAACCCTAGTTGTGGTAGATTCTAAATGCAAAACGATTAGAAACTTTTTTAAAAACCCTAAACCCTATAAAACGATATCGGAAGAAAAAGGAAAAAGAAAAGGGTTTGCTTCTTTTTCTTTGGCAGATATACGTACTTGCTGTTTGAAACATAATTAGAAAGTCTCAAAAGAATACTGAATACATCCAACATTTCAGGATCTGAATTTTAGTGCTGTAGCAAACATTAAGCCCTGTATATATAGTGTCTTCCCGTTTGGTTTCCTAGAAAAATCATTGAATGAAGCACTAAAGTGAAAACCATTGTTTATTTGATCCTTAAAAAAATGGCCATTGGAGCACAATACAAATCCCTAAATGATTTTGATTAGGCAAAAGTCATATCAGGCAGCAGGGATTTTCGGCTTTGCGGGACAAAGGGATAAAAACTGAGAAGTCTAAAGCTCAGAGTTTCAATTCTTTTTCATTTCCCATGGTCTCTCAGCAACCAAACAGTCAAAATTAATAAAGCAAAGTAATGTGGAAAACCCTATAATATATAATGTTCTTAAAGTCTTCATGAATCGCGAAAGAGCAAAATTACTTTCTTTTTTCCATCAAAAAAGAACCACAAACTTCGCCATGAAAACAACTGTAATTAAAGCTCCAAGCTAATTGTATCTTTTTCTCTTGTAATCAAGACAGCGCCCTCTTACAAGAAAATCTTAGAGATAGAATATTGATAAAATCCCTTGAACTTCATGGCTAAATCCATGATCGATCCAAACAGAAAGATCTAAAGAACACATGCATACACACATAAAATATTCATATTAACTACGTACCTTGGAATTGCAAAGGAGGAGGCCTCTAAGCTTATCAAGATGAGAGTTAATCCTCTCTCTCCTTCTCTTCTCAGCTTCCTTGTGGTTCTTCAAAGCAGCTAGAGCTCTATCTTGCGGTGTCATATCAGTGATCACAGAACTTTCAAAGTGGTAATCACTGTTATTATAGGAGGTGGGTGATGGGTTACACAGGGTTTGCATCGCAGCTGGGAAACCATATGCTCCGACGTTAATCATTCCATTCTCTGCAAGAAACCGGTACAACTGTGAATTCTCTGAGCAGTTTTCAGGCTGCATGTTGTGTTTTCGATTGCTCTAAGAGAAGAGAAAATGAAACGAAGGGAAGGGAAGGGGAGATTTTCTATCTTTTTTGTGTTGAAAATAGTGGAGGGCTCTGCCTTTCGGTGGTTTTGGGGTTTTGTCTTTATAGGGATTTTTATTTCGTAGCCGTTTGATTTGACCAATGATGTCGTTTTAGGATAAGGTTTCGTGCAAAGCAGTGGACCCGGCCGGAAGAAGGACTCGCGATAATGGGAGCTAGGATTATGGATGTTAAACCCGGTCTGTTAAAGAGCATTTTGAATCCAATAGCTATAATTATCAAATAGTTTTTTTATTTATTGATTTTGACTTTTTAAGAAGTTAGTGATATGAGATATTAAATTACTTTTTTTTTGTCAAAATTGAAATTAAGAGTTCGTTCCTATATATTTTTTTAAGGGAAGGTATAAAATAAAATAAAATAAAATAAAATAAAATGTTATTTCCATCGAAATACTACAGCAAAAATAAATAAATGATACTACTCAATTTTTTATAATGATCATTCAGCCTTTTCAAATGGTAATTTTACCATTGAATTATATGCCCTTATAATGGGTTATACTAAGAAACTTCAAATTTGAAATTTAAATTAATCTTGATTAATTTTCATTTAAATTAAAACAAATATTAATTTTATAAAATTCGATAATTTAATTCACATGATTAAACCTTATTAACATGGCTAAGCCACTAACATATTTACAGGTTCCTATAACTTGTATTTCCTTTTTTAACTCAATTAATATTGATCGGTAAATCTGACAAATTGTTTTTAGCTGGGACTCAATTCTAAAGCTATTTAACTAGACATGGACATCTTAAATCCCATATAATTATTAAAAGATAGATCAAGGAATTCATCATGATTAATTTTCGTTTTTTATCAAACTTAAATAGTGTTGATTTGGTATTAAGACTGCATTTTTCCCTTAGGTTAAAAAATCAAATCTTTTTTTTATGTGAGTAACCCTCATCTCCTGGAAAACATATCTTGTGGGACCAAGTGAGGGAGTAAAACTGTGGTTGTCCTAGACTCTTACAAGAAATGCACGTCCTGATTTAAATTCGAAACATGTTGTGCAAATTGTTTTTTAATCAAAGATTTGTTTTTCATTGACCACCACTAAATGGAATTTTATGAGGGGGGAAATTAACTAATCTTCGAATTAAGCCTTGGTTGAAAACATACGAATTTCACCTGCTAATTAATTATCTATACATAATCCTCGAGACAATTTATTCTTTTTGCTGACGATAATCTCCATTCCATATGCCATCGTTAAATCTTAAATTCATAAGTAATAAGAGCATTTATGAATTCACACAAAACAATATTATTTTATTTCTTAACAAAAAAATACCTTAAGGTTTTGTTTTAGTGTATCATTATTCAAAATTAAAATAATATACAAAATCAACTCATATAATTAGGAAGTTTAATAATCATGGCCAATAAGTTGCCATACTCTCTTGCGGTTCGTTTTACTTATTAACGATGAGAGTGTGGCTCGAGGAGTTCACATATGATATTTTCAATCTTGTAAGCAATGATGCTTTTTTAGTCAATATATAAATTAAACCTGATATGATGGTTGATCTCGCTCAAGGTAGATCATTTTAGATTAACCCTAAAAAAAATTATAAATAAAAAAATAGTTTTTTGGTATAAAATTAATAAATAATTAACAGATTGTAATTAAGTTTTTGACCAAGTCTTGTAATGTTCGCAAAAAACAATCTATTGTAAATACGTTTGTGTCTGTCCTAAAGAAAGTAAACTACGAATCATGATTGTTTTTGCTCGGTCCATTTACAAAATAAAATTATTGGGAAGAAAAACACTATAGAGGTCAAAAAAGTTTTTTTTTTAATCATCATAAACAAAGATAATTACCAGGCCAATCAAAAAGGAGGAAAAATCATGAAGTAAATACTACTGGGGTCTTCTTTGAAACACAGAATATCACTGTTAATGGGAAATCATGGGGATCCAAGGTCCAAACACAGTCCCTTTTTTTTTTTTTTTTTTTCTTTTTATATGAGTGAACCGGCTAACCTCGCTTGAGTTAACTCATCACCTGGTACTCGACCTGTTTATCTCTTAATGGCTGGGAAAAAATATGGACCTTAGGCTCAATATGAGCCAGCCGTGGGCTATTAGTTTTCTTTGCCCGGGTGGGCTTGCAAGCAATCCAAGCACTGAAATCGACCTCGATTATACATAGAAGCCGCAGAAATTTGATTTTTTTTTCATTTAAAATGAATATGTTTTGGTGTTTTTAGATCATTTTGATGTGCTGTGCTGATATCAAAAATAATTTTTAAAAAATAAAAAAAAATCATTTTGATGTATTCAAGCACGAAAAACACTTTGAAAAACTACCGCAACCATCCTCCTAAACAAGCTCGTAGGCATGCATATATCTCGAGGCCATTTGGTCAAGTGGGCATTGAATATTTGATTTGAGATGCCATCTTGGATTAAAGTGAATTACTTTGGTGTATGAGTTAAGAATATTATTTCAATTAAAATATAGCTCTCTTTATGAACCACCACTTTAATTCAATAATTCATGTGATTGGTCTATGATGGATCTCAATTGTGTGATCATTTATGCCTTCTACTTTCCATGTTACACGAGATACTTTCAAGAATAGCCACTCAAAAACTCGCCCCATTTTTATAAGAAAAAAAAACAATTTCATAAATCATTTCAAATAAAATAAGTAGCAATCGAGGGACCAAATATGATAAATAAAAAATTCAATTAAGAATAGAATAATAAAAAAATAACAGTAAAAAAGAATGAAAATCAAATTTGATATAAAAATCAAATTAAATTGGATTTTAGGGATGAAACTGGAAAAAAATCAAAACAAAACTATATATCAATATGAAATTTAAGGACCAAATTTAACATAATAAAAAAATAAAACTAAAAATATTTTTTTTTAAAAAAAAATACAATGCTAAGTTTTTTTAACACAAAACATCTATTATTGATCAACTTTACTAATAGAAATATGAAATATTTTGGAAAGTAATCTTAAACCATGAAACAAATTAATGTAGCTTGTGTTAAGCTATCGAGTCACCTTATAGATTCTGTGTATTATTATTATTATAATAAATTCATTTTTTTACTATATATATATTAATTAAAACTAAAATGGAAATGGATGTCATGATTTTGATAAATTATTAAGGTTTTTTTCATTAATAAAAAAGCCAAAGGTTGAAATCATACTTTAAGTAATTTTCTTTTTTAAAAAAATAATCAATACAATTATAAATCCAACTTGAGATCAACTTTTTTAATTTTGAATTAATCTATATTTCGACAACCATGATGGTATCAATGGCACTAAAACCTAGTGGGATAAAAAACAACATAAAAAAACTATCTTTCATGGTGTGTTTCAAAGATCAAAACCCCAGAAAACATTTCCAGGTAGCTCAACTATGAACTCAAAGGCTAGTCTACGCATGTGGAGCCATCGACTCCGAAAGGTCGAGCCTTGAACATCGGCTCGTCTCACAGACAAACAAAGCTCATCTCGAATCGGCTGGCTCAAGCTCTTATTTTTTAAAAAGCAATTTTTTTATAAGATTATAAAAAAAAAGCACTCCTGTTGTCTCTGCAACCAGTCTTTTTCACAGAAAACCAGCTACTGATCTTTTCTGCCTTGTCAAACAGCAAAAATACTGAAAGCATCACAATTTCAAGATTTGTTTTTTCAATTGAAATGTAATATTTTAGTTTTGGACGGTTTTTACGTGTTGTTTCGAGTATATATATATATATATTAGTTTGAAGAAAAAATTTAAAATTTTGCAATTTAATCTTAAAAAAGAACACAATAAAATGATTTTCTGAACAAAATTATGAATATATATAATATTACGAGAATGTCATCTGAGATCTTGCAGAATCATTACATTCTCTGATTGCTCTGAAATTTTAACATGATATATGTAAATATATCAAAAAACTCATCGTAAAATTTCACCTCAAATCTAACGGTTAGATTAAGAGATACGATTGGTATTGTAAAATTATTTATTATTTAAAAAATATATCATTTGCCCTAACCGGAATAAACAGAACAAAACCAAAATATTCGATCGAAATTGAAATAGAATTTCTAGAACAAACCAAAATTTTAAACAAGATAACAACTACACCATTTAATCTTATTTGCTCATGCATGTGGTGCACACTCCATGGAAGATCATTCAAGAAAAAACTGCAGACTGGCTCCATCATTGCGTTGATGAAGGTCATCTCAAGCTTTTTGAGCTTCTCATGGCTCAATCAGTGTGTTCTGAACCAGGAAGATAAAGAGGAAGAAAAGTCGAACCCACCTGTGATATTAATTAGGGCAAACTAAGCTGTGCTGTCGGCTTTCGATGGAGATTGCTGTCACTTTGCACCCATAAAAACTACTTTTTAGTAGGTCTCTGTCACTAACCATGATTTCCATATCATTATGGTGTTTGTTATCATGTTTATGTTTTTTTATTTTAATGAATTAAATATTATATTTTTTTAAAATCTGTTGTTTTAATATTAAACATCAATAAAATGGCAGATTGATGTGTTCTTTTTCTCTCGTTCTCATAATTTTAATGTTATTATTCCCATAATTTAAGCATGCTTGGTCTGAGAATTCGGCGTTTGATGAAGTGAAATGATGGAACATCATTTCATCTTACAATTTTCAATTCGCATGGCCACCACTAAAGGAAATGGAGAAAAAAATAATTGGGTGAGCTAAAAAAGTGATTCATTTTTTTTATTTAGCAGTTTATATATCTCTTCAGTTTCACAATCAAATGTTTCATTTCATTTCAAAACAAAAATATTATTATTATTATTATTATTATTATTATTATTATTATTATTATTATTATTATTATTTCCTTTTGTCTTTGAGATTTCAAAACAAAATATTTTGATCGGATCACTTGTTAACTAAAATCTTTAACGAGGTCTAAGCTTTCTATTTGACATTGTATTTTAATTTTTTTTTAAAAGTGATTTTTTATTTATTTTTAAATTTTTTTTTAAAAAATAGTGTTTTTAGATCATTTTCATGTGTTGATATCAAAAATAATTTTTAAAAAGTAAAAAATATATTATTTTGATGTATTTCGAATAAAAAAAAATTTATTTGTAAGAAAACATCAACAACACTCTCAAATAGACATTAAATAACTCTTTCTAAATAGTAGCTTTTGAGAATAAGCAAGTGGTATATATCCCTACATAAACAAAAAAAAAGCACTAAAGTGAGTGTGCTTTCGATATTATAGAACTTCTCACTATCATGGTTTTAAAGAAATGAAGCTTCAAGAAAACATTCCTAGTTGGTATTTTTTACAAAATAAATTTTAAAAAAAAATCACTGTTATTTCAAAATAATATTTTACATAAAAATAAATAAATAAATAAAGAAGAAGAAGAAATATCCCAGCATAAACTTTGGAGAAAGTAGAAAAATGATATCCCAGGTAGCAGCAAATTATGCTTCTTGTAAGAGCAAAGCATTGTTTACAGTGGGGCCGGGAGCCGAGGAAAAAGAGTTCCCAAAGTGAATATTCCTTGACACCTTGTCCCCACTTTATGCCTGAAGAAATTTCGATGTCCATGATGCATGGGCATCATCACCAGCATAATTACTAACTCGCCATCCCATTATTAATTAAAATAATTACACTATTTCTTTTCATGTCGGTAAACTATTAAACTATTCTTCCAGTATCTCATATTTTAAAAGAGAGATTTACTTTAAAACTATTAAGAAAACATAAATTATATTCAATCAAACATGTTTTTGCATGAGTGGCAGAGGAGAATGGGAAGCGTGAAGCATTAAAAAAGGTGAAACGATTATGATGATTGCATTTCCCATTAAAATAAGCTTTCCATGACAGAATCAATGGAGAAACCCTAAATCAACAATCCTTTATAAACCCACTTCAAGAAGACAGCCTCGCAAGAGGTCCATTAATGGTCTCCAACAAACCAGCAACACCTACTCAGCATAGCGTCGCCATTATCATAAAGCTCTGTCAATTTCAAGTTGCCTAACCCCGTCCTAAAAAGGTCCTATCAGTCTAGGCTCATAGGACCTGCTAACTTTTTGAAGAGTTCTTAAAGTGTAGGCTAGTTCATAGACAAAAACAGGGGATGACAGCTAGTGCTTCTTCTCTTTACAGGCGTGGTATCTTTTTTGATCAATGACCAGGAAGAGAGAGAGAGAGAACTCAAAAAACCTCTGTGCTTTCCATACAGAATTTCATGAGAATCTTATTTTGAACTTGAAAGGTTTTTGATCAACATGGCTTTTCTCAAATACAAGCAAGCAAACAAGCTTTTCATGTTCTTGGATCAGAAGAACAGTAGACAAAGGCACAATGGCTTTCTGAGAAATGGGAAAAAACCCTAACAAAGATTACTAGCCCTCCAATGGTTAATTTTCATTAGAGAATTACACTCGTACAAAAGCCTTCACCTTCCTAGTTTCTTTCTAACTTGGATTCTTGTTCTGTTAGATGATGCCCAAAAAATCCCATTGGCCAGATGTGTTAGGTGCTCCTACTGTGATTAACTAATTGGGGTGGGTGCTCTCATCAGTCAGCTCCTGTGACGCCATCGCCTTCAAAGTCCCAGCAAAATGTAGTAAACCAGTGTGATAGGTAGAGCAATTAGCATCCCAAATATAACTCTGCGGCAACATGAAAAAGAAAATCAATATTCATAAAAAAAAAAGAAGCAGATCATTACAATGACCACCACTATCATTCATGATCCCATGAAAGAGATTCAAGAAGAATCATAATAATTTCTGACCTAAAGTGTTTTGAGCTTGCTTCTAAAAATAAATGTAGTTCAGCAGGAATTGTACTAGAGTTAAAAACAGGGTTTAAAGTATCGAACCCGGTGCTCAGGATGTCAGGATGAACATTATATTCTTTTGCAAAGACAAAAGGCACAATCCCTTGTGGAAGAGCTGCCTGAAAATTCAAACACAATATTCTGTCAGCTGAAACAACAAGTTGGATAGGATACATACAAACAAAGAAAATTCTCTAGACAAATTTGTTGTAATATTTTCCAGGGTTTTACCTGCACGATGGCAATGCGCAGCAGATCTCCTCGTAGACCAACAGCAAACGAAGCAGCAGCCATTACTGCAGGACCAGTGAGGAATCTAACACCCATGGAAAAGGAAGCTATTGAGTTTCCACAGGCAATAATTCTAGGCTGCAATGCCATGAACAAACCTAAACACCCACGAAATGATTTTAATTAATCAACAATGACAAGCCCTTGCCAAGTGGTAGCCAAGTTACCAGGATAGATCAAGCAAGCAAGTCAAGAAATCGTTTGATAGAGTGATTATTAACTTACCAAGACTAAACATGGCCATCCCAAGACCAGCATTTGATAGAATAGCTATTGAACCAGCAATGATCGCGGGCATCTTTAAATTCCACCTGTTAAATTGTAAATATTTCCAGGTAACGTATTAAACAGGAGAAAAGTTTTCAATAAATTGAATGGTGAGTTACATAGTCTTGCATCATACTTGAACGAAACAAGAGACCAGGTGAGGCCAATCAGGCTGGAATAGGTATTTGGATTTCTTATAAGTTTTCTCCACACCATAATGAGAATGAGTCTTGTCATAACGCTTGTAGGAGGCATTACAGTTGCCTTGGCTTCACCATTAGCAGCACTCTTTGGGTGTAGCTCAGCTGTGGAGCTTGAACCAAGCTTAGAAAGCACTGGACCATCCCGATCCACACCAATAGGTCCAGGCCTGTTTCCAAAGCTGAACTCGTCTCGACCAAACTCATCATAATCTATACATCACAATAAAAATACATCAGTACCTGGGAAAATAACACCAGTATGAGACAGAGGACTCTGTTTTTTCAAGAAGCAAGTAAAACAATGCCATAGTACTCTAAAACATGAACATAAACTCTAACTGTGTTACACAATACCGACAAAGATACATAACTAGAAATATTACCATAAATTACTAGTGATGAAAGCAAGGAAATAATAACAAAAATAAAGGGGACACCTTGTTGATAAAAAAAAATGCATCAAAGCCACGCCCATGCTAAAGCGAAGGCAAAATGGAAGGCTACAAGACATGTGACAAACAAAAACCTACAAATCCCACCTGACACAATAGAAAAATAAGGAGGTTTCTCCGACGAAAATACCAATAAATTCAACAAGACAAACAGTTTTCCCAATAGACACAAGGTTCCGAGAAAACAACAACTCCTCGTCTGCCAAATAACTTGTAATCAAAATCGCAACATGTAAGAAACCACCAAAATCCAAAACCAAAAACAAATATCGTCGAGTATTAGTGTTTATACCTTTTTGGTGAGCTACCCCACCAAGGTCATTGCCATAATCTCCTCCCTTGAAGACATGTAGGCCACCTTCAGATACTGGTGAAGCGCTTGAACTCCAAACAAACATGTGCAAGTCTTTGCCATTCTCAGCCCCATTTGCCTTCTTTTTACCCCCAGGAGAAAAGATTCCAGCATTCGGTGGGAGCAGGATAAGCACTTCCATTTGCTCTTGGAACATTACCAAATACCCCCAGTCCTCCATTTTCTTCATCAAATTGCAAGTTAGTGAAGTTAGAGTGCCTTGGACTAGCATTCTTGCCATTAACCATGGAATAAAAATCGGTATGGTTAAAACTTGATGCTCTTGGGGTAGGGTTCCTTGAGGATTGTAGAGAGTATATCTCTGCATTGGTCAAATTAGATGGTCTAGGAGTCATTGAAAGGCCAGAATTTAGACCATGTGACATATGAGAAAAAACTTCTGATCTTGAACTAGTTGATTTCCGAACAGTAACATGTAACTTCCCATCTTCACCGACTTCAGCATCGGTTTGCAATGGCTCTCTGCCATCTAAAGAAAGAATATCAGAATCAACCCTGAAGGATATTATAGAGCCAGCTGTGTCAGGAAACTGTTCACCAATCAAGATTCTAGCTCCTCTATACTCAAACAAGAACAGCATCAATGTGTACCATATTATGCATTGAAGAACAACTATTTGGACCATAAGACTCCCTGATGAATCTCCATACATTCCCTTCAACAAAGGGATACCCATGACAAGCGTGTTTGGGAGACTAGAGAGTGAAAACAAAGTAATGGACCATTCAAGGGAGCCTCTAGAGCTAGCTCTGGACCATATAGCTAAAACCACCAAGACAATAATTTTTTGAAGAGTATCTGCAGCAATGAACCTTAAGTTCATAGTATAGGGGTTGTTTGTGGAAATGAAGTGAAAAGAAAGCAAAGGGTACTGCAAACAGGGCAACGAATCTGTTGATCCCTGAACACTGGTCAGGGCTAAAGATCTTCCACCATTTGACAGAACCATAAGCCAAAATCATGGCCACGTAGAGTGGTATCACAGCTGTAAGGACATGGTAGAGGTCTGTGATACTGATCATCGTTGCTTTATCAAGTTAAGTTTTCTAGAGAGGTTTTGGGATTTTGAAAGAGTAACCCAGATGAGAAAATTGAGTTAGCAGTAAAACCCAGAGAGGTTTTTCAGATTATGCAAGAAAGACTAGACCCTCCATGACTCTCACTTTTTCCCTCTGGTTTTCTCTGCTGCCAAAACTAGTTCGAAACAGAAAAGCAGTGTTTTTTTTCAAAGAAAGAGGGTATCTATATACCCAAGGCCCTGTACTGGAGTGAGGGGGAGCAAGAAGAGAAGAGCATCGTGGGGCGTGGTGGGGGACTGGCCAGCAGCCAACAGCAGGGGAAAAGGAAAGGAAACAGAGCTTAGCAGAAAAAAGATTCTCACGCTCCTTCTTTTATTTTATTTTTGTAGTTCTTTTTCTAATTTTTTCATTTCTTGTATTAAAAAATATAGCTTCTGGTTTTCATTTTTTAAAATTATTTTCATATGATTAAATATGATGCTTTATTTTTGAGAAACATATAGTGTTAAATTTGTATTTTCTAGTTTGTAAATAAATTCAATTATATTGTTTTACTTTAAATATAATTGATAAATAAATCAAATTCATTATTTTATAAAAAATAATTTTTTTATTCTATTATTCCCGTTATCCTCATCTTATTTCTTCAAAGCTCTTTGAAAAACAAATTTTAACAGTTATTTTTTATAGTGTTTTTTGAATAGCAAACCATAGAAATTAACATTTTATTTACTTTTGTATTGTTTTTAGGTTTCAAGCAATTGATTTTATTAAAACCTTCTAATTTAATTGAATTCATATATCTCCAAACATGCGTAGAAAATAGAATGATCGATTGTAAATTTGCGAGATATTCTAAATTTATTATATTTTATTCAAAATAATATTATTTCTAAAAATAATATCTGAGTTTGACTTAAACTATCATGAAATTACTCTTAGATTATTGGAAATTGACCTCATCGATTGTAAAATTATTTAAAATTAAAACTCGACTCATGTTAGATCTTGAAGTATGGGTTTCCTAAGTTTAATAGTGTTTTTTGTTTTTTTACATATGTGATTGAGAAATGAGAAACCAAGCTGGGCTACCAGTGATAGCCTGGTAGTGGAAACGCATGTTTTTTAAGTTAAGGGACTGACTTGGAAGAGGGCTGAAAGTTAATTGAATATTTGATTTTATTTTTATTTATTTTTAAATAATACATTTACTGTTATGTGCAGTGACCGGATTTTGTCGATAACTGTCAAGCGTATTGATTTATCTACAAAAAGATTCCAGATGTCAAAATCAAAGACTTGTCCATCTACAAGAACGATGGATGTTTGATTCTAAATTATTTTTGCGTATTTTTTTAAATATATTAATATTAAAAATGAATTTTAAAAAATAAATAAAAATAATTTTTATTTGCGACAAATCCACATGCAGAAAGCACCTTTATTGATCACCACGTGAATGTTTCTATAATTTTACCTTCCTTTTTACTTTTTCTTTGTAGCCTTTTACAGCAGAAGTCTTGCTTGTCAATATCTAGCCATTGATTTTACTTCCCCCAAAAGCTGCTGGAATATTTTTCTTAGAAAACATGTAAGTGCATATTTAAAAAAAATATTAAAAATAATTTTATTTTAAATTTGAAGTTATTTTTTTATGTTTTTATATTATTTTGACTAGTGCTTAAATAGATAGATATAAGATAACAGTCTTCAAGTTGACGAAGTGATTATTTGAGAATGTGATCAAGATTATTTTTTAAAGTGTTTTTTATTCAGAAATACATCAAAATGATGTTTGTCATCAACACATGAAAATGATCTAAGAACATCAATTTTTTTTTAATTTAAAGTAAAAAATAAAAATAAAAACTTTTCAATTTAATCCTCATGTAAGTAGTTTTTTATAATACTCAAATAACGTGGCGTTTTGTTTTTCTAACTTGCATTTTATATTGTTTTTCTGATAAAAAAAAACATCAATTTTATTTTTTATAATAAATTAGCATTGAAAATAATAATATTTAATTATTCTCTTATATGCACAAAACTCATGAGAAGGGAAATTAAAAACAAATAAACTTGAATAAAGATGCTGGATATTTGATCAGTAAAAAAGAAGGTTCATCGGGCCAGTGAGAAACAAGAAGAGTCCAACGACAATAGACAAATTCCTTCTGCCATGGGGGGGAGGGGAGAGGACAAGAAAGGAACCAATCAATAAAAATAAATCAGGAAAATAAAATAAAATAAAAAAATAAAAAAGCATGGATGATAATACCCTAAAATGCTGGAATGATTGCAGCATCCAGGCAGGGAATCTGAATCTCACAATGCCATGCGTGACACCTGCTGACTAATGTCATCATTGTTTATGTCTGTGGGCCTGAATTTGTTTTTCAATTTATATTTGGGTTTGGTTTTTAATTTGAAATAAAAATAATAATAATGATCTAATTCACGACAACTCCCTTTTCCCTATTCTTTTTCGTATATTCAAGATAATTTTCCCCCTTCTTGCTTTCATTTCCCCCTTTTTTTTAAATAAATGAAAACTTACATGCAATGTTCACTTTAAAAGCATTGAATTTTCATTTTTTTTAATTTTTTTTTAAAATTGCGATTTACACAACATATTTTGACTTTAAATAAGAGCATGCATATCTTGTAAAAAACTAAGACACTCAAAACTTTACTCGCTCGTTTATACCTATAAATTATACTTTCCGGTAAATGATATTTCTGATCTCCAAAAAAAATTCACTTTAATAAAAAATAAAAATTATGTTAATGCTTTGTGCATAGTTTAAGATCGTACTAGTAAAGTAAATCAAATAAAAATGGGAGAAAGCATGACAAGACTCCACTAGCAATAACCTATGGAAATGGATAATAAATACACAACATTTCTGTAATATTTATAGGATTTTAGTACGATTAATTAGGTACAATAGTCACATGGACTCAAACAATTTCAGAGCCTAGACAATGTAGTGTGCATGTTTCATTTTATATCCTTGGGTTGTGCTGCCACCAAGTGGTGGACTAATGATTATATATATATATATATATATATATATATATATATACCATTCCCATCAGCACATTGAATTCATCAGAAATCACATAATTATTTTTTTTCAAATCAAAAACACCTTTAAAAAATTAAAAATAAATTGTGTGAAACACCTCCCTAATAGCCTTTTATCAGGTCATGTCACCTTTAGATAATGTATAGCCCAATAAACTTATTCCTTGGCCATGGTCAAGTATAAAAAAATAAATCCATTACAACTCAAATGATCAAGTTAAATATAATATTTTCAAAAAATATATTAAAATAAAACCCTATCACCTAATTTTACCATAATTAACTCTTATATCAGATTGGATAACTAATGCTCTCGAGACATCCAAACTGAACTAGCCCGTGATAAATAAGTTTAATAGAATGTTATTCACTGAAAAGAATCTTGCGATCAATCTAAAATAGGGTCAATGTACTGTCACCACTGTAATTTGGTGAAAACACTTTTATTTTATTTAACAAGTATTCTTTTAAAATATATTCAAATAATATTTTTTTTAAAAAAACTATTATTAATTTAAAAATCATAATAAAAAATTATTTCAAGAACATTTTTAAATCACCAAAACAAATATTCTCTCAGCATTTACAATGGGATATAACACATGGGGAAAAAAACAAGGCAAATATATTCCTATTACTCAAGAACGTGAAAGTTAAATATATGGGTGAAGTTGTAAAGTAACAAATGAGACGAGAGGTCCCTAAAGTTCCACTGAATATAATGAGAACCCACCTGAAGATGTTAAATATTGTAATTCTCCAATAAACTATATATCTTAGCTAACGAAAATTAAGTCAAAGTGGTCCCCGAACTTTCATTTTCATGACAAGTAGACCGACCAAGCATCAAGCATTAACCTGAATCATTGGAAAATCTCCTTTTAGGAGCTCTCATCAACCAAACCGATCTCCCATTGCATGGCTAGGTCGTCGTGCACTCCAACTTTCACTAGGTTTTTTTTTTTTAATTTGTTATCGGATTAAATTAAGATTTTATATACAAGCATTTCTACAAACGGTGGTGGTGTTTTCCATGAGGCTATTTTACTAACCCTGGTAAAAGGTCGAGATCATGCTCAAATTAGACCTAGAATTGATATGATGTTTTATAATCTATTTATTAACTTTACGATTTTATCTAGTTAATGTTAATAAATCATTTTATTTAAAACTTTAAGCTGTTAGGTGAGATGAAAGATATAATGTATTTAATTTTCTAACACACACCCTTAATTGAAAAGTTTTTAGACTATAAACTTGCATAGACTTAAATTATCTTGTGTTTGATTTTATCAAGTAGAATTAAGATGATAATATTAAAACTCGTGACCGTTATATCAATAAGTCTCTGATATCATATTAAGCTATGAGGTGAGATCCAAGATATAATTTATTTTATTCTGTGATATTTAAATTTGATAAGGCTGATTTTAGCTTTATTTAAATAATTTTGTATATTATTTTTCATATATAAAAAAACTAACAAGATTATTACTATTGACCTTTGTAGTCTATCAAATAACCTGAGAGACCTTTTTTTTCTTCATACAATTCATTGTTTATCGAATCATGTTTTTTCTTACAATTCAATTATAATTTCAAAGCTTGAAAAAATCTAGAAAACTGAAATAACAATAAATAAAAAAGAGTAGAAGAATTATACCCCTTTTTTTTTATCAGAAAGGAACTATCCAGCACAGGACCATATAATTTGACAGCAGTGCTCAGAGAAGCACGAAATCCGTACAAATCTTTGATATCGCGTGACGCTACACCATCATTAAAAGCGCGTGCTTTTATTACTATTGTCCTGTTAAATCCTTATCTCCCTCAGCAGATCATAATCACAGACTACTCAATTACTCTCTGGTTTTTTCCCCCGTTCTCCGGCGGCGCAGCTGTCAAGAAATTACACCGCCCTAAAGCAGGCAGTTCAATTATCACTCTCCTAGCCACTTTCTTGCATTTACCCAAAAGACAATACCCTCCCCTTGACGGATTTTTTTTATAAAATTAGTAAAAATATCACCAGAACAGAACAGAGCAGTGCCGTATTGAATGTTGTATTTTATAGACACGACAACATTAATCTGGTATAAATATGTTGTCTTGCTAAGATTTTATGCTAATAATCCAAAATGGTATTCCCGGTAAAGACAAATCTAGCCGGAGGGGAAGCAGGTGGTGATTTTGTGTCTCATCTGCTTCCATGCCATAACAAGAAAACAGAGCACCAGCACGCATCAGCAGTGAAGAAAAAGACAAGAAAAGAAGGAAAAAACCAGCAAGAGAGGGAGAGAGGGAGGTGTTTTTCAGTGTAATCAATGGATGGGATGTGGTTCAGGGAGATTGGCAAATCTTTTAATCAATCAATTCTGTCTGTGAATTCTTCAGAGCGACAAATTTGGTGTTTCTTTCTGGCTCTTGTCGGTTCCCAAGGTGTGGCTTACGTTGTAGTACAGTCTTCTCTATTTCTTACTTCCTCATGACATCTTGTTTCATGTCAAGGAAATAAAAAAAAGAAGGTCGTGATTCTTATTTATGAAATACTTGCTTATATTTTTAATCTAAAACCCAAATCATTTTAGAGATTTAAGATTCAAATTCTTATTTAGCTGCATCTATTCGATCAGGATGAGTCACAATAATATAGTTTCGAATAAATTTTCATCTCAATATTTTGTTTTTATCATATTGCAATTATTTTTACTTGACAAAATATATCATCCCAATATGCTTAGCATTTAGCTGAAGCTTGGGCCATGCTTTTGAAGCCCAAAATAGCTGGACTATGTTCTCATTTCAATTTTTACCTCATAAGAAAGACATGGTTGTTGAACCCGAATATTGAAAGAGTGTTTGTTACTGTATTTTAAAAATATTTTTGAAAATAATTGGTTTTTTTTTAATTGAAAATTTTTGGGTATTTTTAAATAATTTTCATTTATTGATATCAAAAATAATTTTTAAAATATAATTTTAAACGAAAAATACTTTTAAAAAACACCTCAATCACATTATCTAAAAAAAGTCACTTAGTTTTGAATATTTATTTCACATAAACAGAATATTATTTAAGATTTCATATAAAATAAAAAAACTTATAAATGGATATGTAAAATTCTATTAATATTGGGCTATGTATATGTTATATTAAATTTAATATATATAATACTATTCTATACATTCTGGATTCAATTTCAAGTCATTTTTTATTATATCTTTTTTTTTATTTATCAATTTGATAATATTTTTATCCTACTTATTATTTTCTTAAAACAAAAATATTTTCTCCTTTGTATTGGAAACATATATGTTAACTAGGGGTTAAATAAAAAAGAATTGGCATCGAGGCCCAATTACCCATGGTCAGGATCCAGAAGAAGTTCCCATCCGGTCCTGAACCTGGTTGGGCTGAACCGTTTCTTTTTTATTTCCCTGCAAAGAAAAGGCTCCTTCGACGATGAACTTTATTTATCATTTTCTGAATACAGAAAATTATCATTTTTTAAAATTGAATAATTATTAGAATAACTTGAGAACTGTTTTAAATAATTACTAAATCAGCGTGACTAATTGAAACCGATTTAATTAAAATTTCGAAACTCAACCCAGAAAAAAATCGAAAATAAAAAAAAAGACCTTAAAGAGAATTCCTAAACAACAACTCTTAGATCCAATTAGAACATATCCCAACCTTAATTGATTACAACAAACTAATTTACTATAAACTCAAGCTTATAAAACACACTCTAATCAGATTTCAATGGGAATTAAATCAGATTAAAAAATATATATATATTTTTAAATAACTTTAGGGGTTGTTTATTATTTTTAAATAATTTATATTATTATTTAATAAACTTTTCCGGTAGTTTATTTCGTGAAAGATATGTGAACCGGGTGTCTTGATTTTGATTAGATTGTTGAGGACAAAGCTGGAAACAAGAACATGGCTGAACGGAGAGGGCAACAACCAAACGACACCGTGACCGCACAGCATGGTCTTACTAAATATATTATTGCTGCCAGCATGGCATTTATTTTATTTTATCCAGGAAAATCCAGAAGCAAGGTTGGTGGCTAATTTCTAATTCAATTAACACAATTTTCAAGGGTGTCTTTATTGATTACCACCCTCCGAATCTCATGTTACATCATGACTATACAATCCTCATAAATCCTCTAATTATTTAACTACTATATTTTTTTCAACGAAGTAATTGCGTTTCCCGTCTCCTTCACCGTTGACGTGAAAGCGAGTAAGCCCGGAATTCATTTGATTTTTAAAATAATCATATCTTATCATTTTCTCTTTCTTCTTTCAATTTTTTTTTATTTAATTTTAATATTTAATTAGTTTTTAAATTGATGTTTCTAATTTCTTTTAGCTAGCTTTTCATCGTATTATCGTAATGTTACACATGAATTTTTATATTTAGTTTATACTCGTTGTGAGAGGATTTTTTTGTTATTATGTCATCGAGTACAAATTAATTAAAAAATAAAATTATTAAACCCACTAAAATTTATGATCCGGTTTTTAGATTTAACAAGTTAAATTGTAAAGGATTTAGTATATAGTATTTTTAATATTATATATATTTTTTTAAAAATAAATTTTTTTTCTTATCAATTATTCATATTATTTTATAAACATGCAAGATAAACATGATGATATTGGTGAACAATGATTAAAAGTTTGGAATTAAAATATTTGTTTTTCTATGTAATTTTCAAGTTTTGAGTTTTATGGTTGGTAATATAATGATCACTAGAGGTTTACATGGTCGTTAAATTTAAAACTCTATTAAATTAGTCGTGATTTACACAAGCTGACCCGGACATCCATATTAATAATAATAATAATAATAATAATAATAATAAAAAGAATCTACCATGGTCAAAGAAAAAGGGAGTGAGAGAGAAATAAAAAACAAAACAAAACACAAATACATAAGTCCATGAGTTAGGTTTCTCGGGGGTAAAACTCCTCAAATTCGTGGACAGACAATTTAAGGAAGCAAACAAGGAAATAAAATTAAGACAAATCCCATTCTGTTCTTAGAAAAAAAAAAAGTATAATTTCATCTTGAAAGTAGCTTTACTTTACACCAATGGCAAGTGATGCTCAAGCGTTTATAATTCCCCCATGTGAAACTTGATGTGATGTATCTATCTATCTATCTATCTATATATATAAAATAATAATTAGGACAACATTTTGTTTTTATTATTTTAATGTAGAAAGAAAGAGGGGACATGTCTATATATATATAAAATAATAATTAGGACAACATTTTGTTTTTTTTATTTTAATGTAGAAAGAAAGAGGGGACATGTCTATCCCGGTTACTTCTATCTTGAATATTTGTTTAGAAGTCGTGATTACGATTTTTTTTTAAATATTTTTTTATTTAAAAAAATATTAAATAATATATTTTTATTTTATAAAAATTATTTTTAACATTAACACATGAAAATAAATATAAATATACTAAATAAAATTATCTTTTTTTTTTAATTTTTTTAGAAACATTTTTAAAATACAATGAAAAACATGAACTAAATATTTGAAAACATAATAACTTTTTATTGTTGAGTGTATTGTTTTATGTGGAAGAATATTAGATTAATAATTATAATATAATAATGTTAAAATTATAAGAAAAATATTTTTTTTCTTACAGGCACAGAAATATTTACTTTGTTGTAGTCGAAAACTCCTAAACGACTACTTCCTTCTAGAATGATCCAATGATATTAAAATTACAAAAAGGACATATCATCAGAAGTATCAAATGAAAAATTGAAGACGTTATTTCAATAACAAGTCAAACCAATCAATTAAATAGTATAGTTATTAAATGAGATTAAAAAAAACCGTCAATTATGAGTTAATCTAATCCACTCCTTTCTCACCTAATCTTTTCCTTCCTTCCTCACTACTGCCATGCGTCCTTTCTTGCCGTTTCAGCACCCCATAGGTCCCTGTAATTCAACATTTTATTCACATTGAACTCTGTAGTTTTTAAGATGACAATTGAGTCCTTCTTGCTTAGGACTTGTCACAAATTCAATCCCCCAATCCTTATAAACCCATGTTAAAAATCACAGTCATGACCATAAAAAATAACATTAATTGACGGTTTAACTAGGTAATTTAAAACTCATAAGTTATCATAATAAAATTAAAATGAAGTGATCTCATAAGTCAATTTGTAAGTCGGTTGATTTAATCCAGCAACTCACCAAATCAAAATTGAAATTGAGGCAACTAGTTAATTCATGAATTTACAATTATGATCACAATAACTATGATCACAATTATCATTTACACATAAATTGGCTTTGTTTGGTCAAAGTTTCACCATTGATTGTCTGTCGATAAAAAAATGGATGGAGGGGGACTAATTCCACCCCAAAACACAAATTCTAAGTACCTATTTGATTTTTCTTTGAACTACAAGGCTCAATTTGACTTAACCAGGGACCTAAACCATCAACTCTTCATAGACATAATATTATATGGCCACGAGTCCCCTGCAGCATCATTTTCTGCAATGCAACCTCTCAGTTAAGACCAAACATTCCCACCAGCCAAATACTAAAAAAAATGTCAAGCAAAGTTGCAACTCAGTTGGAGCCATGGTGTGATTTAAGGAACAAGGCGGTTCTAGTCACTGGAGCATCATCTGGTTTAGGCAAGGACGTTTGTCTTGACTTGGCTAAAGCTGGATGCAGGATCTTAGCAGCAGCTCGTCGTGTAGATCGTTTAAAGTCCTTATGTGAAGAAATCAATCAGATGAGTTTGTCTTTCCCTACTTCCTCCTCAACAACTGAGGTGGATATTCAGCCGCGAGCGGTGGCGGTGGAGTTGGATGTTTCTGCTGATGGGAACACTATTGATAAGTGTATACAGAAAGCTTGGGATGCTTTTGGTGGGATTGATGCTTTGGTTAATAATGCTGGTGTTAGAGGTATTGATTGAAGAATTTAAAAAGTGGGGTTCTTTTTGTTTTTGGGTTGAAAAAATGGGTTCCTTTTTTTTTTAAATTGTTTGATCAATTGCGTTTTGTTTGATGTTTTTTGGTTGTGGGTTTATGGCAAGAACTGTAAGGGATCAATTGCGTTTTGTTTGATGTTTTTTGGATGTGGGTTTATGGCAGGAACTGTAAGGGATCCATTGGAATTGTCCGAGGAGGAATGGAATCATGTTTTAAGAACGAATACGACAGGAACTTGGCTGGTTTCGAAGGCTGTTTGTATACGAATGCGTGATTCGAAACGAGGAGGATCAGTGATTAATATTGCTTCCATTGCTGGTCTTAATCGTGGACAGTTGCCTGGAGGCCTTCATTACGTTGTTTCAAAGACAGGCGTGAACGCTGTGTCAAAGGTGATGCATGTTATGTGTGATTTAAGAACCTTGGCAATCTCATTTTGATTTCTGACTTCATCTATCATTATTAGCATGATTTTGAAGTTAAAAACACAGACAGAGGAGAAGTGGGAGAATAAAGAGTGTTCAAAATGAGTTTTGAAAAATCTAAAAGTATGTTGTTTGAAGTTTTTCTTCTATAGTCAAACAGCTTCATTTATTTCAGGTCTTCGAGGCTAGATGTATATGTAGAAGAGTCCTAAAGTTCTACAAACATGTGCCTGTAATGAAACTTTGTAGTCTTAATTCCATGAAACCCTCCTCTCGATAGATTAGAGTATAAACAAATCTTTCGATCATGTTTCGATGGCCCTAAGATGCTAATCCTACAAAGAGAGGAACGGTTTATCAATGAAAAGACAGGACAGACCAGCGATCATGTGCGAAATCTATGTAAATTATAAGGTAAATGATATATGGAGAGGTAGCTAGGACAACGAAAATTTACGTCTGGTTCATCAATGGTAGGAATTAGCGTGTGAGAAGTAGACCGCAGATTAGATTAAAACTACAGTTCCTTTGTTAATATTTTCCTTTCCCTTCATTGTCCTCTCTTTCCTTGTTTTGTCAGCCAACTTTCACATCCCTATATCTCGCGAAGCCATCAATTCCATTTCCTTGGATTTTGGGTGAATTAGTTCGATAAATTCCTTGAGTGTTATGTAGATAAAACTGCACGGATAAGATCAAATGGGCACCTTTTAGCATCCCTTCTTTTCACACCTCACCCTTGCGTTGAGCATTGTTTTCTATGGAGTTAATTTACAAGAAGGACCAAATTACCATTTCTTGAAAGGTGTGCACTGCTTGACATCAAGCTCTTCATCGAGTTGTTATCTAAATGAGCATGTCAAACATGGTCGATGGAATTGGTTTCTAGTTGGTTTGTACATCAATTTCTAATCATTTTCTGCTAAGAACAAAAGCAAACTCGGATGCCATCGGTTTGAACATCTCATTTTGTGCCATGCTGATTTAAGTTCTATATGGCGTGACTGACTACTCTGAACTGCTGGTTTGGGTGTGGCTGACTGCTCTGAACTGCTGGTTCGGCTCACCCCTCCACGTGAACCTTGAGAGTGCTCTGAACTATTTTGCTCCAATAATTCCTGATCAAAGTTTTTCTGTCTGTATTTTTATTCCTGCTTGTCTGGAACATGATTAATGTCGAAATATCAAAACTGATGATGATGGGATTGATTATCAGGTCATGGCTTTGGAATTGGGACCATTCAAAATCAGAGTGAACTCGATATCACCGGGACTTTTCAAATCGGAGATCACACAGGGTCTCATGCAGAAGGACTGGCTCAGTAATGTTGCCCTGAAAACAGTCCCTCTGAGAACATTTGGCACCGCAGATCCAGCGTTAACCTCACTTGTTCGCTATCTTATCCACGATTCTTCCGAATATGTGACAGGCAACAATTTCATTGTCGATGCTGGGGTAACCCTACCAGGAGTCCCTCTATTCTCTTCTCTCTGAAACTCTATCTATGACCCCCGTATTGTTTACTAGTTTGAACTTTCAGATACCTGCTGCATTCTGTTTCTCAGAGGAGAATATTTTCATTGCGTTTGCTCAAGTACTTCCATGTGATTCTTTTTTTCCGAAGATGATTTTCTATATATGCGACTCTTTGATGCTTTTGCTTTTGCAAGGTGAGATGATAATAAAGTCTTGCGGTGGATCTTTGGATTTACTGGTTCAAATTGAGGGAAAAGAAGTTTAAATTGATATAACCATTACTGATGTTATATGTAAGAAAATAATATAAATCATATTTTTGTGCATCACCTAATAGCTTGAGCTTTTAGGTGAGATCATTCCTTGATATGATATCAGAGCTTTGTTGACCCTAGTGATCACGAATTCGAATCTCACCACCCTCATTCTATATAATGAAAAAAACAAGCACAAGATATGTCATCATGTACAAGTTTCAATTCCAAATATTTTCATTTAAGCAGGGGTGTTAAAGAATAATATAAATCATATTCTGGTGTATCACCTGACAACTTGAGCTTTTTGGGAAGAAAATTCCTTGACAGTCTACTCTTAGCATTTTAAGTATTAGTTCTTTTAATTGTTATTTTTGTTATCAATGAGACATTTATTTGCTAACTTTAGGCGACATTGTCTTCTAAATTGCTTTCTTCAGCTGTAATGTCACATAATGCTGGTAGCATGGAATATTACGAGCATTAATCACGCAAATTTATTCTCTCTTAACCAGTAAACTCTTCGGGAAATGGCAGTAGGGGTAACTTCACTCGAATTTCTGGTCTTTTATTTTCATGCGAGTATTCTTAATACTTTGTTAAAAGAAAACTTCTTACTTGCAAATCATTACTTTTTGGGAAATTATACGACAGCTGGTGTTCTTGATTTGATGTTAAATTAGGACAATGTTCATGAATGGCTTATAGTTGAGATTTGGGTTTTGATCAAGCGAAGGTAAAAGGGGTAAGCCTTCTTGAAAAAATCATGATCCAAACTTTTTTTTTCAGATGTAAAAGGAAAACAACTTTATAGAATAAAATAGCAATTTACAAGCACATAGATCCAGGTAAAATGATCTTGATGAGGAAACAAATAACATATTAAAAAGCTGAAAAGTTATAAAATAAAAAAAAACAATTTTCAATATAATTACGGGCCGGGTTGATCGATCTGTTTCTAAGAAATCCAGAAACCTTTCAATCGATTATTCAAATAAAATCCAAGAACTGATGAACCTACTTGTAGAAAATCTAGGCGGATTCTCCTAAAACACACTGAAAATCCTTAAATTAGTTCTATCATTAACTTGCAATAGATGCAAGTCAATTATCTAATATTGGGAAGCACGAGAAAACATTCACGCATCTGCACTAGCTAGGTCAGGCATGTTCATGTCATTAACCTCCAATCGCAGCACACTTTTCGGCACAAACTTAGGTTAGCACGAAGACCAACTATAGCTGGACAGAGATCAGCAGTCACATTTATCATGCAACTCAAGGCAGTACAAAAAAATGAAGGTGTTATGCTTTGACTTAAATTATTTATGCACAAGATGATTATCGGAGGTTTATATGACCGTTAATTTTAACACTCGTAAAATTAATCAAAATACATACACGCAAGATGACCCGAACACCCATCTTAATCAAAAGAAAAGGAAAAGAGCTTACTATGAAGTCGGGTAGGATTCTTCAGCTTCACATTAATGACGAACTATTTAACTTCGATATATTCTTGTCTTCAAAAGAAAGCGAGACCATGAATAACTGGAAAAAGGAACAAAATTATAACCGGAAAGCACCTCGATTTGAGGCTGTAATGGAAGGTATAAAAGAGAGAGAAAATACGGGCAATTTGATTTCTCACTGTCTGATGACAGAGCAGAGTGCATTCGATGAAGATGATAGAACAATGTTCTTGAAATCTCATGCTTGCAATGATAAATTGTAGATCAAGTGGTGGATTTTTGAATTGCTCACACTGGAATTCTCTTTGGAAAAGAGAGAGCAGTAACGTTATAGTGGATTGTCAATACTTTAATGGTCGGTTGGAGAATTGTGATAAGATCCCACCAACTTGGGTCCTCAGATGCTGTCTTCGATTTAGATGGTTATAGAAATTGTTTTTTTAAGTAATTTTTGTTTGGAAATACATCAAAATAATATATATTATTTTTAATATTAATATATCAACATGATCCAAACATCCCAGAATAAATTAATTCAAAACCAAAACAAATAATTTTCAAGAGGGCTATCTTTTCTTTTTTCTTTTTTCATTTTCCTTCACCCCCTGCCTGTAAATGTGTTCCTGCTTTTAGATTTTTCTCTAGCAACTAATCATAGACTACAAAGTTAAGAGATAATTTAAAAAAAAAACCGTAGCCCCCAAGCTAAAAATGTCATGAATGATGTGAAGATAGACATATATGCCCAGCCAGTCTTCCTCTTCCTCATGTTCATGCCGATGTCTCTCTCCTTTTGCGCTTCCCCTTTTGAAAAATGGAATCACTTTCCATCTTCCAGGTCTCTTATAAGCCAACTTTATCTTAGTTTGTTTAATTTCTTACTTTTTTGCTCCCCCTTTTGTTGTAACGAAATGGAATCTTGCAAAGTTGCACCAACTAAATCACATCGCATCATGATTAGCATTACTATATTGTTGTTGGAAATTAGGCCTAATGCTTTGATGTAATGCTAGCATTCTTCATCTTGCCACCACGAGATTATCTCTATAAATCTTTTTCATAACCCTACTTTTTGCACCAAGTAATGATCTTGCTACAAGTACAATTTCCATCTGCAATGAATCAATTTTGGTAGCTCGTGTATATACATACGTTTGCATATTGAATAAACAACTTGACTGAATATATAGGACTTGAAAATTGGACGAGGTTACAAAATAAAAAATAAAAATTAATTTTTTTTCAAAAACATTTTGAAATCCCAGCGTAAAACAAACTGCATAGTGGGCATAAGGCTGGCATAGGGTGAATGAATCCACACAAAAACTTGGGTGGGGTCTGCCACATGATTATTCAGGACAAGGAAATTGTAGGTGATTGGTTGGTTGTATACAATTTCTATCTCACCCCGTGTTCTCAATGATCAACTCTCTCTGATAAAAATTCCAAAGGAATTTAAGGCTCTGTCCTGCTATCTCCTCAGCCAAGATGAAAATAATTCAAAGAAATGGCCATTAGTGCAGGCATGTCATGAGTCATTAATGTTTGCGCAGTGCATGAGGATCCACCTTACTGTGAGCACAGGTCTTTTATGCATGCATGCATACATACGCTATACATACATGCATACATGTGCATGGTCATGCACAGGCAAATCCTGTCTTGTTTACTGCCTAGTGCGCGCACAAATTAGTAATCTTAAACAGTGTGGATAAAGTATTAGACCACTGCAACAGCAGTAAATCTGTGGAGCAGATCAGAATTTATAGCACCAACAACTCCATTGATGGGCATTGATGTTTCTCGAGTAATATTTGAGAGTAGTATTAGTTTCTTCTTTTATAATTTTAACAAATATAATTAAGTATATTTCCTCAACAAAAATCTCATACCCTAAACTCTCATATACATCTGTAAGACTACTTGAAACATTTACAGTGGAGTTTGCCAGCAAAAGCTTCGAAATGTTCTGAAAAAGGAAGGAAGGAAGGAAAGCAGAAGAAAGAAAACAAAGAACAAAAAATCTTATAACTGGAGCAGAATTCAAGCTTGGTGCTGTAATAACTTATCTGTTGTGTAGAGGATTTGGCCCTGTATAGACTTTCCTCTTTTCAGCACCAAAAATTTCACCACCATCTTTATCTGCGTTTCCTTTCAGGCCACCAATATTAGTAGACCTAGCAGGACTGTTCTTCAGCTCAGAAATAGACCCACCATTGGAGCTGCCAAACCTTCCATACCCAGCAGCATAACATGGAGCCTCTAACTGTGACATTATCAGCAGAAGAAGAAGATAAAAGCAAGCCAGCTCTCTCCCCAGAACCCCCATTTCCTTCCTCCTTGCAACCCAATTCATGGCATGGAAATGGAGCACAGACCAGTTCTGTCCTTTTGTCTCTCCTTCAAAAGCAGTACTACTTTAAGAAGAATACGGGGAAAACCCTCCTTTTCTCTCGCTCTTTTTCGGGGCCGGTCCTAATATCATATCAACTTTTTGAATGTTTGCTTAGAACCCTAGTAGGGGTTTGAAGAAGAGGCAAGTCAATGTAGCTAGGGCGAGGGTCAAAATGCATAGGATTTGCTGCCTGCTCTTAAAATAATAGAAATAGTTTGAGGTTTCAAACTCGAGACTCAAGAGGGTTTTACTGGCAACTTGTTTCTGCTCACCGATTTCAGAGCCCAATTTCTGCCGAGAAAAGCTCTGCAGGCTAAGCAGAAAGGGGCGAGCAGAGAGAGAGAGAGAGAGAGAGGTTCAATTTCCTAACCTGAAAGTGAAAGCTTTCCCGATGTCCCTTCCTCCGGTCTTTAGCTGTCTATCCTTGCTCGAGTCATTACATATAATCATTTTCTTGGACTTTTTTTTTTTTACTTTTGGGCCTACTAGGATGGGAGAATATCCTTAATTTCAACATTATGTTACGTCTCACCCCAAAGCTATCCACTTGCCTTCCCACTCAAAGACAGCAAAATTAAGACTAAAATCTTGTTTTTTTTTGGTGATTTTAAGTTAAAGTTATAAGGTTGTTAATATTTTAGTCAGTAGAGACTTATATAGTCATTAATTTCAAGGCTTGTGAGATTAATCGAGTTACGTGTAAGCTGATTTAAACACTAGTGTTAATAAAAAAAATAGCGATGCTAATTTTATCAATTATTCTTCTTGAAATTAAGGTTAGATAAATCTTATGCATTTGATAAATTTATCTTCCAAATAGATGTATAAATACAATGGCTAAACTTTTTTTGAAAACTAGTTTAAATAACATTGAATATTTGAGACTGATTAATTGTCTATGTATACAAATCATTTTTGAATTATATGTATGGTACTGTAAAGTAAAGTTATTTTTAAAAGTATTTTAAAAGGTAATTTAACTTCTTGTAGAAACTAAAGTTTGAACCCTAGTACCAACAAAAGCTCTTGGGCTACGGGCTATAAGGTAAATATTATTTTTATATTAATATATTAAAATTATAAAAAAAACAATTAATTTGATGCATTTTCAATTAAAACACATATAAGAACAGAAGCTACCGCACCAAAAATAAATAAATAAATAAAAGAAATCACAACTCTTTTGAGTATATATTGGAGCTTCAAGCCAATAATAAACTTAATAAAGTAGAAAACAAAGAGGAATAAAACTGGTGTTTATCATAAAACTTAGTCAATGGCATAATTAATTCATGGCTACAAGCCGTTGCCTAATTAGGATGTCAAAGTGCAAGTATTTATAGATATAATTGTATTTAAAATTTATTTAGCTCTAGACTGATCCATATTCTTTACAGTAATTAAAAGCATTATTAAATTATTTAAAAAAAAACACATGATAACAGAAAATATCAAATATATATGATTAAGACATGGAGCTAGTGGGATATAAAGATGGCGAGGTGAATATCAGAATGCACATAGTGATCACTTTTCTTAAGGAAAAAAAAATATTTTTTTTTATCATTTTTTGAGTTTTAACTGAAAAGATCTTGATATATGAGTCTGAAAAGATGACCCATGAGTCTTAATGTCGTGATTTTAATTTATTGATATCTTGTAAATCTCATCACGAAAATAAAATAAAAAATTATTCATCATCTTTGCACCCACACCTCGTTGCGTGTGACACCATATTTTTAAGTATTTTTTACATAATTATTATGAAATTTTAGTCTTTTTTTTTTAATTTTCTCTTTATATATTTTGAATTGTTTAACACACACACATTACTTAATATCTAAATGGCGTGGATTTTTCACTGTAGCTGCCACTGTGCATTTAGAGTAAATGTACTGTGGATTGTGGCAGTGGCGTGACTGTTCTGGCCTTAATGAATCCGGCTTCTGTGGTTTTTTCCTGGGGGCTTATAAGCCTTTTGGCTTTCTTTATTTCTGCTTTGTCTCTTCATTTCGGGTGCAGATGTTGAGCGGCGGGTGAACTATGAGCGAGATATAAAGATAGCAGAGTTGGTCCAAAGCGCGCGACATTAAATCAGTATTCTAACTTGGCGTTGGTTCGAATCTCACTGTCACCAAATATTTATTTTACGAATAAATAATATGATATTAATATATTGTCGCGAATCATGAGCAATACATTCAAGCAGCCGAGTCGGTCCATTGCGTGTCTTTCTTCCAGATGCCGTGGGTTCGAATCCCACAGTCACCAGTTTTTATCTGCTTGATTTTGTGTATATATATTGTTGTAACTATTAACGAGGCACGCAACATTGTTGTAACTATTAATAAGGCAGGCAACAATTAACAACAATTAAAAGGTTGTGGGTTTGAATCCTGATATATATATATATATATATATATATATATATATATATATATATATATATATGATAATTATTTAAAAAAAAATATTTTTAACATTAACATATAGAAATGATATAAAAATATTAAAAAAAATAAAGTTTATATAATATTTGTTTTCTGTCTGTATTTATTCATTTATGTTTTTAGATTTGTTTTTGAAATTTTAATTTATGTTGGTAATAATTTTAAAATTAATATTGTTCTTTTTTCCCCTATTTTATTTTTTGTGTTTTCTTTTATTTTATCTGTTTTTTGGAACAAATCATTTTATGATTTTATTGTTTGCGCCATAATAATAATAATTTTAGTGATTTTTTATAGTTTTTTTTTTGTTAAAATATTTTGATTTTGATTTTATTTTTTTGGGTAATTTGATGATTTTAATTATTTGAACAGTAAAAATATTTTTCTTTTAGAAATATATTAAAATGATAATTGTTTGTTTAAAAAATTATGTGTAACATCAAAATATAAAAATGATCCAAAAACATTAAAAAATACAATGTTTGGACATTGTTTGTTTTCTGTCCCTATTTATTCATTTATTCTTTTAGATTATTATTTTTTTGGTTTATTTTTTGTCGAGGTTTTATTTTTATTAGGTTCCGTTTTGAAATTTTAATTTATGTTGGTAATAATTTTTAAATTAATAGTGCTCATTTTTTTTGTGTTTTTTGTTATTTTATCTGTTTTTCGGATCAGATAATTTTATGATTTTATTGTTTGTGCAATAAGAATGATAATTTTAGTGATTCTTTTTTTATTCTTTTTTTTTGTTAAAATATTTTGATTTTTTCATTTTTTAGGGTAATTTAATGATTTTAATTGTTTAGACAGTAATATTGATAATAATTTTAACTGTTATAGTAATGAAAATAACGGTAACGTAAGGATGAATTTTCAATTTATGTTTTCATCTTTTTATGGATAGAAAATTAAATATTTATTTTTGTTATTTTATTATTGCAGGTCTTTTCACAATTTATATTTTGTTTTCAAATGTGATTTAAATTGAGTTATAAAATGAACTAATATTAAACTAATGAATTCAATAATTCAAATATCCAAATCTTTTTGCTTTTTTAATGATGATTATAATTTTATATTGGTTATTTTATTGAAATCTACTAAACAGATAAATTTATACCGATTTACAATTCATATATTTTATAGAATACTTGCATTTCACAGGAATTCTGCATAAATTTATTATTTTGATTAAATTTATATTATAACAAAAAATACATAATTAATATTTTTTGTGTTAAAAAAAAATATGAGTGCATGCCCATGACGGTAGCGAGGGCATTAGCATAGTATATATATATATATATATATATATATATATATATATATATATATATATATATATATATTGTTAATCCATCATCAAGTTTTCTTTTCTTTTGTTCTTATCGGATTGTTAGTCACAGTGCTTACTAGGGTTAGATATTCTTTTTTTAATATCAATGGATTATTTTCTAAATATTCTTAGTAAAGGCTAGACTTAAATTATAATTATTTTCTGATATTACCATCGAGTGAGTCAGATTGCCAATTATACCCCTTCATCTCATAAACATATATTCTACGATAATTGTATTGTGCTATTACGCAATCATGTTAGATAATTTTTTAAAATAAAAAATATGTAAATATTGCTGATATTTTTTTTAATTAAAAAAAAATAAAATTAGATGAATATTATCTGATGTAACCCGATATAACTCACATGACAAGTAAAAATCAAGTTTGATCCAAAATAAATATTAAAGATGAGATTTTTTATATAAATATTAAGATAACAAACATATTATATCAATTCTGGTCAAACAAGGTTATCTTGTCAATCTACATATTGAGTTATAAGACCATGATAACTATATAGAAAGTAAATTAAAATATATTATGAAATTTAAATTTTCAATAAATTCAATGTTGAAGAATGAGAATGAAAAGATATCATTAAAAAAAAAGAACACAAAACAAGTTCTATGAGTCTACTTAAGTTAACTTTCTCAAACTTAAGATCCGGTTCATGAGACTGAGATAACCCTATAGAAAAAAAATTAAATCATATTGTGAGGCCTAATTCCTAATTAATCCATTGTTGATAGATGAAATTATTATTATTTTTTTTATAATAAAAAGACATAAGAAAAACAACTCAAATCAACACAAGTTAACTAGTTAAACCCAAGATCCAAGTCAAGAGACTAGGACGACCTTATAGAATGCAGACTAAAAACAAATCTCAAAACTTAATTCTCAGTCAACTTAGTATTGAAGGGTGAATTTGAAAAAAAAAGCAATTAGAAAATAGAGAAAAAAACTTAAGGCAACTTGTTAAACTCGCACTCGTGTAATGAGATTAAGATAACCTTGTAAAAAATAAATTGAGAAATATTAATAGGCTCAATCCTCAATAAATCTAATGTTTAATGATATTATTGAAATCGAAAAACCGGTTAAAAACACAAGAAAAATAACTCGAGTCAACGTGAGTTGAGCCACCAAACTTGTGATTAGACTTATGAGACTGAGATAACCTCACCTTGTATAAAATAAACCAACACAAATCACAAAACTTAATTCTCAATCAACCTAATGTTGAAGGCTAAGATTGAAGTAAAAAAAGAAAATTAGGAAAAGGGATAAAAAAAGTTTTTGAGTCAATCTCTTAAACTCATTGTCTAGGTTATGAAACTTAGAAAACCCTATAAAAAACACAAATTAAAAAAATTATGAAGTTCAATCCCAATAAATTTATTGTCGAATGATAGAATTGAAAGGTCAATTAAAAATGACATATAATCCGAGTAAGCTTAAGTTTGCTCATCAAACTCGTGACCCAAGTTATAAGAAAAGATAGCCTCATATAAACAAATCAATATAAATTATGAACTTTACTTTTCAATTAACCCAACGTTAAAATATGAATTGAAAAAAATATCAATTAGGAAAAGGAAAAAAAACTCGTCTCAACTGAGTTAATCTGTCAAATTTGCAGCATGAGCCATGAAAGTGGATGACCTTATAATTTTTTTTTGAATTCTAACTCCAATAAATCTAATTTTAAAGGGTGAAATTAAAATTAATAAAGACTCAAGTGAATTTAAGTTAATTTGTCAGACTCGTAATCTAAGTCATGAGATGAGGATAATCTTATAAAAAAAAATAGAAAAAAATCAAGAAGACTAATTCTCAACTAACTAAATATTAAATGACAATTTTTTTTCTTAAAAAAAAGTCACTTAGGAAAAGAGAAGAAAAACTAGAGTCAAATGAGGCAGCTTATGGAGGTCTTGATCTATAAAATTGTAATAAGAATTAGCTGTGGTGTGGTCATCTAAGAAATCCATCGGATGAAACCATGTCGTATTGATTACTCTCGTTTAATTTATAATTTGGATCTTATCTAGGTTATTAAATTTGATTTTTAAAAAGGACAGCGAAGATTGAATAAATAATGCCACTTAATTCTCTACACACATCTTAATTAAAATAATTCCTCTGTCATTCAAAAATAGCCATAAAATCTTACAGATTATGATCCGTACATGTCTAGCTAGGGGTGTGTAATGCATTAATTAATAGTTGAAGTGGCTGTTTGGCATTACTCCTGAAAGTATTATTTTTTTTTAAATTATTTTATTTATATTGTATGATATATTCATATTAAAAAAAAAAAAAATATTATTTGTAAATAAAAATCATTTTAAAAAAAACTTCAACCGTTCTTTTAAATAGCCCCGAAACACACGAGTACTTTTGTCAACTCAATACGTATCGGCTAGCTTGATTCTTTTAATTGTATTTTTATTTTTTTAGTATTTTTTAATATGTTTAAATCAAAATCAAAAATAAATTATTTTAATATTTTTCTTGAAAACACAACCTATTCCTGATTTGATTGGCTGACAGTCTTTTCTTCAAAAGAAAGGAAAAAGAAGGGGAAAAAATCATAAATTTAGACCCACCAGTTGTCAAGAACAGAAGGACGTTCGAGCTGGGAATGATAACAGGGTGGCATCATCTTATGTGACAAGAAGCAAAGATCAAATCCTTCAAATGAGTACATGCGCCATGATTAGGGCAAATATATATATATATATATATATATATATATATATATTTATTTATTTTCTCATATATATATATATATATTTATTTATTTTCTTCCTGTTTTATGTTTAATCATGATGCCCTTTCCCCCGCTGGTCAAAGTCTTGCCCCTGTCATTATTGTAAAATAACTGCTAACATTAAATTTCTCCTCTTCAATGATGCTGTAAAACCTGCTTTTAACATTGACATTCCTCTCTTTCACATCGGCTGTCTCTCTCTTTACTCTACCCTCTTTTCTCACTTTCATTTCTTGCACAAATCAGTCATGTAATACGACCGCTCCATGATTTGCCAAGCAAGTCTCTCTCTCTCTTTTAAATAATAATAATAATAGTTTGTCAATAGTTTTTTTTTATATATAAAAAATCACATATAAATACTTAAAATTTGTTCCGAATTGAATCTTGTCTGGTAGCCTAATGACCTCATGATTGTCCATCTCATTTCATATGCTTTAAGGCCATGGGGCATTATTTTGCTGGTACCAAAAAAGAAAGGTCGGGCCACATTGAATGATGGAAGATGGCGTTGTCACAAAAGCATGTATCCTGATATTTTTGATTAACGACAGTGTTTGAGTCAATTTATGTATATTTTAACTAATTTTATAGGTTTTAAAATTAATAATAATGTAATAACTATATTACTTGAGATTAAAACCACAAAAAATATGATTTTTTTAATTCTAAACTTTTATAATTGTATCACTCACTTGGATGATCAATTAGGAAATTTATGAAGCGTCATGATGAGCATTGCTTGACAGGGCACTGACGTATAGCTCGTGTTGACCAAAGGAGACTACTTGCAATTTGTTAAATAAAACACTCAACCCACAACAAAGCATGGATTAAATAATTAGTTTAATCTAAATTAATAAAAAAATAAAAAATATTACTTTAACAATTTTTCTTTATACAAAATATAAAGTTAGAATCACGAATTAATCGGGTAGTTTATACAACTCCCCTAGCTTTTGCAGAAGCACCAGTGGATCTACCATTGATGTCTTTATCAATTATGAAGATCGGATTAGTTTCTATAAATGTAAATATTTATTTCCTTCGACAAATATTTTGCTGGTTCGCACTAATTATTACCTTCGATGTTTGTCTACCACAGCAAGTTAGCATCGCACATAAAAGAGCGTGAGATCACTCTCGGATCAGATCATATCATATCAAAGATGGATTTCTTCTACTGATGACAATCATTACTCATAATCTTACCTTAACTTATGTTTAATCATAATTAGTCAAGCTGTCTGTATAATTCTGTTCTTCTTCAAGGTCTCCTTTATTATTTTTCTCCCTTATATATATATATATATATATATATATATATATATATATATATATATATATATATATATATTACAAATCTGGAAGATAATTAAGGAATTTTGTTAATTAACATATATCATATGAGATTTCATTAAAAACTCTCTTTTAATTATAAAAAACCATAATTTATAAAATCTTTTAAATCTGTCTTTTCACATTGCAAACGCAAATACACTGACTTTGACTTTCATTGACTTCTTAGCTGGACATGATATTTAATATATTAGTGGGAATTAATTTATTAAACTATAAAATGATATAGAAGGGGGGAAAAGAGAGGAAATTATTAGCTCATCATAATGAATTCACACATAAATGCTGTGGTAATGGTAACTACAATCACTCAATAATTTGTTAAATGAAATTGAATTTAATATATTGCAATATTATAATGAATTTAATTATAAAAATATACGTGGTTTAATTCTTAACCATTCACTTAATATTTATGAAACTCCCAATTATT
>CM055441.1:2755430-2783190 GCA_029228465.1 Salix viminalis | reverse complement strand
CCTCCCCGAAAAGTTTTGCAGACCTTGCCAATAAACCCTGTTCTTAAAATTTTTCCTCCACATGTGCTCGTCAGTCAATCCTTTCTTTTTAGCCTTCGATAAGGATTCTCTTGATTTTTGGTCCTTGCTTTTATTTTTAGTTCTAATTTTCATTTTTGTTTGCTCCTAGTTTTATTTTTTCTATTTTTTGCAATCACACAGACTGCAAAAAATTGGTTTCTAATAATTGTCACCTCTTTACTCATACCTCTGAGCACAAAAGCGGCTGGAAAGCTGAACTTTGTCGCGCGCTGACTTTTATGTAGTAACTTTGTACAAGCAAATCATAGAGAAAAATATCTGAAAGTGCGAAAAGCAATTTTCAAGAAGACTCAAAAGAGATCCAAACTCAATTGAAATATATAACAGTCTAAATATAAAGAAATCTTGAAATCGGTCAACTTGATGGGCAACCACCCTCACCAGAAACTATGTCTGGCACTACCATTCCACTCACCATAGAAGTTCTCGACCTTGATCAATAAGTGCAATCTCACCATGAATGCACCATAATAATTTGATCCCATTTATACATCACGCGACAAGGTATTATGGCATACAAAGTTATTGTCATACTGCCATCTCTTTATAATATTTATGGTACAAGTTATTAAAAACACTACTTACCTTGACTTTTGTGGTATAAGATTGTCAAAGAGAGAGCGTAGGAGGCAAGAAAAACCATGCAAAAAACGTGTCGTAGAATACTCGGAAATTTTCAACCTTGATCTGGAAAAATCTATAATGGTCAATCCTGAGATGATGAGTCAACGCGGAAAAATTTTAATGCCTCACCTCATCAAGAAGTTCATCTCTATTGTCAGTGATGTGCATAGCGTTCGCCAATGGCCGAGTCCACGCCTCTTGAGTATATAAAGAAGCCAGAAAAGTATAACTATTGCTGGTTATTATTAGATATTTCCGCAGGTAGAGTCGCCACGTAGATTATTGAGTAGGGATTTCATCGTCCTTAGTAGCATGCGCATGCAGAATCCGAGCGAAAGGGACTAGTTGCGCAAAGAAAAGTATACATATCATCCTTAGTACACTCTGACAGAAAAGTAAAGTTGCATTGTTTGTATTTGATTGTTTTTCTACATTCGAGTTTCTATTTGCTGTGAGTCATCAAAGTTTCAAGGTAGATTTGCCCTCTTTAAGAGAGTCTTTCTTCACCTCCTTATCGAGTGAAAAACCTACCATTCTAAAACTCCAATTTTGAAGCATCATATTTTTTATCTTTAATACCAAAGGTATACTCTATATATATAGTTTTATGCACTCTTTAAATATTAAAGTCTGCAAGAAATCTTATTACTTTTAAATATTAATTGAAACAAAAATAATTGGTGAAGTTGAAATTTTTGATATTTTGGTCAAAATTACCAATATGAATAATCTATGTAAAATGCCTGTTACTTTGATATCCATTTTGCACTTTAAAAAATGATAAATGTGCATAGAGAGAGAAGAAATATGTTTAGAAAACTCTTAGGATTTCGGTTGTATGTAGAAAATGAAAATATTCTTTAGTGTATGTTTCTGAACATGGAGTATTTTTTCGAGAAAAAACTCGCATTAATGACTCCTGGATTTGGTTTGTATCTTATGAAATATTTCTATGACCTAATATTAAAACAAAATGTGCTAGAAAAATGTAGAAAATCGCGCGCATTTTCGAAATGACTTTTAAAACGTTTTCGGGATTTTGCATACATTGTTTTTATTATTATAATATTATTATTATTATTATATGGTGATGCATCGCGCACATACTGGATCGAGTTTGACCAATTGGTGACGACCCACACACACCCCTTTCCTCCATTTATTTTAGTTAAAGCCTAGCGGTTTGGCCCGACGTATGTATGCAAAGACTTAAGTGAGCCTGGAGCTTGACCAACCATAGGTGGGTGTCGGCCAAGCCAGCCCAGCCCACTTGTGGTCAGTTGCACGCCCAGTGCAGTCCATGCTCATTAATCTACCGTCCAGGGTGGAAGTGGCGGTGGTGAAGATGACAAAGTGGTTACATTGGATGATTGAGTGCATGCTGCAGCAAAGGAGATGGTGTAGGATGTTAAATGTGGAGAGAGAGGAAAAATGAGTATGAGATTTGCAAGTCGACGTTTTGGAGATTTATGACTTTAATGGTTGGTCATGGTGGTATTTGAGGGGAGGAGTGTGGTGGTTATTGACGTGGCGTAGGGATGGCACCACCATAGCTACGTGCTGAAAGTAGCAAGAGAGAGATAATCACAAAATATAGGGATATTGATTTTTGCCAACTTTGCACCCTTTGAATTTCTTAATGCTTAATCTATGGAATCCAATTGTATCTACTGAGGGTGGTAAAGGAACATTTTTATCATTATTAGAGACAAATCTAGGCTTTGATCTCGAAATGATCTTAATCGCTGCTTCAAAATTGTCATCATAAACTATCAAATTTTTTGGAAGTTAAAGGTTATTTGAGTTTTCCTATTTAGGATGTTGCACCTCCATGACTATAGGATCTATCAGCCAAAAGAGCCATATAGGGTGTTGTCAAATGTCAAGTTATTATGGTAGTGTGTGGTCATACGCCTTTGTGTGCATAAATCTGGAGGTCATTGAGTTGTCACCTACTATTTTATGGTCGCTAAAAACTCAGTGTATTGGTTTTCTCAAAGATTCAAGGATAAGTGGACTGATTGTGGCTATGAAAAGTATTAGTACCTCTAGTGAATTCCACCTCGTGTAAGTTTTGATTGTGCAATTTGATGTGGTTTAAAGGCTTTTGATAGGTAGTATTTATTTGTGTGAATAAATCTTGCTTTTTTAAATTTTATTATAGGCTCTCTGTTCCCAAGAGATAAATTCCATGTAGATACTCTATTAGGGTTTGCCTATCTTGAAATGAGCTTTGGTTTTTCATGAACTTTTTTCGTGGTGGTCAAAAAATACCTCAATTGTAATCGATGGAAAACTTAGAATAATTTAGAATGGGTCAGCTTTTAGATGTTTAAATATCTCGCCTATTTTATAGGTTTAATATTTATACCATAAAAATTTCATTAATCCCTCATGAATTAAAATTGTGAATTATTGAAATTTTGCCAAATCTCATAGATTCAATAAATCGGGACTTATTCAATCCCAAAATTCATGTGAATATGTATTTTTGAATTTTTCATATGGAAATACTAAATGAAATATTTTTTTTATATTTTTTTAGACTTGATCTTATGCAGTTAAAAACACTATTTTATGTTCGTTAAAAGTGTTTATCTTTTTATATTTTTTATGGAAAGAAAATAAAATAAATAAATGAAATGAAATTCAACAATACACACATAATATATTCTCTTTTTATTGTTTTTTAGCTACACAACTAAAAAATTAAACATGTTTAAATAATAATAAAAACTAAAATTCTAACAAAAATTTAAACCACATTAATATCTAAAATTATAAAAGGTTCCTTCAAAATACCAAAAATAATCTAAAATTATAAAATGGACTTGAAAATACGATGAAAGATTCTAGAGGGTGCAAGAGCAACGACGACGTGTTGGTCTGATGCATCACTGTACTCCGTACTACAGTGCGTGAACTCGCGCCATCACCGTTGAAGACAAGGAAATTGGTGGATCAAGAATGTCTTCTTCTTCTCTTCCTCTTGTGCCTGCAGCGACTCTCACCGTGACCTTGCGGGATAAAGAAAATCACTTTATTCAAACAAAATTGTTTTGAGAGACTCAGATTTTTTGTTTATTTATTTTGGGCCATTTTTTACCTAATTGCTCACTTTTCTTCCAATTTTATCTTCTTTGTATTTCTATTTCTTTTTTCATTTTTAATGGTCAATTGTTCTTTATAATAATAACCATGTTTTTTATAAAAATGGATGAACAAAATTGATGTTCATTTATTTATTTTCTGCAACAACTTTTTGTAGCATAACTAGAAGGGAAAAAGATGTGTTATAATAAGCTGCATAATGTTATAGAATAATATAAATCATATTCCTACGGTCTCACCTATAAGCCTTAAGCTTTTAAAAGCTATGCGATTGGCTTTCTTAACACTAAAGATCGAGTCCTCTTGTTGACCCAGTCACACAGTTATAAATTCAATCTCACCCACTCTCTACCTTTATTTTATAAAAATCAAGTATAAAGTATCGTGAGGTTTGTACAAGTTTCAAGCCAAAAATAGCTTTTCAGTCTGAAGGAGAGCATTAAAGCACAATATAAATCATATTCTAAAGGGCTCAACCTATCAACTTAAACTTTTAGAGCGAAATGTCTCATTAACAAATAATTGTTCCCATCACTGCCGACATCCCCTATTTATATTCCAGCTCGATCCACCAAAATACAAAAATGCTCTCTGTCAATCTATATCTATGTGCATGCTGGTAACAAAGCATGTAAAATTAAAAATATGTCCTGGATTCTCATTTACACTAATTTTCACTCTGTTTACTCTTTAATAAGAAGATGACATGCTGGAAGATTAAATAACAACCAAGCAAGAGCTGGGTAGGATGTTTACTATTCTTTGACTTTCTCTAGGTTTTAAATTTCATAGACTCTGCATAAAACAAATTATGAAATCTCCTCTCTATATATATAGTATAATAATGCTTCCTTATGTCAGAAAGAAAAATATTTATAATTAACGCTACAGGCTGACTTGTCAACTTGACCAATAAAAAATAATAAGTTTAAATACTCCTACGGTGTGTTAATTAATAACAGATAGCGTACATTAAATTGTTTGTCCTGAGTTTTGGGGTTGCAAGCTTCAGGCTGTGCATAATATAAAATGCATATTTAAGAGTATAGCTGAGATGATTTAAAGTGTTTTTATTTATAAATACTAAATTATTTTATTAGTAGTAGGGAATAAATGTAATTGAAATTTCTTCTAAAATATGTAGGGCTAGAGCGTGCAAAGCGGTGTTGGAAAATAATATAAATTATATCCCTAGAATCTCAATCTAGTAAATGTAAATTTTGAGGTCAAATGATATTTTTAACTATATGTTGCTATGTATAACCATTTTGTGGGTATCTTTCCTCTTGTTTTATATCTAATTTGCCAGAACATGGTTTGAAGTCTCTATAAAAAATATGTAGGGCGATCACCACTCCTGCAAGCTACTTCTGCCTTTGCATGGTGAACTCGATCGTTAAAATGAAAACGATACACTCTACCTACCGCATGAATGGACACGTATCTTAATATAGAAATTGGAGTTGGTATGGTTTATCCAATAAACAAGCTACATTTCTTGATAAAATCTATAAAATAGAGTTTCTATCAAAACAAAAACTTTCTCTAAAATTACCTCCTGTTACTCAATGAAAAAACTACTCTTTTGAATGAGGTTTTCAAGATCTCATTTTATTATTTTATGTTTTTAAAATCTAATCAAAAAGGATGAAATTTAGAGTTATAATATCATATCAAATAAACTTTATTAATTTAACTCTAATGAAGATATTATATTAGATCATTCAAAAAATATATAAAAAGATAGATTTCTTTCTTTGTGCTGTATTTTATAGCTAGGCCTTTTTGGTGAAAGAAGACATTAATTTTAAATGTTTTTTCGTCAACAAAAATATTTTTAGGCAAGTTTTAATATATAAAACAAACACTCATGAAATCCCTAATGATATAACAAATGACCTATTTTCTTCTTATTATTTTCACTCACTTCTCTTACAAATAAAAATAAATTGTTTTTGCCTGCAAGATTCTCTGGCTGTAAGCATGTAACCCTCACCAATTATAATCATGCAAGTTCCTTCCCTAACAAGGAAAAGGTAGTATGTTCATTCCTTTAATATACAAGCATTGCCTGACATGGTTATGTCGTTGCACACCTGCTCCAGCAGTAGAAGTTTTTGGTCCGTACATTTTCAATCTTAGATCTCTTCTCTAATGTGTTTGTAGTGGAAAATCTTTATAATGATTGTAGAATACCTCAATGACTTTATCCTATTAGCTATTCTCTATCACTTACTTTCTTTAGATAGACAAATGCAAAGAATTTTAAAAAACAAAAGACTCACAAAAAGTTCCGCTGCACAAAAACTTCTCCTACACCTACTTTATGTATTTATCTTTATTTAAAGTGAGATTCAAGGATGGATTCATTAAATGAGATGTCGAGATGTCACTCGTTAGCCAACATTTTCTATAAATAAAGTTGGTGGTATTTGTTGCTTTCTCTTGTAGATTGAAGCCCTCGCAACGATTATCCCATCATTGAATGATTCATACTATGCCATTAAATAATTGAGATATTTTCTCTTGAAACTTTTAGGGTTAAATCTAAGGAGGGGAAAACTTCATAAGCACCAAATCCACCACCAGCGGATTAATAGTACACTCCTTTTGAGATGAAGAACTAAACATTTAGCGTTATCATATTGGCTGGTATGATGATTGAACTGGATAGATAGGAGGGGAGAAAGTTAATTTGTCCATTGTTTGGTGCATGAAATAGATTAAAACCATTTTATAGTAATAGTAATGTAAAGCAATAATAATAATAATAATACAATAATACACACACACAATAATAATATATTATGATGGATGATGGTACTATAAAATAAGGCATGGACGTCAGGAGGGACGCTGTATAGGATGCCGAAATGGTGTCGATAATGCAAAGCGGTAGAGTGATGATTAGTGGTGTTTGCGGGATGGCGAATTGTGGGACCTCTGGCCGCACTAAAGTTCTGATGATGAAGGAAGTTGTAGTGGTGGTATGCTAGTGATACAGAGGGTGATTGGAAATTATTTCGATGATATTATAAATGAGTTATTCTTTCAAAATATTTTGCTAGATAATTAAATTGAAAAAACACAAACAGGAGAAAAAGGGCAAAACATGATTAATCTTATAAGGGAGCTGTTCTCATAACATGTGTGTGAGGAGTTTAAAACCCATTGTCTGTCATGTTATAGTCTACTTTTAATTTTATTAAAACACGACAGAATCCAGGGAATCCTACAACGTGCAATGAAGCCAAAGTTTTTTAATTTCTCTCTGCATTGTAGCAGCCTTTTTCTCCTTCCAAGAACAAGTCTCGTAAGTCGAGTATTCCCACACACATCAATTGAAACCTTAAAAATAAAAAATAAAAGTAGGTAAGCCCACCGCACAATTGAAACCATGAAAAATATCCTTTTGTTTCTATGATATTGAAGATCCATGAACAAGAACTGGGACAATAAAGAATTATAGTAGTAGATTTGAAATAAAACCGCTAGATGGGTAGCCTTGCGTGGATGATGATACAATTGAATATATAAATACTCATATGCAGCAGCCATTGACAATTAACCTCTGCTAGAGCCTGAACATGTCATCAAAGGTCATGACAAGGAAACATTGAAGCGGTTTTGGCTGGTGAGCAGTATTCACTGTATTAGTTAGTTTTTATAAATAAAAACAGCCTCAGTTGGTATTTGCTGGCTTATATATGATTTTCTTTTAAATCTTAGTTCTTAAGCGTAAAGGGACATGTTTTTACTTACTCGAAACTAGGGTAAAACAAGTTTTTGCGTCCAGATTTGATGATGAAATAATTATCTCTTATGGGTGTCATTTTGTGCTATGCATCGATCTCACAAGCTAAAATGTGTTGATGATTTCTTAATTTGCTATTGTTTTCTCGAAAAATCAGCTACCAAACTTTCTACAAAAACCTCAATCCCAAATGTCATCTTCTTCTGATTTATAAGCTACTGCAGATGTGGGATGATGCGCGAAAAGTTAGATTCTCTCCATTAGATCTGCGTATAAGGTTTCCTCTTGGATATGGAATTTGTCTAAACTTTATATCATCCTATAGGTCTTTCAAGGAATGCCAATCCTCTGTAAGAATTCAATTCAAATAATTTATGTATATTCAATTGATATTGATGTTGTTACCATTTTGAGATTACATTTGAGCTGGGAAACTAGCGCAGAATACAACTCTATTTTTATCGACTATACCACCGCTTTCTATTCTTTGATTAATGACAAGCCACCCACGCCACATTTTTACATCCCAAAATATTTCTGCTCGCTCGATACCATGAAGAATTTGGAGAGTGATCCACTTGTTCGCTCCATTCTTGTTAATTCTTACAGTATAGCCGGTCAGCAAGTATTTATGTTGAACAATCATAATACACTTTAATTTAATAGAACTACATGGGCTTAGGAAAAGACTCTTGAGATACGCCAATAGCTTCCTTGTCCAAGCAGTCACCTGTACTCTTTCCTAAATAGGTGATGGCGGTGAACCGGCCGCACCGCTTGAAGACAAGCCGGACCGGCCGGCCAGCTTGAGCTCGGACCTGGTCGAATCGCCGACCGCATCACACTCCCCCTGCTCGATCCAAAGCAGATTGATGGAGCCGCTTCTGCTTGTTTTTACAATTTGATGGAATCGGGTAGTGGGTAGAAGTTCTTTGAAAACATCATCCGCTAATTGATTTGTTGCACGACACTATAATGTGAGTAGCAATAAGTTTTGGTAATGAACTTCTGTTGTCAGTATGTAGTGACAATCCACTTCAATGTGTTTTGTTAGCTCATGAAACACGGGATTGGACGCGAAATGTGCATAGTCGCTTGATTATCACAATAAAGAGTCATAGAGTGTGGCATGCACATCCTAGATCGCTGGAGCGTGACGCTTTAACCATATAAGTTCACAGAGTCGCTAAGGCCATAGCCCGCGATATTCAACGCCATGATCGGGCCAGACCACATGCTGCTTTTTACTATCATAGAAATAAGATTACCACCAACGCAACATACAATAACCTATAGTTGACCATCGATCAAGTACGCTACACTGCCCTAATCGCGAATCGAATATCCCATAATATTTGTATGGCCGCTTATTCTTCATGATGATGCCACGACCAATGGAACCTTTTAAATATCGAAGAATGCGTTTCACCATACCTAGGTGTTGCCACGATTGGGTGCATGCATGTGTTAGCTTGCAAGGCTAACGGCATACGCAATATCAGTCATCGTGATTGTTAGATATAATGCCTTCCCAACAATTTTCCGATAATAGCTAGGAGATTCAAGTGGTTCTCCAACAAGGGTTCCAATTTCAGTTTCTGTCAGTCAAGTGAGGCGTAGGGGCGTGTTTAGAATATAGTAGATTAGAATCCTCGCGAGTAGGTCGATAATATATCTTCTTTGATTTAGATATAGTCCTTTGCTAGAGGTTGCCATTTCAATTCCAAGGAAATACTTCAACCGTCTCGAGATCCTTGATTGGGAATTTTCAGTGAAGGCTCTCCTTTAGCCGCTTGATCGACCATCTGTCTATGCCCGGGTGATGATGAGATCATCGACATATATAAGCACCATGAGATCGCTCATCCGGCTTTAATTTTACATACAAAGAGGAATCGCGTGAACTCTTTGAAAACCAAGAGCTTAACAAGCAGCAGCTTTAATTTTGCATGCCACGCCAGCGAGGACTTTGTTTCAACCCATAAATTGATTTATGAAGTTTTGCACACCAAGCCGAATTTCCACTTTCGAGGGTGGCCAGTGGAAGTTTCATAAATACTTCTTCTTCAAGATCGCCGTGTAGGAATGCATTTTTGACATCCATCTCGCGATAGCTTCCAAATCTTTGTTGATGGCTACCGATAATAAGACTCTCTAACGGTGGTCATTTTCGCAATCAGAGCAAATGTCTCTTTGTAGTCAATGCCAAATTTCTCGAGTAAATCCTTGCGCGAACCGTGCAAGCTTTGTGGCGATCAATAGACCCGGCCGTGACTTTGAATTTGGTTTTGTATATCCACCGACTCCTAACCGCATGTTTCCCAAGTGGAAGGGAGTTACGCCCAAGTTTTATTTTCTTCAAGGGTCGCTAGTTCTTCTCGCCATTGCCTTTTGCCAAACACTTTGACTTTGAGCATCTTTAAAATTTGTGGGGTCTTGAGTAATCGGATATGGTCAGTCAAGAAACCCTCGTAGTGCACCGGGTGACAAATTTTGATAAGTTATGGATTTATTCCATAGAGTACTCGACGTTGTAGCCAACGAAGTCTTTTAATTTAGCCGTACGGCACCCGCGGCGCCGAGATGGATTTCTACGAAGAGGCTCTACAATTTTGAGTTTGAATTTTGAGCTAAAGGAGCATGGTCATCATCGGCTAATACTTTCTATGCCAATCGCCATCTGCCCATGGCATTAGGAATAATTTCCATAGTAGCGCCTTCTTCAGCTGAAGTTTTCTCAACCCGGGATGATCGCATTAAGGCCGAAAAAATCATGGAATACATCTTCCCGACTAGATTCTTCAAAATAGAACCGGTTTCACTAAACCCTAACATCGCAAGAAGTGTAGAGTTTCTTGGATTTTGGCTCATAGCACTTATACCCCTTCCGAAGCTCAGTGGAATATCCCAAGAAGACGATTTGGCATGCTCTCTTGATCCAATTTTGTCACGCTGATTTGCCGGTAAGTGTACATAACAAATACACCCAAATACTTTAAGGTATGAGACATCTTGTACTTTTTGCCCCGCAAAACTTCAAGAGGAGATTTGAATTTCATCACTCGGCCGGGTAAGTGATTTACAAGATGAGTCATGCAGTAAAAACACCAAACGCACTGCAAACATTTAGAACATGCATTTGCAACATGATTGCTCTTTGTTTTCTCCAACAAATCGTGATTTTTTCTTCTGCATAAGTCCATTTTTTGTGGCATGCAGTACAATCAACCGGTTTGGTGTACGATTCCATTAGAACTTAGGTAATGTCATGTTATGGGACATGTATCTTGGTGGCCATTATCTCATCAAAGAGTTTTAATTTGTGCGCAGAATTGGGTAGTGATCGCCATTTCTAAAAGTGTTTGAAATAATCAATCACTTCACATTTAGATTTTACAAGTAAACCCAAGTGACTCTAGAAAAATCATCAATAAAAGTTACGTAAATATTTAAAAACCATCAATTGAGGTGGAGAAGGGTCCCCAAACGCCCCTGAATGGACAATTTCAAATTTCGAGTTGTTTGAGACACCGATTTATTGGAATGGTAGTCTTGATGATTTTGAAAAATGACATACTTCGCAATCAATGTTTCCTTGGTGGAATACAAGGGAAATTTGATTAAAAACCTGAAAATTGATGGGTGAGCTAGCACTTACTAGCGCACACAAAATTTGTTGTGTAACAGTGCGCCTCTAGCATGGAGACTTTTACACACTTGAGGATCGGAAGAGAAGAAAATAAAGTCCATGCAAGAGAAATCCTTCACCAATCCTCTTCTTGGTTATGAGGTCCTCGAAATACAACCTTGTAAGGAGACAATATAACTTCACAATTGAGAGTGGATGTTATGCGCTTGGATGAGAGAGTAGCTTTGGAAGGGAAAAAGAAGGAATGTATAGCATGTTGGGGACTCAATAATTTGAGACACTAATTTCATTTTTTCCCTTTACCCTCAACTCGGAACTCCCTTCCCGCTTGCAATGTAGACGTAAGACAGTGATCTAAAAAAGTTGAAAAAATCGTAGAAATTTTCCAATTTGTTTGACATGTGATCGTGGCACCGTAATCAATTACCCATAAATTATGCAAATTACCTAGTTCTAATGCAGATCATAAACGCAAGTAAATTACCTTGATTGTTTTTGGCATTTGCACTCAGCTTAAGAAGTCTCAGAAATTTGTCGATTAACTCCCCTGTGATTGCTGCGCTTCCTCGCGACTTGTTCCTTGGTCTTGCTTTGTTTGCAAATAATTTGCAAATTCGCTCAATAAGGTGACAATGCTGGTCAAATGGAAGGAGTCACCGGAATGAGTAGCCAAGTTTGCTCTATGAGTAGTGCTTAATTTCCCTTTATGCTCCTTCACAAATTTCTAGCCTTGAGCTCGGGTGTAGATTCCAAAGATCTCGCCAACCGTGTGCCCGTAATTTTTGCAATGTTGACACTTGAATTCGTGCCTTTTTCCCTTTGTAATTTTTATTCTCGTGAGAAGGGGACGAGAAATATATGCATGTGCATCGTAATTAAAGGAATTAGTGGTGCGAGACATGACCTTTCGATTTTAACTTTCTCTTTGAATCGAGGGTAGCACATAGTTTGGAAGGATGGCGCTTCAGGGTTCATTAGAATGTGACTTCTAAGATCTTCATATTCTGGGTTGAGGCTTGCCAAACGAATTGAAAAATTCTGTCTTCTTCAATTCATTTTCTCAAGGTGACAAAGATCTATGGTGTGTGGTCGATAAAGCTCTAATTCACTCCATAGACATTTCGTGATTTCCCAAGATGTTTACAAACGATTTCCCATCTTGAGTAATTTTGGAGATTTCTTGATGAATTTGGAAGATGCGCGGGATTGTTTTGATTTCCATACATATCACCAATTGCTTTCCACACTTTCAAAGGAGGAGTCGAGTAGCTGAAAATTTCAGCAAGATTGCGCTCCATTGAGTTTAAAATCCATGACATGACCAGCTGGTCTTTGGATAGCCACGCTTCATACCCCTGGGAATCTGCTTCTGGAGGCTTGGTTGTTCTAGTAATAAATCCCAGCTTTGATCTTCCCCTAGAGCAATTTTAATGGCTCTTGACCCGTGGAAGGAAGTTGAATTCGCTCAACAACATTGAAGACAACTTTTGGCCAAGGTTAAAATCCATGTCCGAGCCGGGCTGGACATGGAGATAGTCTTCTCCTTGGTCCCCTCAGAGGTGTCATGAGTTGCGTGTATCAACTCACCATGGCAAAGGAAAGTAGAAAAACAACAAAAAAGAACACAGGGAGCAGAATCGATTAATGCTCTGATACCATGAAGAATTTGAGAGTGAAAAACTTGTTCACGATTCTTGTTAATTTACAGTAAGGCTGCAAGTATTTATATATCAATTACACTTTTAATTCTAATAGAACTACAATAGGAAAAAGACTCCTTGAGATACGCTTAATAGCTTCCTTTGTTCCGCAAGCAGTCACCAAACTTTCCTAAATAGGTGATGAGGGTGAACCGGCCGACCGCTTGAAGACAAAGCTGGACCGGCCGATCACTGAGGTGAACCGGCCGACCGCTTGGAAGACAAAGCCGGACCTGGCCGATCACCGATCCGCAATACCTAGTTATCTCTAAAAAATCATATTTTTTCTCAATTTCCACCCGCACATTTCAAAGTTAAATCAGCGATTTCTCTATTATCATCGCTAGCAAATCTTATAATTAATTTCTTTTCGATGTTCGCCTTGGTGATCTACATATGGAGACTCGCGTAAGAAGCTCCTATGATCGTGGATGCCGTTGATCTTAACGAGGCAAAACCACACTTTGTCCCTGTTCAAACTATCGAGCTCACTATTTTAGCTCGTATTGAATGGGGACAGGACTAGTAAATGAAGATGAACAGCCTTCCCCTGAGCTTCCAGGAAAAACCGTAATGATGAGACCTCTTCCAACCTCTCTAGGGATCCTCCTGCTATGACTATTTTGATCTGCAATGGGTTGTATATGTTTAAACTTCACTATTTTTAATCGATATTGTTAAATATATATGTGTGTGTGTGTGTGTGTGTAAGAACCAAACTAATATTATTAATTGTTAAAAAATAAAAAATGCATGGATTGAAGAACTCCCCGGACCGCCACACCTGACATCTACAAGAACGATTCAAATAAATAAATAAAAACCCTTCACCTAACTGGTAAAACACCCTAAGAAAAAAATACAAATTTAGAAACTGAAAGAGTCGATTCTAGGTATTTTAAAATCTGAGGAAGGTAGTTGTTGAATCGAGATGCTTGTTTGTTCAGTCGTTCTACACAATGTCACGAACCGAAGAGAGGGAGCTCGGGGAAGAAGGCCAGAGGGAAAAGATTGTTGGTCGAAGCTTTGAATTTCATTTAGGCCCCCGCTTTGTTTGTTGTAAAGTGGTTTCCCTGGAAAGTGAATCTCAGAAAGTGAATTCTCGAAAGTGGTTTCTCAAAAAGTGAATTCCCCGGGAAAGTGGTTTATCGGAAAGTGAATTCTCAAAAGTGAATTCGATGTTTGGCGTTGTTATGGAAAAATGAACTGAAAAACACTTTCCAGGGGTTTGTTTGTGTTATGGAAAAGGAATTGGAAAATAATTTATTAATAAATTAATTTTTTTTTCAAGTTTATCTAATATATATAAAATATTTAATATAAAATATTTAATCACTTAAAATAAAAAAATTGAAATCTAAAAAGTATGATGATGAATTTTTTTTATTATATCCTATATTCATACATAGCTTATTTTATAAAATATATCAATATATGTCATATTATATTATAGAGAAATAAGATTGTGAAATATTTTGTAAGTAAAACTTATTCAATTTTAAAAGCTTAAAATAATTTATTTTTTTTCATATTAAGAAAGCCAAATTAGTTTATGTTAAGAGTTATATATTTGGGTGTTAAAGCCAGATAAAGTTAAGTTCTAGAAAATACATGTGCACCAAAAAAATACTTTTGATTCAACCATTGTTGATGTCTGGAATACTCTTAAATTAGATTTGGAAGATATAGTTTGAGACAAAACTTTTAGCTTAATTTTAAATTTTATATTATTTTTTCTATTTGATTTATAATTATGATTTTTATACCTTGTAAAGATTGCTTTTCTAATATATTTATAAGGTTATAAAACGTTTAGGAAGGCAAAATAGTCTACCTCCTTTTGTTTGCTATCTTTTATGTTGTTGTTTCCATGTGCATATTTCCTATACTCTTGGCACAAGCCGTGCAATGCTATCCAAACAAGGTGGCTTTGATGCTATGAAAGCAAATGGAGAAAACAAAGACTTGTATTTCAAATAAAATATTACGCTGTCAATCACGATTGCTACGAATGAAGCATTTATTTCGTTTCCAAACTAAGAATCATGGAAGGAAAACAAGGGGTGAAAATGAGAACTAAAAGGCCTATTTGGCAGAGAAAAACTATCCTATGCCTCATCTCCTATGACTTTTGAACAACTCAACATCCTGTGGTACAAAATTTCAATTTTGGAGACATAACAATCATAAAAAAAAAATTGATGCAACTGAAACATGAAAGCAATGCAAACTAGTAGTCTCCACTCAAACTCAACTCTGCACTTGGTTTGTCAAGGTGTGAACTAATGGCAGATCATCAAGCCAATCGGCATAAATCCGATTTAATTTCTTCTGCCCTTTCCACTTTAATAAGCTTTTCTTACTTTGCTCCTCTTCAATTAAACTAGGCACATTCGCCATCATACTTGGAGACATGTTATTAGGAAGAACAGGTGGCGGTGCCTTGGTCAAAATGGAGCTCGCGATTTCCTCGCTTCCACCTCGCATGCCCACTGAGCTTGCAACTCTGAATTCAATGAAAAGTTGGAATCAAAATCGGATTATGAAAGTGAGGATTCTTGAGTTCATATACAGCAGCAAACAATTCAAAACAAAAGGAGGATTAACAGCAGGAACAGCTACAACCCATTATTATGAAAGTGAAGAGTTCAAGATCAAGCAAGAAAAAACAAAGTGCTTCACTTGTAGCCCACAAGAAGTCATATCCGGTGGAGACTACAGTCAATCCACTTATCGCCATCTTCTTCTCGACCTCTTCTTCAGCGATCAAGTGGAGTTCATAACCCTCTACGCTTGCTTATAGCATAGTTCAAGCCTTAAGAGAATTTGAAGTTGTGTGGAGAGAAATATGCGATGACATTAAGAAAGGTACACTTAGTGAAAGAATCAGCCTTGCCAAAGATGAGAAAGGTCAGTGTCGCCTATCATCTCTCCCAATCCAAGCCTAGCTTCAAGATAGAAGAAAGTTGCGAGGAGCCGGAAAATCAAAATTGGGTTGGTTTAATTACCAAGATTTGGCCAAATTCCAAGTATGTTTACTCCATAATGACAGTGCTCGATGCAACCTTATTTGCAAAAAACTAAGGCATTATGTCGGGGGCTTGCCATTAGTGAGTGCCGATTATGGATCGACAGCAGAGTTGGATTGGAGCTAATGTGGATCCTTATTTGCCTCCCTCAAGATGCTACTTTTGCAAAGTAATACCAACCTTTTCATATTATGAGTTCATGCCACTTTATAGACAGAATCAAGATTGTGGTTCTGCCATTGATGACTTCATTGAAGATGAACCAGTACCACTCTCAAAAGTCAAGGAAGGACAAGAGTATGACATTGTCCTCACCATTTTTACTGGTATGTTTAATCTTTGCTGCCCTCCAGCTGCGATTCCATTTTCCATTAATATCTTTGTGAATCTCTCCAACCCCATTTCTTGCAGGTTGATGTTTTCATCATCGATCTTGACCATGGTAATTAAATTTGGCAAATAGAAACTATATTATCTTTCATGGGAATGGACCAATTGTCAACTCTGGGTCTAGGAGATGCTTACTAAAGAGCCCTGTTGCCCATCTGTTCATCACATATGCAGTATGTAAAAAATCATCCTCATTGCTCTAAATAGATAGGATTCTTATATGCTCTAAAAAATCATCTTCACAGCAGTACCATCAAACAACCCTCGCCTAGCACTCTCCATATTCCCATTCTTCGCGATAAACGTAAATCAACTCCGTCCCAAGAAATCACATCCCTCTTGGGCATTTCATAAAACACTTTTCACTCAAACTCCAAAAAAATCCACATTTTATGTACATATCAATCATAGAATTCCCTAACATGAAAATCCTCCTCAAACCCACCAACCAAAAATCGCTTTGCTCCATATTTTATTAAATATATATATTTAATTCTTGTTCCAAAACACTCAACTGAGTTAATAAATAGAGAAAATCGTAAGAAACGATGATCGACTCGAGGAGTGAGGGATCGAGGAGATCGCGTTGTCTGAGGTGAGGATTGAGGAAGATGACTCTGACTCTGACGAGCTGAGGACTGACGAAGATGATTCCGAGGAAGAGTTAGGAAGGTTGAGTTGAGAGAATATTGATCGATTGAGTTGGGACTTGAGCGAGCTCGATTGAGTTGAGAGAGAGGGTTGAGGAAGAGAAGAGTTTTCGATTGAGAGAGAGGGTTGAGTGAGAGAGAGGGCTGAGGAAGAGAAGAGTTTTCGATTGAGTTGAGAGAGAGGGCTGAGGAAGAGAAGAGAAGTGAGGGAAAGAGACGAGAGTGAGTGAGCTTTCGGAAAGTGTATTACGCGAAAGAGAAGCGTAATACACTTTCCGCGTGGGAAAGGCAAAAAAATGGTTGACCGGGAAAGTGATGTAAATCACTTTCCTTTGACTTGTTTTCCAAAGTGTTGCCAAACACTGGAAAGCAAATTCCGGGAATTCCTGAATGTTTCCAAACACTGGAAAGCAAGGAAAGTGAATTCCGGGAATTCACTTTCCTTGAAACAAACAAGGCCTTAGTTGTAACCCAAAACGATTGCGTATGAGCAGCTTCCATTTACTTCTAGTAGTAAGCCACGTAGGCGATGCCATGTGGCACGTGCTTGGTTTTGTATTTAATTTCCCTAATGCACTCGGGCAGAAGGTACTCAAGCAATTTAAACGTAATACAATTCTCCTCTCCCCGTCTCTTTCGCTCTCACGATGCCTCGTAGCGTGCCTTCTTCTTTCTAATTTCTCAACTCCCCTTGACCCCCATTGTTCTTCAAGAATTCTACCCGTAAATAAATTGGTATCGAGTCCCGGCCATCTTCGATTCAACAAAATGGCACCGAAACTCGATCCCAAGACGCGAGAAGGATGGAAGAGTCCTTGAAGCAAATAACCAACGAAGTCAATGGAGTGGTTGATGATATGGCTCAACTGAAGGCTATGATAACGTAAATGGCTACTCAACCGAGGATGATAGCCGGAGAAGCAAGCTCCTCCCAAGGAGTTAGGGTCTCCCCACAAGCTCCTCCTCAGATAACCACCAGTGATCTGGGTCGGGGAAGGTTCCCAGCTCTAACTACCGAAAGCACGCAAGCCTGTGAGAGATTTCCCTACCTTTGAAGGGGAAGAAGTTCACAAGTGGTTGTACAAGTGCAACCAATACTTTGAGTTAGAGGAGATACCGAGGTTGATAAACCGAAAAATAGCTTCCTACTACTTGGATGGAATGGCACTATATTGGCACCAAAATTTCACTCGAAATTTGGGTGAGCATGAAGTGACTTGGGCGAAATATGTGGAGGCCCTATGTCGTCGCTTTTGGAGGACAGAAGGATCCTTTGGAAGAGCTCACAGAGCACAAGCAGTGATGGAGACCTAGAAGGCTACATCAAGGAGTTTGATGAGCTATGGAACCGAAAGCACGATAGTCGAAAGACAAGCTCGTGTTCTTTTGGGAGGCCCGGAGGTAGAGATAAAAAAACCTAGTGAAAAATGTTCGAACCAAAGTCTCTTAAACAAGCCTACAATCTAGCTAGACTCCATAACAATACCCTCTTACCCACGTGAAAAAATTAACCCCCAGTATCCAAGGTCACAGGCCAAAAGAACCCAAACTCCCCACTCACAAAGCCGAACCGAGCTTTTCAAACAATCTCAAAACTAGCACCATCCCTTTTAAAACCACTTCCCTAAGCCTTATTACCCACTCCTACTACTGGGTATAACAACAACAACCCCCCCCATACTCGAATCAAAGACCTTCCGCACCTATTAGAACCGTGAGAAATGGATGACCAAGGGCAAAGGGACTATGCTTCGGGTGTGATGAGAAATTTGTGCCCTCGGGCAATGCATGCATGAACCCGAAAGATTTATTCCTTATGTGTGGTAGGAGATGATGAAGATGACTCGGCGGGGAGGAGACCATGGAGACCATGAGTGTGGAGGCCCTCACCCCCCCCACCGCCACCGCAAGCAATCCCGTGGGACTTCGTGGTGCCAAACCATTAAGGTGTGGGGCAAATTAGATAGGTGGCCTATCTTGATTTTAATCGACTCTGGCAGCACACATAACTTCCTTCATAAGGGAGTGGCTGACAAATTAGGGTGTCCTAGAACTCCCATAAAGCTGATGGAGGTAGAGGCTGCAAATGGAGGCACTATGGCCTGCACCGAAATTTGTAACAACCTGCAATGGAGAATGCAAGGAACTCAGTTTCAGGCTGATGTTTTCGTGATGAAATTACAAAACTATGACATGGTTTTGGGAATTCAATGGCTGAAATTGTTGGGAAATGTGTTATCAAACTATGAGGAAAGGTGGGTTTCGTTTCAATTGCATGGGAAGGAGGTTACACTAAGAGGGGAGAACCCTAAAATAGCTCAGTCCATACGCATGGAGGAGTTAAATGGGTTGTTGAATTCAAAGCAAGCTTTACCGACGAGGTGAGGCTATGCAGCTTTTAAAGGGTTGTGGAAAGTAACCCAATGAAGGGGTCAATGCATGAGGTACCTAGAAAAAAATCATGAACTAGAGGATCCCCCAGCTTGCAAGAATTGGTCACGGCTTATCGACATGTTTTCTCGTGGAACCCAAGGGGTTACCCCCCAACCGTAAGACATGGCCACAGTATCACCCCCTATATGATGAGAAAAAATATCGTCAACTTGAGACCATACGGTACTCCGCCCGCAGAAGAACACCCTTGAAAAACTAGTTGTCGAGATGTTGGAAGCTGGGTATGGTGCGACTCAGCACTCAGCCTCTTTTAAGGCCACCGATGGGTACCGGTGAAGAAAAAAGGACCGCATATGGAGGTTCTACGTGGACTATCTGCTCTCAACAAGTTGACCATCAAAGATAAGTATCCCATCCCCATTATTGATGAGTTGTTAGAAGAACTAGAAGGCGGCATCGTGATTTTCTAAAAATTGATCTTAGGGCGTGATATCATCAAATTAGAATGGCTTCGAAGATGTGTTTAAAATAGCTTTTAGGACCCATAATGGTCACTATGAATTCCTAGTCATGCCTTTTGGCTTATAAAATGCACCGACCACATTTCAAAGCCTAATGAATGATGTTTTTTCGTGATACATTTGAGGAAGTTCATATTAGTCTTCTTTGATGACATTTTGGTTTACGAGAGAAACCCTAACCGAAAGCACTTACATCACCCGAGGTTAGTGTTTCAACTACTAAGTGACAATCAATTAGTAGCTAAGGAAAATAAGTGCGCCTTTGGTACGCATGCACTGAGTACCTAGGACATGTGATTGACAAGGAAGGGGTAGCTACTGACCCAACTCCAGGTGGCAGCCATACTACAATGGCCCCCCGCCCACCACCATTAAGCAACTTAGAGTTTTTTGGGCTTGACGAGCTATTACCGAAGGTTTGTGCAGTGGTTATGGGGCAATTTGTCGACCTCTTACTCAATTATTACAAAAGGATGCCTTTGTGTGGACCGAGATAGCAACCGCAGCCTTTTGAAAAGCTCAAGCAAGCAATGTCACAACCTCCAGCATCTAGCATTACCAAATTTTGACAAGACTTTTGTGGTGGAAACCGATGCTTTCAGAGTGGGAATAGGAGTGGTTCTAATGCGAGAGGGACACCCTATTGCATTTGTAAGTAAATCCCTTTGGTCCCCCGACTAGTTAGCTTTGTCGGCTTTATGAAAAAAGAGTTGTTAGCTATTGTCTATGCTGTTACTAAGTGGAAGCACTACTTGGGGGGGGGGTAGGAGATTTCTCATAAGAACCGACTCATTCTAGTTTGAAGTTTTTGTTGGATCAAAAGGCCACACATATGTGTCTCAAAGAAGTTTGGTTAACCAAACTTTTGGGGTTTGAATATGACATTGAATATCGAAGGGAAAGGACAACCTAGCAAACGATGCCCTTTCCGTGATTTCTCACTCTGAAGTTAGGGGCCTTGACTCTTTCATCAATTTCCACCAACATCATGGCGTACATTAAAAAAGACTTGGGAGACCGATGCTAATGTAAGGCAACTAGTAGCAGATTTAAACAGGGATGCAAGTTCCCATCCCTAATTACTCCCCGGGTAAACCCAGCACGCTGATTAGGAAGGGGAAGGTGGTGGTAGGGCATGAGCCAACCCTACAGAGGCAGTCTCATTGGGTCGTACCATAACTCAGCCAGTAGGGTGGGCATTCGTGAGCCACGGTAACATCAAAGAAACTGGGGCAAGTATTCTACCGAAGAAGCTCCGTGAAGATAGTGAGGCAAGATGTCGAGAATGTTCAACCCGCCAACTGAAACAAGGCTGAAAAACATCGTAGCCCCTGGGTCCCCTGCTACAACCCTTACCAATACCGTATGCACCCTTCATTGATATTAGCATGGACTTTATCGAGGGTCGCCTAGGTCGAAGGGAAAGAAGTAATTTTTGTGGTGGTCGCATGTGTTCAGTAAGTATGCTCATTTTTTCAGCCCTTTCTCACCCTTTTATTCAGCAGCCTACGGTGGCCAAAACCTTCATGGATAATATCTATAAACTACATGGGATGCCAAAGAACTATTGTGAGTGACATGGGATGTTGTTTTTTCTCACCCAATTCTAGAAAGAGCTATTTAATCAACAAGGGGTCAATTTGCATTACTTCCATCGCTACCATCCCCAATCGGATGGCCGAATCGAAATAGTCAATAAATGCATAGAGGGCTATCTAAGATGCATGACTGGGGCAAATCCTAATCAATAGGGGCGATGGGTCGAAGTTGTCGCTAATGGTGGTACAACACCAACTATCACACGTACCCACCAAAAGGACCCCCCTACGAGATAGTTTATGGGTTTAGTCCTCCCATCCACATTCCTTATACCCCTCAAAGATTCCCCGCTGGAAACCGTGGATCAATTGTTGACACAAAGGGAGGAGATGATTAAAATTATCGTGAACAACCCTACTCGAAGTTCACAAAACAGAATGCGGCAACAAAGTGCATAAGAAGAGAAGTGAAAGGACCTTCTCCAAGGGGATTTAGTTTACCTAAAGCTACAACCCTATCATCAACAATCAGCTCAATCAAGAAACAATCACAAATTAGCGACCCAAGTACTATGGTCCCCTACCGTGTTCTCAAGAAAATTGGAATGGTTGCTTATAAATTACAATTACCTAAAACAGACTTTAATACATCCCGTGTTCCATGTGTCCCAAATGAAGAAACATGTGGGCAATCATGTGGTGCGACTGATCTCCCAATTACCTCAAGAGCTCCCCTCGCTACAGCCACAACAAATTTTGGAAAAGAAGAATGGTCAAGAGGGGAAATCGAGCCAAAACCCAAGCTACTAATAATGATGGAGGGACTTACCTCTTACTCGAAGCCACTTAGGGAAGAAGCCGAAGAGTTCACTCGAGATTTCCACAGCTTTAACCTTTGAGGACAAAGGTTGAAACCACTGAGGAGGTATTGTCACGAACCGAAGAGAGGGAGCTCTGGGGACTAAGGCCGAGGGAAAAGATTGTTGGTCGAGTTTGAATTTCATTTAGTTGTAACCCAAAACGACCGCAGTATGAGCAGCTTCCATTTACTTCTAGTAGTAAGCCACGAGGCGATGCCATGTGGCACGTGCTTGGTTTTGTATTTAATTTCCCTAACGCACTGCAGTAAGGTACTCAAGCAATTTAAAACGTAATACAATTCTCCCTCTCCCCCTGCTCTCTTTCGCCTCTGCATGCCTTGTGCGTGCCTTCTTCTTTCTAATTTCTCAATCCCCTTGACCCCCCATTGTTCTTCAAGAATTCTACCCAGTAACACACAACGTGTTGTACGTGGGTTTTCCTTGAGATATTGAGAATGGTCTACAATATGCAAGTGGAAGGGCATTGCTCACTAAGAATCTGCGTCCCCCCAAGATCAGTAAATCATCTATTTATTCGATTGAATAAATCAATTAGTTTATGTCTAGGGCTTAATCGTACGCTGCCAAGGACTCGCGAATTATTTTTTGTTTGTTTAGGGCAAGAAGTCCCACCAAGACTTCTCTTTGTACTTTAGTTTTAACATATCTCGCTGCTTTGATTGGGGATCATGACCTCACGTAAGTCAATATTTAATCCGCAATAGAAATCTTTGAATCCGATAAAGGTAGGTAAAAAAGACTTCTTTTACAAGCCGCCTATTAATTAATCTCGTGGACCAACCCGACCTAATCTTCACCTTCCTAGCTTCCACTTGTTAATCTAGGAGCACACCATCTAATTTAGCTACAAAGATCGCCTTTCCCATTTTCGGATCTCGAGTATTGAAATTAAAAAAGAATTCTAAACGACCTAATTCCCCGGGCTGACCTTCTAACCCTAAAATGAAAGACTTGTATTCTGCCTCGTTATTAGGGGGGTATGAAACAAAATCTCAAAGCATTTTAAACAAAAATCCCTTCTAGCCCATCTACGATCACCCCAGCTCCACGTCCCTCGATCGCGGCTTAACGACCAATCGATGAAGAAGTTCCAAATCAGGATCAGGATGTCTTCTCCATCCTAATACCTTAAACTTTCTGCAACAAAATTTGCTAAAACTGGAGCTTTAATCGTTGATCTTGGCTGACAGAACAAATCAAACTCCCCGAGCTTAATCCCAACGTACCAGTTTGCCTGCTAGCTCTGACTTTTACGACAATTCTTTCATGTGATGGTTAGTAAATGCAAAAATAGGATGAGACACTACAAATAAGGTTTAACCTATCTAAGAGCCGCAATTATCAAAGCCAACCTTATTACCTGTAACCTTTTGTACCTTTTTTCTACGATAGTCATCAACATGCTCACATAATAAACTGGTTTTTCTTCCAAGTGTTTTTTTCTCAGCAACACTGCAACCCTTGCATGATCTGATGAAGCGAGGTATATATATGAACAATGTTTTTGTCTTGCAACGACCAGGATGAAATCGAGGGTGTAGAAATCAAAAAGATGATCTCCGTTGTATTGTATATTCATCATGCCTTTATTACAGAAACAACCGAGATATATATAATGGAGGCTAGTTCTCTTGACAAGAAAAGAATAACCCTAACCCCCAGGAATCTATGCACAATTAAAGAGAATTCAACTTTTGATCATGAAATAATACAGCACACTACAATACACAGCACTCTGTCTACAATGAAGCAGAGAGAGAAGTTCACATAAGGCACACCCTACTATGCATAGAAAAGTAATGTTGATTACCCGTTGGATAAAATCCAACACCTTCCAATAAAGGGACATGTCAAATACTCCTTTAATCTTCTAAGAGCTTCGTCACACTCATCATCCCACATCAGGAAATTCCCTGAAGCTTATCTAGTATAATAATAATATGGTGGGTTATCTCACTTTTATAACTTAGAGTCTTGAGCTTTGCCAATTAACTCGGGTTAACCCGTTTCTTTTTATCCCGATTACATGTCTATCACATGTTAGAGAATAATATAAATCATATTATGGGACCTCACTTACAAGCTTAATCTTTTAGGTGAGATGGTTCCTTAACATGGTATCGAGCCTTGTTGACCTAGCTGGGTCACGAAGTTCGAATCTCACCACCCCCATTCTTTGATAAAAAAATTAAGCACAAGGTAGAGTGGGCCTGTGCAAGTTTCAAGCCCAAAGGGCTTTCACTTGAGAGGGTGTGTTAGAGAATAATATAAATTATATTATAGGGTCTCACTTACAAGCTTAAGCTTTTAGGTGAGATGGTTCCTTAACATCACAATACTCGGGCTAACATGACCTTATTTTTTGTCTTTCCTTAATCCAAATTCATATTTCATACTTCCAAAATTATTTTTTTCAAGTTATTGTGATTATTTAAATACACAAAGTATATGTTTATGATTATTGTCTAGTTTTATGACTTGATTGCTTTCTGTGAGCATGGACCTTGTGGAGAGAAACTGCTAGAAACTAATTATAGCTGGAATAAAGGTAACCGTATATACTTTCCTGCTTTGTCCCTTACCATGTGAAATGTAAGAGTCTGTTTTTAAGTTCTACGCAAGAATTGAAGATTCAAAGTACATAACGAAAAGGACTTTTCTTTAATCCTCCTTTCCTGCAGAAGCAAATATGTTACACCTGGAATCACCTGCAGGAGTTGGCTTCTCCTACTCTGCTAATGAATCTTTCTACAACTCTGTGACTGATGAGATTACAGGTTTTCATATATTCTCAGTCATATTTGATCCATGCAGTGATAGAAAAACACTGGTTCATTAATGAATACTTTAATTTGGTTGAATTTTGCTACAATTTTATTCTGTTTTTCGTGAACTGATGATAGCCTAATTCTTTTACAGCAAAAGACAATCTAGTATTTCCTAAGAGACTTCTTCATTACAGGGGAGAGCTATGCAGGTGTCTTTTAGCACCGTAAGATTTTTATTAATTTGTCTGTTCATCTTTTCAAGATGAGCGATTTAATGAACTCAAATTGCTGGGAGATTTAGCGTGAAGAGAGAGTACTAAAAGCACATATTTCTTCCCAGGTCATTATGTGGCACAACTTGCACAACTTATAGTCCAATCCAATGCAAAATTCAATCTGAAAGAATAGCAGTCTGTGACATGAAATTTTAAATGCACATTTCCACAGGGTCTGCTCTGCTGGAAATAACAAGAAATTCTATGGCTGCAGATAGGAAATCCACTGTTAGAATTCAATACGGATTTCAATTTACGTGCTGAGTTCTTAAATCAAATGGTAAGCTGTTGTAATATCATTCATTATCATTTCAGAACTCGAATCCATTTGCCTAAGGCCATTCGATTTTCGCCTGTGCAGGAATGTAGAAGATGAAACATTCAAGTATTTGAATAGAAAATATGTACAGGAAGCTCTCCATGCTCAGCTTGCTGGAGTAGATCCATGGACAATACGTAGCGAGTAATGATCAAAACCTGCATGAAACCCTTGTTCTTCCTTTCTGACTGTCGTCTACGAAGTTATTTCCTGCTAAGTCATTTGTTTTCCATTTATCATTTAGCATTCTTAATATCTTCTATTGTGAATCTTGATACAGTGTCCTCAAATATGAGATGGAAAGTCCAGAAATAGCAACAGTTCCTCTTCTGGCCAAGCTTGTCAGGCCTGGCATTCGGGATCATAAAGGTGAACTAGCCATTTTTATCAATCACGATATAGGAATACTGATAACATTCTGAAACTTCTACAGTGGAGATCAAGATTTAGTTGTCCCACTCACATGAACAAGGACACTAGTGAATGGATTTGCAAAGGGGCTGGGACTAAACACAACTGTTCCTTACAGAACCTGGTTCCAGGGAAAACAGGTCAGTCAATCCTCATCATGAGCTTATAATTTCAGATTTATGTTTTTAAGAAAGATGCAAGGACTAATCCATGGGATCATGCATACCTTTATACTATTTTTTTCCCAGGTTGCTGGCTGGACACAAGTATATGGTGATATATTATCTTTTGCAACCATTAGAGGAGCATCACATGAAGCTCCATTTTCACAGCCAAAGAGGTCTATTGTGGTGTTTAATACATTCTTGGACGAACGCAACTACCACAAGCCCTATAGTTTACTGAGCATGCTTCTTAAATAAATTAATTTCATATCAATTTTGTCAACTGTCACAGCACTAATTCGTTACACCAGGCACAACCATTCCTGCTTTCAGTCAAGATTTTACTTCCCAATTTGTGCTGCAATCAATATCCTTTCCAAATTGTTCCAACAATTAACAATCTAAAAATCTGCATTTTAGTACCAGTAGAACCATTGATAAGGGCATAATTATATTTGAAATATATATATTAAAATAAATTTATTATATTTTTTAAAATTTATTTTTGATATTAATATTTCAAAATGATTTAAAAACACAAAAATATAATTTAAAAGCACTAAACACCATCTTAACCCAATAGGCCTGTTATGTGAGGGGAGATCGTTGGATTTTTCCCACATCGGTTATGTAGGGTCGAGTTTCGAAGCTCTGCAAGCTAAAGAATTAATCACGGGGGAGTCAGCCATTTGTCTCCAAGTTGGAGATTGTTGTGGAAGGAGACAAATGGACAAGATGGCTACTGCAAAGTTTTTGGCTGCCAATTTCAAGATGGTTGCAGAGTAGGTGGCTAGAAATGTTTAAAATGAAGTGTCAAAGATGGTTGAACATGTGAAGGAAAAGATAAACAACTATAACACCATGAAAATAGTTTTTAAAAACCTTACTAATGAGAGGGGAAAAGATGAGCATGAAATTCGTAGCATTACACTTTATTCTTTAGGAAATACTTTGCATAATCCTATTAAGAGTTCATCCTTATAAGTACATGTTTCAAGTAATTGGATCCTAGAAGACGTGACATGATGATAAAGGGTTTGAGATCTATTTTACAAGTTGGGTTCGAGTCAGGGTGTGCTCATATTATAAGAGTCTATGACAGCTAGAGTTCTACTCACTTGACTCGGTCCTGCAAAGAGTGTTTAAAGAGAGGTGAAGTTTCCTCGAATTCCAAAAAAAGAAGTAATTGGGAGTAATTGGCTTGAGATCTATCTTGCAAGTCTCGGATTCGAATCAAGACGTGCTCACCTTATAAGAGCATAGGATGGGTAGAGTTTTACTCACTTAACCCAGATCCGTAAAAAGTGTCTATAGGGAGGTGGAGTTTCCTCGAATCAAAAATAAAATAAAATTGGGAGTAATTGGTTTGAGATCTATCTTTGAGGTCTCGGGTTTGAATCAAGATATACTCATCTTGTAAGAGGCTGGAACACCTCGAGTTTTACTCACTCAACTTGGACCTACAAAGAGTGCTTAAATGGAGGTGGAATTTCCTTGAATC
>CM055441.1:2735872-2754930 GCA_029228465.1 Salix viminalis | reverse complement strand
TACTATAAAAATAGTTTCCAATCTATTTCATGCACCAAACAATGGACAAATTAACTTTTCTCCCTCCTATTTATCCAGTTCAATCTTTATTAATCACTGTGGTGGTTGGATTGCATATGAAGTTTTCCCTCCTAAGATTTAACCTAAAAAGTTCAAGAAAAAAATCTCAATTATTTAATTTCCAGGAGGAAACATATGAGCATTGGAAGTCAAACAATATATCACACCAAATTATAGTACAAAAAATAGTTAGTATGAATCATTCAATGATGGAGTAATGGTTGCGAGAAATAGTCTACAGAAAGCAACAAATACCACCAACTTTATTTATAGAAAAAAATGTTTAGCAACGAGTGACATCTCGACATCTCATTAATTAATCCATCCATGATCTCACTTTAAATAAAATAAATAAATAAATAAAAGTACGTGTAGGAGAGAAGTTTTAGGTGGAATTTTATGAGTTTTTTTTTAATTCTTTGTATTTGTCTATTTTTTTAAAGTAAGTCTAGAGAATAACTAATAAGATAAAATTAATTATTCTACAATCATTATAAAAGTTTCCTACACACCATTAGAAAAGATCTAAGATTGAAATGTACGGTGCCAAAAAAACTTCTTTGGTAGGTAGGTAGAGGCAACCTTAACCATGTCAGGCAATACATGTACATTAAAATGAGCATACTACCTTTTCATATTAGGAGAAGGAACTTGCATGATTAATTGGTGAGGTTACATGTATAACTAGAATCTTTTGCAGGCCAAAAAACAATTTATTTTTTTATTTGTTGAAATTTAATTGAAAATATTAAGCAAATAGATTAAATTTCTTATATCATTAAAAAAAGGGGGATTTCATGAGTGTTTGTTTTTATATTAAAACTTGCCTTTTAAAATATTTTTATTTGAAAAAACATTTAAATTAATGTCTTTTCCACCGAAAATACCTTTAAAAATTGCAACACAAAGAAATATTTATTTTTTATATATTTTTGAATGATTTAATATATATTTAATTAATTAAAAATTATTTTTAAAAAACAAACTATACCATAATACCTAACACCCTCCATCCTAAAAACAAATATTTTTCCTCTCACAGATAGCATTCTGCCGCCACCACAGATAGATCTCAAGATAATAAGATAGATTTTGCTTGAAAGCTTTGAAATGAATTATTTATTTATTTATTTGTCACTTCACGTCATCCAATATCTTCATTAGTTAAATTAATAAAGTTTATTTGATATGATATTATAACTCTAAATTTCATCCTTTTTATTTTTTAATTAGATTTTAAAAAAACATAAAATAATAAAATGAATCTTAAAACCTCATTCAAAATAGTTTTTTCATTGAGGGATAGGTAATTTAGAAAGTTTTTGATTGATGGAAACTCTATTTTATAGATTTTATCAAGAAATATTAGCTTGTTTATTGGATAAACCATACCAACTCCAATTTCTATACTAAGATACGTGTCCATTCATGCAGTAGGTAAGTGTATCGTTTTCATTTTAACGTCGAGTTCATAATAAAAACAGAAGTAGCTTGCGAGTATTGTGCCCTACATATTTTTATAGAACTTCAACCAAGTTCTGGCAAATTAGATATAAAACAGAAAGATACCCACAAAATGGATTTATACATAACATATAGTTTAAAAAATCATTTTACCTAAAAGTTTACATTATTAGATGAGATTACATGATATAATTTATATTATTTTCCAACACACGTTCCAGCCCTACGTATTTTAGAAGAATTTCATTACATTTATGTCCAAGGCAAGTCTGAGAACACAAGTAATCGAAAATAAATTTTCTTCAATAACATGGGACATATCTTTGGCAACCTGTTTGCCAATTCCTTAGCATGGCTTTAAATGTTTATGGATGTGATCAGGCATGGCTCAATGATCAGCCTTCCTCGTTTACTGTTTCTGCAGATTAAATAAAGATTTGCAGAGAGTGGTTCTATATGAAAAACAAAAAAATCATAAATATACCACCACATTTAAAACCAAACAAAAGCCGTCTAAGCTACATATATTAAAAATGCATCCTTTGTATTATTTTTTATCTACTTGTAAATGATGTTTTGTCTGAGGTTATGATTCTTTTGCCAATTTTATTATAATATTTGTACATTTTATTTAATCAAGATTCAAACCACTTTGGAGATATCTCCTCTATAATTCTCTTGGATTAATCTCACTTATTTTGATTTATCTAATATCAAAAATAATTTTCAAAAAAATAAAATAAAAATCATCTAGTATTTATGAAATAAAAACACCTTTAAAAAAATAACAACTATACTCTTAAACATGCATTTATAATGCCGCATAAACTTACGGTAAACCCCAAACTCGCGGACAAACAATTGTTTTTTTCCCTGCTTTTTTTAGCTTCTACCTTTTTTCATTTTCCTTATTATGTTTTTTATTTTTTCATTTTTTTTCTTATTATGTTTTTTTTTCTTATTATGCTTTTTTTTCCCCAAAAACATTTTTTTTGCCCATTATACTTTTATATTATTTTTTTTCTTTTTCCACTTATATATTTTTTTGTTTTTTAATTTTTTTAACCATGGTGTCTTAAGAGCACTTTCGGGTTCCAAGTCTTAAGAGCAACTCACAATTCAATTCCCATATCCAATTTTTTTTGATAACTGGGGTGTTCGGGACTCAACTTATGTGTACCATGACAATCCCCTGGACCCATACTTTTTTGATAACCCGTTGATACTTTTTGTTTTGTTCACTTATACATTTTTTTTATAACCTGAATCTCGAACCAGACTTTTAAGCACGTCATGACTAATTTCTAAGCTTGATTTTTTTAAAAAAAATAATATGGATTGCTACAGTGCTTTCAATGCTTTATACTTTTTTTTCTTTTCACTTATACATTTTTTTTTATAACCATGGTCTCTCAGCCCAACATAAGCTATATATATCCCCTATAAGACAAAAAATCAAAAAAGTTGGCTATAAGGGTGCATTTCGGTAATTTATCAATTTTTAATTATATTTTCTGTAGCAGTGTTATGGGCGTGTCTTCGAGCACGGCGTCAATTTCAGAGCTCATGCATATTTCAGATGGCGCGTGCGCGTTGTAAAACTTCTAAAAATATATCATAGTTTTTTATATATTCATTTTATAATGTAAAATGTGTTTAAAATAATGTTATAGTATCAGAGGGATTTTCATTTTTTTTTTCATTTTTGTGCATAGTACAATAATTATAATACCCTTAAATAAGACACAAACCAAGAATTGTTAGTGGGGGTGTCCCAATAATTTTACTTTTTTAGTGCACAGTAAAATAACTATTGTTGCCTCAAATAAGACAAAACGAAAGAGTCACCTGTGGTAGTGTTTCAAACATTTCACGTTTAACTATACATGCATATGAAAGAGTTTCACTCTTATTTTACACCACCAAAGTTAAACTTACTATGTTTTTTAATGAGAGTTGCATTTAATACAAATAAAAATAACAATAAAAAATAAAAATCTAAACAAAGAGCAAAGATGTATAGATACAAATAAAAAATTTAAAACTATCTTAGAAGGACCGAAAAAATCAAGGGATCAAAACTAAACTAAAAAAAAATAAAAGAATAAAAAACTAAAATACAAAATTATGTGTTAAATCTAGATAAAAAAATTTTAATCCACTGCAGCTGCCGGGTTTATAGCTCCCATATCGCTTTACTTTTGACTTTAGTCTGGGCTAAGTTTATCTAATTATTTATATCATTAGTTGGTCCTAACCCTTCAACCTGTGTCCTCAATTCCCTATTTAAACCCCAATTATCCAAGCTTAACTCGATACTATCTACTAATATCATCTCTTTCTTTCTAAGAAAACACAATCCTCCATGGATCAACTTCCAAAATGTGATGCAAACTACGTCCCCCTCACACCCATAAATTTCTTGAAGAGAGCTGCCAAAGTGTATGGCAATCGCCTATCGGTTGTATACGAGAGAACCCACTTCACTTGGCAGCAAACATATGAGCGTTGCCTCCGCCTTGCTGATTCTCTCCGTTCCTTTAATATTGCCAAAAACGATGTTGTAAGTTTTTGGATATAGCTTATGTCGTGTCCATGTTCTATGTTTTGTCTCGATGGTAATTAGGGTATATATTCTTGGACCAGCATTTTTGTTTGCGTACTTACGATGTAATTTACTATCTTATAATCAACAGGTGTCGGTGTTGGCTCCGAATATCCCAGCTCTGTACGAGATGCACTTCGCAGTTCCCATGGCAGGAGGGGTGATCAATGCCATCAACACGAGGCTAAACCCAAATCACATAGCCACCATTCTGCGCCATTCAGAAGCGAAGGTCTTCTTCGTTGACTACCAATATGTGCAGTTGGCAAGGCAGGCCCTCCAAATAATGATGACGAGCGAATCTATTTCATCCACGTTAGTTCTCCCTTCAGTTGTTCTCATCGATGACATTGAGTCACCGACAGGTGCCGTTTTCGGCGAATGGAAGTATGAACAGCTTATCCGAAAGGGAAATCCAGGAAGCATTCCTTACGAGGTCCACGATGAATGGGATCCCATAGCCTTGAACTACACATCTGGAACAACATCCGAGCCGAAAGGAGTTGTGTATAGCCACAGAGGCGTCTTCCTTGGCTCCCTCGGCATAATCATTGGCTGGGAAATTGAAAACGAGCCTGTGTATTTGTGGTCTCTTCCTATGTTCCACTGCAATGGATGGACCTTAGCTTGGGGGATTGCTGCACGCGGCGGAACCAACGTTTGCCTGCGCAATATCACAGCTAAGGACATGTACAGGAACATTGCTCAGCACAAGGTGACTCACATGTGCTGCGCACCCATTGTTTTCAACATCCTTCTCGAGGCCAAACCTGAAGAGCGTCGAGAAATCTCATCTCCTGTCCAAGTACTTGTCGGTGGCGCACCGCCACCGGCCCCACTTCTTGAAAAGATGAAACCATTAGGGTTTCATGTCACTCATTCCTATGGCCTGACAGAAGTTGGGCCAGCCCTTGTGTGCGAGTGGCAAGCTAAGTGGAACGATCTTCCTAGCCAAGATCAGTCAAAAATCATGGCTAGACAAGGGATTAACACAGTAGCTCTTGCTCATATGGATGTTAAGGATTTGAGTACGATGATCAGCGTGCCTTGGGATGGGAAAACAATGGGGGAAATTGTTCTGAGAGGAAGCACCGTCATGAAAGGATATTTCAAGAACCCACTGGCCACCGCGAAAGCATTCAAGAATGGATGGTTTGCTACAGGTGACATTGGCGTCATACATCCTGACGGATACTTGGAAATCAAGGACAGATCAAAAGATGTGATTATATCTGGTGGTGAAAATATCAGCAGCGTAGAGTTAGAATCTGTTCTATACAGCCATCCAAGAGTCCTAGAGGCAGCTGTTGTGGCCATGCCACACCCAGTTTGGGGAGAAAGTCCTTGCGCTTTTCTTGCCATTAAGAAGAACTCGGAAGGGAAATCTGACGATGTCAACGAGGCTGATATCATTGCTTACTGCAGGAAAAAGCTTCCCCATTATATGGTTCCAAAGAAGGTGGAGTTCCTGTCTGAGTTACCCAAGACCTCGACAGGAAAAGTTCAGAAATTCCAGTTAAGGGATTTAACACGAAACCTCGTTGTCTCGGATAGCTTTCCTAGCAAGAAGAACGCCAAAATGGAAACACAATTAGGACATCATGCTCAGCCAGTTCGTGTTCCTTCCTCCCGTCTCTGAACTTGATATGGTTCGAATGTTCATCGCCAGCCATCTTTCTTTTTCTTCTAGACAAAACGAACAAGGGTTGAGGGTAGCTAGGGTTCAAATCGTTTGATAATTATATTTACTAAGCTTGAAGTGTCAATTCCTTTGTCCTGTAATCTAGACATTGAATGCCTCAAATAAAACGTTGGTTTGCCTCAAATTCAAGACTGAGTTTCCATCAGAACGGGAGCATGCCTTGAAGTTATAAAAAAAAAATGATATAGGACGTACGATATATTGGCTAAAAAACCAAGATCGGTCTCTCTTTTGCAAATGGTTAAATTCAATACTTTTTCAAGTTTGACTCAAATCAGCCCCTCCACTTCTGATTGAAAGTGATTTGAACCCCTTAATTCATCTCCTTTCCTAATTAAATAGCTAAATTAATTGAGCAAAGAATCTCAAATTACCTTGCATTGAAAGTAGAGGGGTTGAAATGGCATGATTCAAAACAAAATATTAACTTGATTTTTGAACGAGTAAGATCGTGCCCATTCAACAGAGGATGTTATGTGATATCGATCAAGTTCTTACTAATTCAAAGCAGAATCCATTGTATTTGATCAGCACAAGCAACCAATTTCACCTACTATATATATCATTACTTTAATTTAAACAGCGATACTAAACAAAAATAAAATAAAATACCTTAAACTATTAAATTAATGGGATCTATTATTAAGTTCTTACAAGAAAAAAAAATTTAATTTCTCATTTCATTCTAAAATCAATCAATTTTTTTTTAAAGTCATTGTTTCAACTCGAAACAATTTTTTTAATTCTAAACAATATTGTTTTTTTTTTATATTATTATTATTATTATTAATATCGTCTAAATCAATTAAATGACTGAAATTTAGCCTAGATCAAGATTCATGACCTAAAATTTTCAGACCAATCAAACAAACTAGTATACCATCTACGATCATGACAACCATAACTAGAACCCCACCATTGGAAATTTGGACCTAGCCTCGCCACATCATCTCATGGCAGCCAATAAGGGATCTCCTAAATTTTTTGATTTGATTCGGTTTTCTTATTTACATCAAGGAACCTCCCCCATCTCCTCTTTCCACCAATATTTTTTTAACATTCTACCTACAATTTTCAGAGTTAGCTCATGATCTTCAACTCAAATATTGTTCATGATATTCAAATGTTGATGATGTGGATTCAAGACTTCATAATCCATTTAATATATATACCTAATCAACATTTTAAGAGCCTATACATGTATGTTGTCGTTCATGATTGAGGTTGGTATTAAAATACAAGATGGGATTGGGATAATCTTATCTTTACATCAATAATAATTTGATTATATTGAAAATTATGATTCAATATGAGCTAGCAAAATCAATATTTAATTGATTATCTATTTAACAGGTTACATATTGAATAGATGTCTTTTACCCTTTTAATCTTTGATTTTTTTTTGTTCGTTCGTTCTGTGGTAGTTCTATTCAAAAGAAATTTTAGTTTGCAATCTATGGTCAATTACTTTATAAATTAAGAAGTTAGTGAAGTTGCTGAATTGAACTATGGATTACCTTCTCTCTCTCTCTCTCTGTGTGTGTGTAACCCGCTAAAACAAATACCACAGCCTTATAAAATTAAAAACAATATCATATCATTAAAAAAAACTTGATAATATGTGTTCATGAGATTCGAAATCCAAAGTTTTTTGTTTTTCTTCTTGTTTTTCCAAGAATTTTCCTTTCCTTTTATTATATTTGGAGAGTTCAACCTTAATAGGTGCGTTGATGTGAGGTAAAAAGAAAAGATGAATTTGTTATAGCAATAGTTATAACAAAAATAATGATTAAAGATGTGAAAATGAGTTTTTAAATTTGTTTTATAAGACCTTAAAAATCAAGAATATTAGCATGATTATAAATATATAATAAAGATTACATAATTCATGTAGGAGGGTTGCATTAGTAAGGTGCAACTAAAATTAAAAAAAAAAAAAAAGCATAAAATAATTAATATCATTAAAAAAGATGTTATATCCATTTAATGCTTTAATATAACGTTAATTAATTCCTGAAAACATAGCATATGCTTTTTGAGTGGTTTTTGAGAGATGTTATATCCATTTAAAAATAGAAAAAATAAAATATATCCCATTAGCACTGACTTCTTCCATTTACGGGAGACAATTTCTATTTTCAAGTCAAATAAATGAGTACACAGCTAGCAATGATTTTTGCCCAATTAATTTTATGTAGGTAGTATTCATGTTGACCCCCAATTTTATTTTATTTTTCATTTACTTCTGTCCAGTTAATTTTATATAGGAAGTATTCAAGTTGACCTGCAATTATACATTGGTTGATCCCTCAAGCAAGTCTGGAAATAAAGTAATTGTTAAAATCATGCATAATTAGCAGCCATTGCCTAGCGTGTAGCAAGAAACTTTGTTTACTTTATTTTTTCTTACTCACTGATGGAAGCATATTGCTTGCTGAGTTGGTACTGCAATAGTGCAATGTGAATATTCATATGTGATATACTATTATTTATTTTTTATTTATTTTAAAAGCTACAGACAGGCCTCATTTTTTTAATTAATGTGACTTGAGAACTTAGTCAAACTGGGCAGATTATGAATTGCATTTACGTGCTGATATCAAATATAATTTTTTTTAAAATAATAATAATATATTATTTTAATATATTTTTAAATAAAAAAACTTTAAAAAAAACTCCATTAAACAACGAGCGGATATATTGAGTGTGTGTCTATATAGCCTGTTTATTTTCAAGTGTTTTTTTCATTAAAATCTCTTTTTTCTTGTTTTAAATTATATTTTTAGTGTTTTTAGTTTAGTAATATAAAAAAATATTGTTTAATATATTTTAAATTAAAATCACTTGAAAGATAAATATTTATTATTTATTATAATACTCTGGATAAGCCCGTAAGGTTAGCTTTGACAGTGATTTGTGGGACCCCAAGATGTCTCCCCGGAAGTTTCGCATTTTTCAAGCCAATGAGCTGCAAGTTGGTGGGTCAAACTCAACATAGAAAAATGTGTATTGAGTTTCAGCTACAAGATACTCATGGTGTAATAATATAAATTATATTATATAATCTTATTTAAATATTTAAATATTTAAATAAAATAGTTTTTATTATATTTTATTATCTCACCTATACAATTTAATTCAGGGTAGAAAAAAGTGAGATTTGTTGTGGGAGTTGTTGACTTCTAGTTTCTATGCTTGCTTCAGCCTCTTAGTTTGTCAATTTGTTGAGGTAACGTAGAGAAAATCAATTACTTGAATTATTAAATTTATTTATTTTTAATATATTTTTATTATTACAATATAATTTCTGAATGCTTGATCTTATTAAAATAAAAATCCAAGTAATGGACAAGGTGGAAATACCTGATGAGTTTTATTTTATTTGCTGGACTGGATCTGTTAAGATCTCATTTTGCCATTTTGTATTGGGCCTATAGCCCTCAACCGGCCGTGGCTGATCTTTATTCACTTTATGGGCCCTGCCCAGCCTTTTTTATCCTATTTCGTGAGGAGAGCAGTTAAAAAATATTATTTGTTTATTTATGAATATATTTTTATCTTTGATGCAAACCAATTGTATTTGAAGTAGTTTAACCATGTCATTAATAACCTCACCGTGTTAACTCAGTTGTTATCAATAATATTTTATTTGATTTTTAAAAATCTAGTTTTAATTAAGATTAGATCTCGAATTTTCTAGATTAACTGTGACTGTTTATTTTTGGCGTTTTAAAAAATATTTTTTTTAAGAAAATTAAATCTCTATTTTATTTTTTTTGCTTCAAATTAAACTTTTTTTAGTATATTTAGATATTTCAATATGTTGATATCACAAATAATTATTAAAAATAAAAAAAATATATATTTTTAAATAAAAAGCATTTTTGAAAATCTTGGAATAAAACATCAGTGTTTTTATAATCCTACCATTATTTCAGCTCTATATCTATAAAAGCATTAAAAAGTACACCATATATAATCCTATATATGTTAATTTTTTGCTGAATTGTTATCCTCATCTTGCCTCCATTGAAGTTCCTCCAAGGAAGGAACCAGACTTGTTAATTCCGTTTCATTCCGGCCGGAATAGTCTCATTACCGTTTCGGTCGTACCGTTCTGGTTCAAAATCATAATATTTTTTTTTATTTTAGAACATTTTACTATCAAAATATTTTGAAATTTTAGAGATGTTTCTAATTTTGAGATTATGTTTGTTTGACTTTGTGTTTGTATTGTATAATTTAAAGTTAATTTATCTTGAATTAAAATTATACTTGTTAAATTAATATTTTAATTTTTTTCATATATACATATATATAATTAATTATATATAAATAGTACAATCCCGAAACGCTCCGAAACCAAAACGTTCGGTTCCAATATAAAAAGCGGAACGGCGACCGGAATAACAACCAGAATGATATTGACAACCTTGAGAATAACAGGAGATTTGCGCTTACATAAAACTCTTAACTGTTTCAGGAGAGCTCAACGCGAAAGCATTGTAGACATGTTTTATTCCTACCACCAGCATTCAACGTGGCATTCCTTCAATAGTGGTGTCAACTGTCAACAGAAACGATGAACCAAGTTTTGTTCTTGATGATTTTCTGCAGACCGAGGTCTACACGACACCGTTGCATTCAATCCCAGTTGTTTGGCCAAACCTTCTACCAAGATTCTACTCCCAGTGAATGGGACAACTGAATCTTGATCTCCACTGTCGAGATCATTTCAAGTTGTGTAATGAATAATTAGAGCATTTGCTACTTGTGAGGAAGAGAGAAAAAGCTTGTTGAATGTTGAGTTACCAGCTGTACACCAGGACCCGGATTCCTGAGCTGATCAAAGATCTTACGTATGATACTGAATGTATGTTAAAGAATTATCCCACCTAAAAGTTTAAGTTGTTAAGTAAGATTCCAGAATATGATTTATACAAACCCCTTCAAGTGAAAACTTTTTGGGCTTGAAACTTGCACAGGCTCACACTACATTGTGTTTGGTTTTCCACGAAATAGAATGAGGGTGGTGAGATTCGAATTCGTGACTGCTGGATCAACAAGGCTTTGATATCATATTAAGAAATCATCTCACCTAAGAGCTTAAACTGTTAGGCGAGACTCCAGAATATAATTTATATTATTCTTAGATATCTCATAGTTGAAATACCAACCATCCCACAACGGAGGAACGGAAAACTTTCATCACCCTGCAAGATCGAGCAAGCTATCTTCTTTGAAACTTCAAAGCTTAAAATTTTCCATCTAATTACTATATATCTAAAAGAGCTCGGGCCGTTTACTGTGCATTAAGACTCAGTGGCACTGTGGACTGAACATTTTTCGTCCGTGCATCGCGCAAGTTCGTCCACTCTTTTTTTTTTTTTCCTGCTATAAACAGTGTAATGACGCTCTGACCCCCGCTAATAAGACAAAAACATGGTTTCGGTTGAGGGCTACGGTCGTAATTGCACGCGTACGGACCGGTCCGATCCGTCGAAACTTTTTTTTTTTAAAATGTGTTATGACGTCTGTAGCCCCCGATACGACAAAATGCTTGAATTAGTATCAGGGGTGGTTTAGTAATTGACTCAGACGTTACTGTTCCCTTGCGTCAGCGTTGTCAAGAAGTCGTACGAGCGTGTCGGCGCGTTTCGTGACCGCGATCGATTCAGGCGGCGCGTGCGGCTTCATAAGGCGGTCAAAAATTTTCCTCTGCCAGTGAAAACGATTCGCAACCCTTCCCTGAATCTCATGGAGTGGCGCGTGCTGTGAGATGATCGATGTAGAGGCTCATATAGTCGGTTGAACGGTTATGTCCTCTTTTCTCTCTCCTCAGCGCCGGATTCAACTTTAGTCCCCCGAGTTATTGTGGATGCATTTCAGTCCCTTGGCTTTTGTTTGATTTCTGTAATCGAAGTTTCGAATTCTTTCAATTTCGTCCTTTAATTCAAATTGATATATATGCAGTTTGCATGTCAGTCCTTCTTCTTTGAGTTTTTCGGTTTTCTATTAGATCCCTTAATTTTTTTAGTTCAGCGGGTTATATTGTTTTCAATTTCGTCCTTCATTTCAAATTCATTATATATTACACTTTAATTTCAATCCCTCTTCTTTTAAATTTTTTTCCTTTTAAATCTTTTAATATTTTTGGTACAAAAGTATGAATTGTTGTCAAATTAATCCTTCACTTTAAATCAATCATATCTTTTATTGTTATTTTGGGCCTTATGTTTTTAATTGCTCTTTTGAAATTAATTTCCTTTATTATTATTTATATATTGATGCATTATTCCCTATTATTGTACAAGTTCATGTATATATTTTTCTTTAATTTGGTTTTGAATATTTCTTTTATCTTCTCTTTTGTTGGGGTTTTTTTTTTATTTAGTCTTCAAATTTTATTCCTGGTAGTAATCATTTGAAAATTATTTTTTGTTTTTTAAAATCACAAATATTTTTTAAATGCTAACAATGATGATGATGATAATAATAATAATAATAATAATAATAATAATAATAATAATAATAATAATAATGAAAAAAAAATTCAAAATAATCATTTAATTGTTTCAATATTTGTTGAATATTATCGCCTAATAATTAAAAAAAAATTTATTGAAAGTGTGTAAAATTAATTATATATTTTTATATTTATGTCAAATTAAAGTATGTTAATCTGCTTATATGTTTGAATATTTATTTAATATTATCGTCTAAAAATATATACAGAGAGAAAAAAAACCGCGGATTTTTTTAAGGAAAACAATTTATAGCAGTATTCTTAAATACATTTAGTATAATAATATGATGAATAAATTTTATAAAATAAAAATAAATTTCCTCCAAATTTTAATTTTTTGCTCTTTTGTTCAAGTTTATTTTTAAAAAAAAATTTACAGTATTTTGATTTTTAATATTGCAGATCTAATATTACTGAGAAAAATATATAACTCAAAAAAACAAAAGGCAGACAAATTTACCTCAATTGTCTGCAATACAAAAATATACGAACCACTTCCTGTCTCGATTACACTGTTCTTTTTAGACGGCAAATAAGTAATTATAGCTGCAAAAAAACTCAGTTTATTTTTAAAAACAAATTACAATATGTTGATTTATAATGTGTGGGATCTAATATTACTGGGAATAAAATTCAACTCAAACAAAGAATAAAATTACAAAAATATACGAACCGCTTCCCATTTTTATTACTCTATAAAGTATGTAAGACTAATTTATTACTTCTAAATATATATATATATATATATATATATATATATATATATATATATATATATATATATATATATATATATATATATATAGAGAGAGAGAGAGAGAGAGAGAGAGAGAGAGAGAAAATTGACCTTGGATTTTAAAATTTTTTTTATATCAATATGCTTAAATACATTTAATATAATAATATGATTAATAAATCTTATAAAAAAAATTTTGCTTTGAATTTAAATTTTATACTCTTTTCTTGATGTTTATTGTTTAATATATTTTTTTTCAATTTTCCCATTTCTAATATTTCAAATCTGATATTACTGGAGAAAAAATACAACTAAAAAAAACAAAAGGTACACACATTGACCTACATTATCAACTAATTTTTTTTTCTTTTGACAAATTTACCTCGATTATCTACAGTACTCTCCGTTTTATTTATAATGTGTAAAATCTAATATTACTGGGGAAAAAGACAACTAATTTTTTTTTTAAATGTACCTAAGTTATCTCCAATTAAAAAATATACAAACCACTTCCCATTTCGATTACACTATTCCTTTTAGGCTGGGAAAAAAATTATTTGTTACATATTTTATCTATTATAATGTTACTAATTAAATATTTAAACAACTAATTACAACATGTAAAAAACTCAATTAGTTTTCTACATGAAAAAAACCCTTGCGCAATGCGCGGGCAAGCATACTAATTATACCACGCAAAAAACTCATTTCTAACATATTTTTAGTTGTTGCAATTTTAGTAATTAAACATTAAAATAACTAATTATAGCACGCAAAAAATATAAGTTTATTTCTGGAAAAAAAAATTCCAATATTTTTATTTATAATGTGTCAGATTTAAGTTTACTGGGAAAAAAATGCAACTCATTAAAAAAAAAATTGCCTACATTATCTACGATTTTTAGCAATAGCAATATTCAATCACTTTTTGGTTGAAAAAAACTATTTTTATCAGATTTTTCAATTACAATGTTACAAATTAAATATTAAAATAACAAAATACAACATTTATAAAATCAATTAATTTCTTACATAGATAAAAATGTCCAGCGGAGCGGGCAAATCGGCTAGTAAATTCTAAAGGCAGTTCTTCTGTACGGGATCAAGTTAAGAGAATTATTTGTTGGGATTTATTATTTATTTTTGTCATTGAACATTGAAACTGAACTCCAATACAACATTTCCTTCCTGAAAACATATCAAAAGTGAAATATTAGCACTCTATGAAATATGATTTGAGAATATGAATATAAAAACTGGTAATATCAGGATTCTGTGTATCTATTTTGTACTCACAGCGATGCCCTTCACTTTGACCAAGGTATCTGCATAGCTATGTATGTTGAAAGAACAAGTTGATTATTTGAGGATATATGGATTTGCCAAAAACTAGCTGATTGAGAATCTAGAACTCTAATCAACCAATCGACCGTTTGGTCTGAACCGGTCAGCTTGTTATCTTGCTGATGTTGGTTGACTAATTGATCTAAATTGGCTGACCGTTTGGCCTGTGGTGGAGGTTGATCGAGTAGTAGGGTTTGATTGGTTCTTTTAAGTTTAATTAGTTTGGGACATGTTCAAAATCGATTTGGTGTATTTGTTTTGGTTTTGTAATTATGTTTTGGTCTCTAATATTAGAATTGAAATCTTTTATATTATCTTCTTCAAGTTATTTTTGAGTATTTTACTGTAATCATTATAGGTTCTGCTAAATTTCTTCTTATTGATCATCAATGGTTTCTAGTTCTACACGAGCGAATTTGCCCGCTCCGCTGAGTTTTTTTATCTATGTAGAAAATTGATTGATTTTATAAATGTTGTATTATGTTATTTTAATATTTAATTAGTAAAATTGTAATTGATAAAATCTGTAAAAAAATGTTTTTTTGAACCAAAAAGTGATTGAATATTGCTATTGCTAAAAAACTTTTGATAAAATTTGTTAGAAAATTTGCTAAGAAGGTGAAATGATTTGTTAGAAATTTGTTGTCACGGATACTCTGGTTAAAAAAACACAAAAAAAAACTTGATTAAAAAAAAAAACTTGGACACGACGGTTATAAAAAAATAAAAAAAAATGTGAAAAAAGGTTATTGTTTATTAAAAGAACAAAAAAAAGAGTATAAAATAGAAATTTAAATTCAAAGCCAAAGTTATATTTATAAGATTTATTAATTATATTATTATATTAAATGTATTCAAGAATACCGATATTAATTTTTTTTCGCAAGAAATCGTAGGTCATTTTTTTTTCACTCTAAATTTAGGTATTCAAGAATACCTAAATTTTTGGCGTGCTATAATTACTTATCTGCTGTCTTAAAAAAACAGTGTAATCGAAACGGGAAATGACTCGAATATTTTTTAATTGTAGATAATCTAGGTAAATTTGTCATTTTGTTTTTAGTTGTATTTTTTGCCTAGTAACATCAGACATGAAATATTAAAAACCAAAATATTATAAATATTTTTTAAGAAATAAACTTTAAAAAACAGAGCACAAAATTAAAATTCAAAGACAATTTATTTTTTATTTTTTATAAGATTTATTCCTTGTATTATTATATTAAATGTATTTAAGAATATTGATATTAAATTTATTTCTTAAAAAAATCGTTGATAATTTTTTTCTCTCTATATACATTCTTAGGCGATAATATTCAATAAATATTAAAACATATAATTAGTTTAACATACTTTAATTTGACATAAATATACAAATATATAATGAATTTAACATACTTTAAATAATACATGTAATTTTAAGAACAAAATTGAAGCAAATCCAAACATTCAGTTTAAATAATTGAAAACATAACCTGAAATTAAAAGAAATGGGATCGAAATGAAACTAAAATCCATAATTAACTTGCATAGAAAGATAAAATTGAAAGAAATCAAACTTTGGGACCGAAAATATCAAGGATTTATAATAAATTTGGATGGAAGGATGAAATTGAAATCCATCAAAACTTTGATACCAAAAATATTAAAAATTCCAGCCCAATCCGATAAATTAAAAGAATGAGGACCGAATTGAAAGTCTAATATATAATCAATTTGAATTGAAGGACGAAATTGAATCAAATCAAAACCTATATAATAGCATTAAGGGCAAGAAAACAAAATTGATTTTAAAATATAATAGATGATAAAACCAAAATAAAAATTATTAGCTGAAAAAAATTATTTAATTTTAAAATTTCAAAAAATATATGTTTTACGTTGCAGGCTAAGCAAACAATTTTTATAGGATTTGTTGGATGAAAATTAAAATATAATATTTATATATGTGAATTTTTATATAATAAAATAGCTCAACACACCCTATTATGCAAATTGCAAAATTAAAGTTTTAAAATCTAAAATTATTATTGCTCTTATTATTAAAACAATTAAAATTATCAAATTACCCTTAAAAAAAACTCAAAAACATTAACAAAAGAATAAGCAAGAGAAAGAATTAAATTATTACTATTACTATTACTATTACTATTACTATTACTATTACTATTACTATTACTATTACTATTCTTATTCTTATTCTTATTCTTATTATTACTATGAAAGAAACAAAAATAAATGAAAGACTAAACAAATATTATAAACTTTAACAAAACATCTTAAAAAAATATAAAATAAAAATAAAAATTATCATTGTTATTACTGTCAAAGCAATAAAAATTATCAAATTATCCCGAGAAAGAAAACCTAAAAAACATTAACAAAAGAGTAAGGAAGAAAAATAATTATATTATTATTATTATTATTATTATTATTATTATTATTATTATTATTATTATTATTATTATTATTAGCGTATTAATAAAAAAAAAAAACAATGCAAGGCTAAAAAAATGCTAAAAACTTGAACAAAAGTTCAAACCAAAAAATCAAATAAAAATAAAAATTATCATTATTATTACAGTCAAAACAATAAAAATTATCAAATCATCCCGAGAAAAAACTCTAAAAAGATTAACAAAAGAGTAAGTAGGAAAAATAATTAAATAATAATAATAATAATAATAATAATAATAATAATAATAATAATAATAATAATAATAATTAATAATATGAATTAATAATAATTGATATTAAGAAATAAAAGGATTAAAATTAGAAATTAAAAGTATAAGGGCTGAAATTAAAATTAAATATCAGGGGATTGAAATAAAAAATTAAAAGTATAAGGGACGAAATAAAAATCAACTATATTATCAATTTCAATCAAAGGATAAAATTAAAACAATTGAAACTTCAGTACCGAATAAATTCATCTTTCTAAACTCAATCCGGAAATTAAAAGAAGGAGGACCGAAGTGAAACATTAGCATTCAATTAATTTCAATCGAAGGACTCAATCGAACTAAATAAAAACCTTATATACCAGAAATCAATACCATAAATGAAATTAGAACTCCAGGGACCGAAGTGTAGAAGACAAACAATAGGGGGATTCTCTTGCACTTTTACGTGCAGGAGAGAGAGAAACAGGTGAACCGGCTTTACCCGGCCACCGCCGCGTCCACAGCCACCGTGATAGAGAACGCGCCGCACCGGGAGGAAGACTAGGTGGAGGTGCATCGAAATAGATGGCGGGTGCTTATTTCCGACCACCATATGAGGTCTCACGCACCTCCTGAAGAGGGCGTGAGGCGTAATACTGTCGGTCGCGTGATACACACGCGCCGACAGTATAAAGAAATAAATAATAAAAAATATTGGTCATTTACCGGTATACCCCTGTGCTTAACTCATAAATTTTTTCTTATTAGGGGCTATATCCGTAGTTAGCCATTTTTTTAAAATATTATATATATATATATATATATTAAACGAAAAAAGTTGCGGCGGACCGGACCGGACCGGACCGAACCAGACCGGTCCGTACGCGTGAAATGACTTCGGTAACCCTCACCCCGGAACTGTTTTTTGTCCTTTTAGCGGGGTTAAAGACGGTATAACACTGTTCACAGCCGCTAAATAAAAAAAAAAGGTAGACGAACTCGCGCGGCGCACCGGTGGAAATTGCAAGTCCACAGTGAAATGTGTGTATGTGTACAGTGGAAATCCGAGCTGTTTTAGCTCTTTAGATAATTTGTTTATTTTTTGCTTTTGTTTTCCGAGTAAGTGGGATAATCTGTAATATCATTATGTATGTTGATTATATGATGAGTACATATGATATATATGTGTGTGTGTCAGTTTCTTGAATATATATTCGTATTTTGTTGAATTAAATTTAATTCGATATAATATTTAATTTCTTTAATTATTACGTGAATATCTATTATTCTTGGATATTAGAAGAGTAGCTAATATTAGCGCACCTCACATATATATATACCTAGTTGGTGAGAGAGACACCAACCTATGTGCGATAGTCATCTCATAATGTTTTGCTTTTATAAACCTTAGGATTTCATATGTTATTTATTATCTTATTAGACATATATTTCACTATCATATGTTAATATGCTTAATATGTGTATACATAATTATATCAATGTTTATACGACTAACACTTTATAAAATTCCTATGTCATCTCTCTCTCTCTCTCTCTCTCTCTCTCTACACACACACACACACACACACACATATATATGGGCGCATGTGTTTTGCATTTATTCTTATTTATGATTTGGATTAAGTTTTAAAAGATAATGATTTGGTATGACCTCGTTGACTTATGATATAAGGTTGATAAGTTGCAGTGTTGATAACAGCTATCAAAACTTACATGCCTAGTAGGTTAATCGGAACTCAATCTACCTAATTCTTGGTTTGAACCAAGTTTCAATAGATAATGATCCAATATGATATGATTGATCTATGAAATCCCTTTCAAGACAAGAATGCGATTTCCGGAGCAGTTCAGAAGTGATACTGTTTAGGTCAGAATCTATGAACAGTTTTGATTTGAATGTATGGGGTCTGGAAGAAAAATGGCGAAGGGATACG
>CM055441.1:2619536-2735372 GCA_029228465.1 Salix viminalis | reverse complement strand
AGACTAATTTACTCATAATCCCTGAGCTTTATGCAGTCATTGTTCCCTTAAATGTTCAAACAATTCATTAATGGCTCAAAAGTACTTAAACTTATTCAACTTAGCTTAACATTGATCATTCAATTCTGTCTTTCTAAATAAACAATCTGTGGCAATTCCTTTTGGACACAGTTTCCTCTCTCAACTAATCCATCTTCAAATGGAGGATTGCAAAATGTAAATTTCATCAGTTCTATTTCGATTTTCAACCAATCTTTCCTTGGTGCTATTTTTATTGCCATGATAATGCGTCACTTTAAATTAAAGGTCCTTAAATTTAGACAAGAGGTTTCCCAGATAGAAACGCTGCAAACATCGCCAGTGATCTTCCGGGAGATGAAAATGGTGCCAAGTGAGAGCCTCCTCTAATGGTGGAGAATGTCAGGATGTCACCATAGACCTGTGTCCATCCACCGATCTAAGAACAAAAAATTTAAGAGCACGAGATCAGGAACCAAAACAATATTTACTTCTTAATGATATGTAACAGGCTAACCTGTTTATCCTCAAGCCAAGCTGTGTAGGGGACAGTCGTGTTCAATCCCAGTTGTTTTGCCAAGCCTTCCACCAAAGTCCGACTCCCCGTAAATGGGACAACTGAATCCTGATCTCCACTGTATTTAAGTTTTTGTTATTACCATTGAAAGCCTCCAGTGATGGCTGGCAAGGAAATATGTTAAAGCTGGTTCATGTACCTGTATACTAGGACTCGGATGCCTGAATTGACTAGTGAGCCCACGACATCAATTGTAGGTATCTCTAGGTTTCGAAGATCATAGTGTGGAACACTAAAATAAAGTAAAAAAAAACATTATTCTCATTATGTTCAGAGAAACACTTAAAGGGAATACACAATAATTACCTGCTGCAGAGAGTCCATTGCGGAGTTCCGACAAGCTTGGCATGAAAAGGATTCTTGCACGTCTTTCCTGTTCAAATATACAAAAGTTTCTTCTTGTACACAAAGATCAATGTTCTCTTGAGCTTTCTGCATAAGGGGTAAGGAAGAAAAATCCAATAAAAAGTCCAAAGAAAAAAAAAATGTTGTCTTGAGATGAACTGTTATCTCCTAGAGAACATACCTGCTGGCTGAGAACCTCCTGCAATGATTCAGCGGATGAGAAAAGTCTGGATCTTGGTGTTAATGGGTTATTTTGAACTCCCAACAGCGATGCAACAGATGATAGACAGACATTCGCTGTGACATCATATGGATCAATAGCGCCCGGAATTTCTGCATCAATCTGATCACTCACTTTCGAACAAGAAGCCGAAAGGGAGCTTCCTCCTATACGCTCTCGCCAGAGTTGTGAAGTGTTACAGACTGCACTGAGAAGTTCATAAGTAGGGTTTGATATCAACCCATGAGACCAATAGAAGTCGCCTTGCGAGTTCAAATCTATACTGAACTCCAATAGAGGGTTTCCTAACTGGAAAAATCAAATATGATAGCTCAGAGAATATCATTTAAAATATGTGGGAAGAGAAGGAAGTAATACTATCAGAATGCATGTTTCTGCGTTTCTACTCACAGCTACGCCCTTCAAATTGAATTCAATTCCTGACTTCACGATGAGTTCTGCAAGCTGTGGAACATAGTGTCCTGTCATGAAACAGAGTTCAAGATCACTTAGACCAACAGGTACAATGTTGTTTTCCTTGTTTTCGGACAAGATATTTTGCAATTCACTGCTTTCATTGAATTAGATTCACCTGCGTAGCTCTCTCCTGTTATAAACAAATCCCTATTCTTGTACTCGGGAAATTTCAGAAACCAATTCTGAAGGAATACAAAATTGTCTTGCGCTGAAGATAAAGCAGTGAAGAAGGTAAGTAACTCATGATGTTATCATTCATAGAACAAAACAAACAAAAAAAAACTCATGATGTTAATTAATTAATGAGTATTTAATCTGACTAAACAAAGGGTGAGGTTATGCTGTCAGAAATATAGGCGACGAGGTAGCTAGATTAGGAATTGTTGTAACCTGTGATGGTGTCGTTCACCAAGTCATAAAAAGATCGATTGGCAGAATAAGAGAAGCCAACTCCTGCTGGCGATTCCAGGTAGAGCATATTTGCTTCTGCAGAATACAGGAAAGCTAACATTTAGCAAAAATTTTACTACAAAAACAGAAGAAAACCACAGGTGACAACCTTTGTTCCAGCTATAATCATTTCTGACAAGACTCCCTCCATCACTCGGTCTGAAGGGGCCATGCTCAGAGAAAGCTCCTGCTCCAACGGAGGAACAGCCAGGCCCTGCAAAAGGAACATAAAAAATACAGCAGTATTATAAAAAATATTACATGGAAGACACAGAAAATGATGACAAGAAAAATAGTAGATAAAAGAAAACCAGTACCCCCATTTAGCCAGAGCACAAGAGGCTTCGAAGCTGGGTCTGTTTCTGCTTCGACAAAGTAAAAGAAAAGAGCTCTGTTTTGATTTTTGTCTACGGTTACATATCCTGCATACTGCTGGAAACTGACTCGGGGTTGCCCTGGCAAACTCAGGAGTTTATCATCTGCAGAGGAGTCTGCAACTCGGCAAATCTGAAAGAAAGTTGCACATAATACTACCATAGCTATCCATTGCTGAGCCCCCATGCTGTCGACAGAGAGAGATAGAGAGCTACGATGCTTTCCAAGCAACCCCTCAATTGTGTTATTTATATAGCTTTTTACAGTCAAGTCAACTTTGCAACTGCGCGGGCAAATAACCTTGTCTAACACTAAAACAAGTCCTTGAGCAAAATAATCTAAAAACACCAAAGAAAATTCATTTAAAATGAAAAAAAAATTTTAGCCAAACGCCGGTTTGATCGCAGTGCCAGGCACAAACTTGTATACGCTGGAAAATTTCATTTTGCTTGTGTTCATCATTTAGTCTTCTAATTGCTGGCAGTTTTGTGTATGGAAAAAGAATGCAGTGTGGTCCCTTTTGCTTTAACCAAAGTCCCACGGCAAAATGCCAAATGTTTTCCAACCAGACTCTTTGATGCATAATCCATATTGAGCGAGATAAACATGGGATCGTCTACGACAATTTAACAGTCCTGAGTCATGACTGTGTCAATGAATATTATATAGGGATGTTTCGGAATCAAAACAAAAATGTTTTTGAAAAAAAAAATTATTTTGTTAATATATTTAGATATTTTGATGCGATAATATCAAATATAATTCTTTTAAAAAATATCGTCATTCACTTAGAACTAAGGAGGACTTTTGATTGGAGGTGGTTCTTGCTGCTGGCCTCATCAGTCAGTAGCCACAAAAGCTTTATCACTTGAGGTCAATGATTTGTTTGGTGCTTGCATTGTACCATTATTCCTCTATTATACTTTTCTAATTAATGATTTTGGTCCCTGTAATTTTTATATTATATTAGCGTGGTCTTTCAATTATTTTTATCATTTAGTCTGTCCTACTTTAGAACATTTGTTTATGTTTATGTGGTCTCCCGGTATAATTTTCTTTCAATTTACCGTTAGTTATTGACAGCACATGACATGACATGTCTCGGCTACATGGTAAGAAAAAATCATATAGAAGGACCTTATTGAAAAAAAATATCGGATAAAGAAATCAATTAAATAAAATATAAAATAGACTCGGTTAATCTTATTCTTTACTTATTTACTAATGAATGTACTAATACTACGTCGATCCATGTATGAAGAAGAGGAAATACTACTTCTCGGTAGGCAAAAAAAATGAACAGGGCGTGACTCCACAACAAAACAAATTAATTGGATTGTATCTCGAGTATTTTAAAGTTTTATTTGTTTAGTATTTTTTTTTAAATATATCTTTTATTTTAAATTTTAAAAAAATAATGCTTTAAATTATTTTAATATACTAATATAAAAACATTGATACACATCTAGTGTGGAAAGAGTATGGCTAAAATTATTATTTTTAAATAGATTTTATTCAAAAATATATCAAAGTAATATTTTATTATTTTTTCAAGATTATTTTTCACATCATAACATCTAAATAATATAAAAATACAAAAACAATTAATTTAAAAAAAATATAAAATAATTTGTCAAACACCCCCACTTGTTAAAACTATAATGGGAATTGATTAGCAATATATAACATATTAAAACATACAATTAAACAAAAAAAAATAAGATTTTTATTTGCTGGCGTTAAAATCCCTCCATAACAAGAAGGAAATTATAAAAAATAGATAAAAACAAAAACAAAAACCGTACAGGGTGGGGGCACAAAGTCCGGGTGGTAACTCTTTTTGCACATTTTTCTTGTTGAAAATCAGTGAAGCTTTTTCTCCAGTAAAAAACTTCAAAATTTTAATGTTCCTGCATTAAAATTTGATCCAAAATGTGCTGACCTTAGATTTTAAAAAAAATGTTGTAAATTGGAGAAAATAAGTAATTGACAAATGGCAAGGGGTGTCAACAAAGCCCATTGGGCTTCTATGAAATCTTTGAGTAGTTTCATGGGCTTGCCAATTGAAGCAACCGAAGAATCTCCCTCCCTTTCTCCCTCCTTCCCAGGGATCCTCACTATCTGATTCACTTCAAGATCGAATCCATTTGACTGGAAACGGGAAAGGGTGTTCTTAAATTGAAGAAAACGTGAGACGTATCCTTAAAGACTTTATTTTTTCAGGTTCTTATTTTCATGTCTTCTGTAAAGTTTTAATCTTTTTCGCAGTTTAGGAATATTGAGATTTTGTTAGGGATATTGGCGTGATATTTAGTTTATAAATTATGGGTTTGATCATTTTATTGATTTTATTTTCAATTGAGTGCTGGATTTTTTAGTTGAGATCACAAGGAATTTTCCCTTTTCAGATATTGTAAAAATTGTTGCTGTCATGGATCCAGAGGCTGCAAAGACTGCAAGAGAATCTTTGGAATTGGCATTTCATATGTCAAACCTTCTTGATACAGGACTTGATCGACACACCCTTTCGGTTCTTATTGCCCTTTGTGATTTGGGTTTGAACCCTGAAGCACTTGCTGCTGCTGTGAAAGAACTCCGGAGAGAACCTGCTTCATCTTCCCTGCCAAATTCTAGTGCTCCGGTAGCTAAACCGTAGTTAGGTAATGGATTTGTAATGATTTCGGTAGAATGCAATGCAATGCAATATGATGCCTGCTTGTTTGTTGATCGGATTTTTTTCTTGTTGTATTGAAATTCAGAATGCTGCGAACCACTAGTATTTCCCTAACTTGATGAGTTGTAGAAATTTGAGTACCATATGTAGAGTAGTGGTGAGCTTTGTCTCAAACACAATTATGTTCTAAGATGAACTTGTTGTCTAAGCGTCCTCTGTACTTTAGTGATTTCCTCATGTTAAAGCAGAGCCTATGTGTTCCTGACCAAACATGCGTTTCGATTGAGTTTAAGTCGTTTTGTCCTGTTAGCAAGAGAAATTTTAGTTAATTTTCCACTGTTGTTGGCTGATTTGCCTCTTCTTTTTGTTTTGTTCATGGAAGTTCTACTCTAAACACCTCCACATGTTGTGTCAGCAGAAACTGTTGTGTGCAATCTAGCTTTCAAATGTTCAACTATAACTTGTGAAAGATGGCAGGGATCATACTTGTCGGCTTATTTAAAGAAACCTGCCCTTTTGATCTAGCAAGTTAGTGTTCCACCTTTTGTCTGTTGCAGCCTCTTCAATTACCAATACTTTTTGGGAAAATTTATTTCTAATTATATGCAGGTCTGTTGTCTGCTCTACTTTAAATCTTTTGTCGAATGCTTGTAATGTTTTGGATCTTATAATGCATTTTATTCTGAACATTGCACCTTGCATTATACATGACACTCAATGCGTTGACTGGCCTCCAGTATGGCTCTACCCAGCAGGACCAATGGATTGAGGAAATCCAAATTTGACTGAAGCATAGTTGCATCTTTTCTCCAGGCAGCAAGCGCAGTTCAAGTTTGGCAGATTCTGAAGCTGAGGAAGTGCAATTGTTGATAGTTTACCTTGTTGGAAGTCTTTAGATTTTGTTGCCCCCTGTTTCTGAAGATTTTTCTGTAGCTGTGCTTCAGATGTTCCTCTCCATTAGATCTATGAAACATGCTGTTTCTGGAACTTCACCTCCTTTATGTGTGAAATTCATTGAGATTGCATACAAGTCAACAAATTTGAACATAAATGGAGATCCCTTATGCAGTCATGCCTGTGGATAAACCTGTAATATAAAAATAATATATAAAAATAATAATGACAAAACACTGTATATGAAACCTAGTTGCCATGTATGTTATCTCTAGATTTGATCAGGTGTTTGAGTCTAGACATGCAAAGTTCTAGCACCCATTATCTATAAGCTTCACAATTTATCAAAATCCACTAATACTAGGTTTATGCATGCTCCTTTTAACTTCAAGTTGAGCTTACAGATGATATTTTATCTAGCTTGATAGACAAGGATATCTTATTTTAGTATCTGTAATATAATTTTATTTTGATAAGACAATGATAGTTTTCTTATATGCAAAAATAATTTTCTCTTAGTAAACGACAAAGCTTAATTCATAGTTAATCAAATGTTAAAGATTTAAAATGATAAAAATAAAAAAATATCAATTAAAATAAAAATAAAAACTGAAGAAAACGACAAAGCCTAATTCAAAATAAGTCAAATGTTAAAGATTTTTTTTTGGAAAAAAAATCATGTTTAGAGAGAAAAGGACGGTTGAATTTTATTATATTACCCGAATTTTACCTCGATTAATGAAACAATATCCAATGAATTCATGATAAACACAAACATATACTCATAGGAAAATAAATAAATATTTTTTGAAAGAAAATTATATAAACAAAGTCATTTTAATTTTTTTTTTAAAAAGAAGAAGAACCTCAGTTAATTTGTCCCACAGATGACATAAGTCTTATCTCAAATCAAGTTCAATAATTATGGTGCCGGTTCTTAGTTTTTTCAAATATTTTTTTTTAAAATTACTTTTTAAAAAATAAACAATTACAACAAATATAATTGAAAAGTTACTCTCAAAATGATATACATTCTGGACATGAGAAAAAAGGGATTTTGATTCTCTTGCTGAATGATGAGAGGAAAAATCATTTTGCCTTTCAAAAAGGTTGTCCTCTTGCCGTTTGTAATAATAGTGTGCTTGTTTTTCATGTTAAAAATTGTTTTTGGATATTTTATATATTTTATTGTTTTGATGTATTGATATTAAAAATTAATTTTTAAAAATAAAAAATATTTTAATGGATTTCCAAGCAAAACACATTTTGAAAAGTAATCGTTATTAAAATTTCAAATAATACTTTAATTCTATCTGTTTTTCTATAATGTTATTTAATTTTTTATATATATAATTGTAATTTAATACTTGAAATGAAGAAAAGTTTAACCTTTTACTTGACAAATTAATCTTTTAGAGGTAAAAAAAACTGGCTATATCCCCTCAAATTTTATTTTGAAACTTCATAACAAAAACAAATTCCCAATAAAAGTTTGACATATTTCTACTTCCCAAAGACAATTAATTAAATATGATGATTTAATATATATTAAAAAATAATTAATGCAACATTTGTCATTACTGTTTTTAAGTGATTGTTTTTTTTTAAAAATTAACATTTTTAAAAATGATTTTGATACGAGTATTAGATCATTTATTATATGCTACAGGTTGGATCGATTAAAAAATATATTTAGACATTACTAATATGTTTCCAAGAAAAAAATAGAGCAAGTAAGAATTTATATAATTTGATCCAGTTGACTTAACAAGTTCAGATAACTGAAAAAAAATATAATTTAACTAAAAATTTTAAAAAGTCCTCATTAATTTGTTTATGTTGATAATATATAAACAATCCAAAACTACTAGCTGTTTTATAACCACAAAAAAAAGAAGTGAAAGGGGTCTAGAATATTCTTCTGCATGTCACTATCTCAGATCATGTCTATTAATTCAGAAATAGACATGCTCTAAATACATTCAACAACTTGCAGGTTGTCCACGTATGATAATTAATTGACCCAAGAACATCTCAGATATATAAATTATGAATAAATAAACTATATTTTAATTTTTCAAATCATTGGCGGGCCGTAAGAAAAAATTATTTTTCAAGCAGTTTCTCATTCCGATATGTTACTTCTTAAGAATATCTTGAAATTTAAAAAAATACTTCAAAAGAAATATTTTTAATATTAATGTATTAAAATAATAATAAAGTAAAAGAAATACTTTTAAAAAACAGCTGTATGGCATAATAAAACACTTGTTGTTTTCCACGATTTCTGAAAAAGCAATAAATTCTTGACTGGTTGTCTGAACTCTGTGGTGCCCACGGCAGGGTTTGAGCTTTACAAACACTGAAATTATTAGCTTCTAAGTTAATAATGCGGTGGAGAAAACATCTCACCACAACGAAAACACATCATCCATGGACACTCTGAAATCACAATGTGCTGAAATGTCTGCAAAATGTGAGGGATCCCCAGAGAGGAGGAGCCACACAATGTTCAGTAAGATTGGCGCGGTGGTGAGGGTGCAACAGCTGTACAGGGGTTATCGCACTCGCCGCCGGTTGGCAGACTCTGCCGTCATTGCTCAAGAGCTCTGGTTAGTCCATCAAAAACCTAGTTTCATGGTGATGTACCAGGATTAGGGATAGATCTTACCAGAGACACTAATCAACATATTGTGGTTTGTATTGATTTTAATTTAAGGTGGCAAGCAATATACCATGCTGACTTGAATGAAAATACGGTTTCCTTCTTCAAAAACCCGAAATCAGAAAGTGCTGCTTCAAGGTGGAAACGTGTTGGTTCTCATGCTTCTAAGGTTTCTCTACAGTCTCTACTCATTGATTATGTGTTATCAAAAGTTGTCTTTTGTATGTAAAGGACAAGGAGATTTGAAAAAGTTCATATTTTTCAACTAATGATGCAAGATAAACACCAACCATAGTGATGAACATCAACAATCTTGATTTGGGTAGTTGTGGACTCAACAATCTTTAATGGCGATCCACGAGATGTAATGAATCTTGAATTATACACATAACTTCAATTGCTATTTTGTTTTACAATATGTATAGTTTTATGCTACCAAAAAAAGAATATGCTATGTTTAATTCGTGGAAATTTGGACTAAATTTTGTGGCAGGTGGGCAAGGGTCTAAGCAAACACGCAGAATCAGAAAAATTGTATTTCGAACATTGGATTGAAGCTGTAATTACATTCTCTTCGCACTGCTAATTTCCCATTTTTTTCTTAATAATTATTTCATTATTTGGATTATTTTGTTATATTAATTTTGTTGGAATCTGATATTGTGATTTACTTTTATCTTTTTTTTTAAAAAAAAATAATAATTCTACAATTAGATCGATCCAAGGCATCGTTACGGGGCATACTTGTATATGTATTTTAAGAAATGGTCCGAGACAAATTCCGGCCAGCCTTTTTTTTACTGGTGATGTACTTCTTCCCTTTTCATCTTCTGATATTGGTTTTTTTTTCATCGTTACTATTTTTCTCATCAGTCATTTTGGGTTTCAAGCAATTCATTCATGTATTGCTGAAGCTGTAAATTTGCTACTCCTTTTAGGTTGGATGTAGGAGATGGCAAAGAGGTTGAAGTTGAAGAATGTCCTAGGTCAAAGCTTCAAGAAAACAGCATAAAGTATCTAGGACCTGTATGTAATTTTTTATTATCAGCATAATTATAGCTTGTATCATAATTATTTTTTAAAAAAAAGTTCCTGACTTTCTGTCATTAATCTCTTTATGCGAATCAGAAGCAAAGAGAACAGTATGAATGCATCATTATTGAAGGGAAGTTTTTTCACAAACAGTCCAGAAATCTTGTTGATACCAAGGGAAAGTGGATATTTGTTTTGAGTCCCACTAGGAGACTGTATGCTGGACAGGTAAGAAGTCGTAAATTGTGCAGAAACAATTGATACAGCAATAGTTTTCTCCTTAACTCTATTGTTTCTTGTATATTCATAAACATTTTGATGCAGAAAAAGAGGGGCAAGTTCCATCATTCGAGTTTCCTGGCCGGAGGTGCTACTATAGCAGCCGGAACGGTCATCATAGAGAACGGAAATCTAAAGGTATGTCAAAGTGTAGGTTTTTAGATTTGAATGCATGAATTACTGGCAGCTTAGTCATTAAAATCCTTACTCGAATGGTCATCTCAATCCAAAAATAGATAGGTTTTAAGAATGGTTTTATAATATATTCTCTAATAAAAAACCTCAGACATATTATGTTACACCAATGGAGTATGAGTATTGAATTTTCTGCACCATTATATACAGATCGATTTAAGAAATACTGTTGGGTTTTTCTTTTTTAATTTTCTTTTCAGAATGATGAACCCGATTCACCACACTTGACTCTAGACCTAAGTTGACCCACTAGGTCAGGTTTAATAGCTATGATATAAAGTTTGATGGCCTGAGCCTGCAGAGAACATCTCTAGTTTTCTTGGATCTTTGTTACTGATGCAGGAATGGTTGGAGACATGTTACTATACATTTGCTATATGTTAAGAGTGATTTTATTATAATTGTTCCAGGAATTTCATTTGAAAGCCATTTTATGAAATTATTTTTCTTCTTTTGGGAGATTCTGTTGGTGAATTTTTGGGATGTTTTCTTCGTTGATTTTAACTTTGTAGTTCATTTCTCCATTGAGTGGACATTACCGACCAACCCAAGAAAAATTCGAAGGCTTTCTATCATTTTTCAAGGACAGTGGAGTGAATCTCGATGAAGTCCAGGTAACTTCCATTGTAGCACCTCCATCACAAATTATTATTTTTTCTGGTGTTCTGTTTCCGGCACATCTTCTCTGTTCTCTTTTCAGGTAAACCAGGCCATTGAATATTCCAGCGCCAGCGACTATGCAGCCAAACTGAGCGGAAGCGGGAGCGGGAGCGGTAAGATGATTGAAGTTGCCAAGAACTCCAAGAAGGATTCATCAAAACTACAAGAAGTTGAGAGGGAAAACAAAGATGAAAACAGAAGGAGATTGTCTGAGGATCTTGAAAAAACTGAGGCTAATACTCTATTCGATCTTAACAAGTGGTCAACTGGAGCTGGCCCGAGAATTGGTAGTATTGCGGACTACCCAGCTGAAGTGCGAGCACAGGCCATGGAGTTTGTCAACTTATCTTCAAAAACTCCACCTACTTCAATGTTGTAGGGCAAATAACCACCTAATGGGACTTGCAAGAAGTGGTTATTTTCTTGTGGTATGTTTGTATTGCGGTTGCTGTGTAGTTGAGGTTAAAAACAATTTTATAAAAAACACTTTTAGTTAATGTTCATAACTAAAATTGAAGTGTTTAGTTAAAACAGTGGTTGAGTTTGAGATGTAATGAAAAACAGTTTAGCGTGTTTGGTTACCATGTTTTTAATATTGTTAAAAAAACTATGTTATAATTTTTTTTCATTTAATTTGAAAGGTGTTTTGAACTATATATTAATAAAAAAAATTACCATGTTTTTTTTTATATTAATTTGATAAATTTAAAAGTTTAATAATTTTCAATATTTAATCTATGATTTAAATTACCATTAAAATTCCTCCACAAGTACCTCCCACTAGCCATATCGACGAATACCCAGAACCCAATTTGAATAATCTGAAAAGAAAATACAATGAACTAAGAAAACCAAGAAAAGAAATCTGGAAAAGGCAGTCCAATATGGTCCTCTCCATTCCATTCAGCCCATCCCATCCTACCCAACCGTCACCAGCTCGCTTCCGAACCCGCGCTTTTCAACTAAATATAACGGCTCTATCAGCTATTTTCAATCCTCACAACACACAAAACTCTCTCTCTCTCTCTCTCTCTTTCTCTGTGTTCACTGGCTGAAGAAAGAAACGAGAAAAGGCATAATATTTCTTTCATTTTCTCTAATGGAAGAAGAAGATGAAGAAGAGTTTCGTATTCTGTCTGCTTTTGGTGATAGGCGATATGCTCCACAAGAAGAATATCAACTAACTCGACAATTGCAATTGCCACTTGCCATGAATTTTGATGCTTGGAAAGATCAATCTACTTTTCAAGATTGGATATCTTGTGGTTCACGACCAATCCGGACTAAAACCACCCTTGTTGGTTCTTTTACCACTTTTATTGTAGGGCTTAATGATGCAGAAATCAATGATCATGAATTGCTTCAATTTGTACGTTGTCTACAATGCCCTTATGATGGGGATGCTATAAAGGTTTTAAATTCTAGTTCTACAGAAATTGGGTACCTTTCTACAGCAGATGCTCGGGCTTTATCTCCTTATGTTGATCTTCGAATAATTAATCTTGAAGGTGAAGTGGCCTGTTCAAGAATTGGATATGTAACGGCTATTCGTTGTTTAGTTAGAGTCTTTGCAAATTCATCTGATGCACAGGCTGTTAGATATTTGATGTTGCAAAACGGGCTGTATTTACGTGATCTGCCTGGTGCAAGTTTTGGGTCATATGAGGACTTGGGGCTTCAAGAAAAGAGTAGGATAGAGAAATTGGGGACTTTAGAACCACCAAAGAACGTCATTAAATCTGAACTTCTTGATCATCAGAAGGAAGGGCTGTGGTGGCTTGTGAATAAAGAGCAGTCTGATGAGTTGCCACCTTTTTGGGTGGTGAAAGATGGGTTGTATCTGAATGTTTTGACAAGGCATCAAACGAATAGGAGACCAGAGCCTTTGCATGGTGGGATTTTCGCTGATGACCATGGATTAGGCAAGACTCTGACTTTTCTTTCTTTGATTGCTTTGGATAAGGTTGGCAATGTTACAGAAGGAACAGGTGATCACGAGGACAGGCTAGTATCTATGCGCATGGCTGAGGAGTCTTCTTGTCGTTTGGTTGCTAAGAAAACACTAGTCGTGTGCCCTTCTGCTGTGTGTTCGACATGGGAAAACCAACTGCAGGAACACACTCAAAAAGGTTCACTCAAGCTATATAAGTATTCTGGGGATAGCAGGACAAAGGATGCAGAGGAGCTTATGAAATATGATATAGTGTTGACAACATATAGTACCTTGGTTGCTGGTGGATGTGAACCTTTGATGAAGATCGAGTGGTGGCGAGTCATTTTGGATGAGGCTCATGTGATTACGAAGAAAGCAAATGAAATGCAAAGTCAGGAACTTATTAAAGTGACCGCTAGGAGGAGGTGGGCTGTTACAGGATCACCCATCCAGAATCGATCGTTTAATTCATCATCCCTGATGAAATTTCTCCGGTTACATCCACTCTCTACAGATTACTACTGGCTAAACTTGTTGCAGATACATCTTGCTAATGGGGATGAGAAAGGATTCTCCCTTCTGCAGGTAATATCAAGCTGATGATTATATTCAATTCCTGTATTGTGAAGTGTTATGTCCACCAAGTTATTTAAAATCGAATTGACAGACGCAATCTGTAATTATTAGGATTACAGTATGCACTATCTCGTGTCCCACTCCACTGAATGCTTTCATGTTTTTGTGATTTTCTTAAAAACAATTCAGGAATTAATGGCAACCATTTCTTTGCGGAGAATAAGAGACAAGGTTTTGGCTGGATTGCCATCAAAAACCATAGAGACAGTCTCCTTCGAACTTTCTGAAGAAGAACGTGAGCTTTATAATCAGATGGAAGCAGATTCCAAGAATGTTGTTGGATATTTTATTACAGCTAATAAACTACGCAGCCGGTATATATCTGTGCTTTTCTCAGTTATTCAACTTCGGCAGTTATGTAGTGATTCGGCCTTGTGTTCTATGGATCTCAGATCATTGCTCCCTTCTGACAATATTGGAGGTACGACTGGAGAGTTCTGCCTGTTCATATTTTTGTTCAATTTGTTTTTTGCAATCTCAGTTGCTTAGGGTACAAGAAACTCTATCACCAAAGTAAACTTCTGCAGTTATTTCAACGGAGTATGATTATAGAGTTGAATAACTTGTTTCCTAGCAGATGCATCCAAACATCCGGAATTGCTTCGAAAGATGATCGATGGGCTTCAAGATGGTGAAGATATTATCTGTACGGTTTGCCTTGATCCACCAACTGATGCTACAATCACAATCTGTGAGCATTTATTTTGCAGAAAATGCATTTGCTATCACCTGCAACTAAAAGAAAACGATCAGACCTGCCCAAATTGTCGTCGTCTTATTTCTTTGACTGACCTGTTCTCAGCCCCTCCTGAATCTTCCAGTCCTGAGAACCCTAAAAAACTGTCAAGAACAACCCCTTCCAAAGTCACAGCTCTCATAAAACTTTTGAAGGAATCTAGGGCTGTAAACTCAACCAGTAAATCAGTAGTTTTTTCACTGTTTGATAAGATGTTGGCATTGATGGAAGAGCCACTGAAAGATGCTGGCTTCAACACGTTGCGGTTGGATGCATCGACAGATGAAATAAGGCAAGTTGAAATAATCAAGGAATTTGGATCAGCCGGAGCAGACACGGTTCTTCTTGCCAGTCTCAAGACTTCAGGAACCGGCATAAACCTCACAGCTGCTTCCACAGTCTACTTGCTGGAGCCATGGTGGAACTCGGCGGTTGAGGAGCAGGCAATAAACCGTGTTCATCAGTACGGACAGAAGGAGAATGTAAGAATTGTTAGATTGATTGCTCAAAATAGCATAGAAGAAAGGATACTGGAGATGCAGGAAAGGAAGAAAATGGCCAGTGAAGATTTTGGAAGGCAGGAGGCTAGCATAGATGATCTCTGTCGCCTCTTATTCTGATGAGTGTATACAGCTTAACGTGCACTTTCCTTCTATAGTTGTTAATTAGTTTCTGTTTTCTTTTCTCAAAAGTTAAAGAGTTGCTAATGATCTCAAACTTTTCTCTCCTGTTTTCCCTGCTGCAATTTGTAACACCATTAGTTTGAATTCTCTGTCAGTTGGCACTAAAAATAGAAGAAAAATTCATTTCCTGTGGTTTATTTTACATGAAATGCCCTATGCTTGCTAATTTACGTGAACCTTTTTGGGCAAAATTTCATGATGTGTGCTCACAGGCAATTTCTGAACTTGTTGGTTCAACATTTGGATTAACTAAGCAATTTCTGAATTCTCTATGATTTTTTATTAATAAATATTTTACAGGAAAATTAGTTGATGAAAAATATTTTATAAATAATAATCAATGTATAATATCATCCAACTACTTCATGTTATACATACTTTATATAATTAGATGTTAAATTCATATAGCAGCGAAAATTTAGATTATAAATACCTCCAGTCATTGTTGCTCAAGTACCGAAAATAAATTCCCAATTGCTGCAGCAGCAACACAGTTTTTCCCAAAGGAGCAACAACAATACAACTTCAAAATAATACATTTTTTACTAGAGGAACCTTCTGATCTATGCCTACCAGTAGCCGTAGCTGGAGTACACAAGCTATTATTTATAGGTAGATCAGGGACCCCTCTCATTAATTTATTAGCCAATTTTCTCCTCTCATCAAAGAGATAATTAGGCAATTGATTCTCATGATCAAACTCCATGATCTATCTTCATAATCATGGGTTTGAATAAACAAGAACATGGGTGTGTCATGAGGGGCATAAATGGTAATTTCCAATACTTCAAACCCAACAACCTTCTCTCGCTAGATCGATGACCGCAAGACCACCTTCTCTATCATCAATATTATTGAATAATATTTTATATAAAAAGTATTTTATAAAAAAATATTTTATATGTAAAACATTTTACAAGAAAATATTGTACATGTCCAAATGGTTTACGCAAAACATATGAACCCTAACTTAATTTAAACGGTGGTATACAAGGATAATCATTAAATGATAGAAGGTTAGCTTCTTTTCTCTCAATATTTTTTTAATGAAATTGATAGAATTACAGTGTTAAAGAACTTTATTTAATTCGTCAAAGGGAAAGCTGACGAGAAATAGTGCTGGGAAGACACAACAAGACAGTGTCAAACTTGGCAGCACTAATGAGTTCGGCAACGTAGACAAAATCGACAGTGTCAACAAAATCGGCAGCAGGGGCTGACGATAAGTTTGGACGATGGGACAGTCCAAGACTTGACAAAAAAACACTATCGGCATGATTGGCAGCCTGCATTGGCATGTCTATGTGAGAATCAGCGTGCATGGGCATCGATAGAATTGGCAGAAGTGTATGTCTAGAAATTCAGCGGTAGTGGTGTATGAGCGTTGGGCTGACGAGAGTATAGACTTTGGACAATGGACAGTCCAAAGGCATGCAAACACACCTATTTTGGTAGTGTGTGAGTTGGCAGGATGGGCAATTGGTTTGTTATGTGGCAGGCCATGGGAGATGTAGCAGTTTGGGGTAGTTATCGGCAGTTTTTGGCAATTACTGTTTGGGGGGAAATTGGCCAGTCTTGGGAAGACATTTTCTGTTGTATTCTTTTGTGTTATTATATATTGTATAGGACAATATATATATATATATATATATGGGGTAGCATGCAAGTTCTAGAGGAAGAACAAATGTGTATAGCACCCACACAAACATATTTATATATATCCTTTTGAATTAATAAAAGGTTGGGATGGATTCCTGTAATTTTTGGTGTGCTTGTTGCTGTTCTCATTCACTTGTGTATTCCGCTTGTTTACAATGTTAAAAAGAGTGGGGAACTCTTGGGTTTGTGAGACAAACTAGTTGTTGAAAAATATGAGTGAATCAGTGAGCGAAAAGGCCGAGTTTAGCGGGACTAGATTGCCTCACAGAGGTGAAAATTTTGACGAGAAAATTGACCCTATGACAAGTGGTATCAAAGAGGGGTTACACTTTTCACTGGACGATGGGATTATTCAGTTAACAAATTGACGGACTGATTTGGGAAAGCCATCGCTGGGATAGTTGGCGAAATTGGTGGCTAATCTTCATATGTTGAAAGCTATGAAGAAAATTCGGGATGACTTACACATCTTCAGGGCTTGATGGTCAAATTCCTGAAAATAAAGGTTGGTCATTTCAGGACAGATTAGTGTTGGCTATGGATATCGCTGAGAAGGCTGCTTGACAGTATGTCATACTTGCGGCAGAAATGTGTTAAAAGTTGCAAACTGTTGATGAAGAGTTGGCTGTCTTCAAAAAGGCAGTAATATCCGTTGGGGGTAGTGGGGGATTTTCTAATCCTAAGGTTCCAGAACCAAAGCCTTTTGATGGGGCTTGAAGTTCCAAACATTTAGAGAAATTTATGTGGGACATAGAGCATTTCAGCGTGGCCAAGATTTATGGGGATGATCAAGTAGACATCGTGGTGGTGTATGTAGCAGGAAGACGAGACTGTTCTGTTGTGTCTTTAAGATGACGGATGATCTTGAAAGCAAAGGCATCGTGACTGTCGATGGAATAACAGATTTGAGAGGAGGGGCCAACAAAGGGACTATTGGTGCTTTGGAATTTTTGTCAAGGCCTAAAAGGGAAGGATGGGGCAAAAAAGAATAATAAACAATTCAATGGTGGAGAACCCAGACTTGTCGTTGATGATAGAAGGTCATATGAGAAGACAATTAGTAAGGGTTCGATACTGAATTTGTGTTGTTTTCTTTGCGATGGAAGTCACTTTGCTACGGACTGCCCGGAGAAGGGACCTCTCAATGTTGTCATTGTGGAAGATGGTGTTGAGGATACGACAAACATAAATCCCATGTGTGTGTCTAAGGGCTGAGACAGATTTCAGTCACATGGGGGCCAGCCTTGGGGTAAAGGGCATGAAGTTTGCTTGCTTGTGGGAGGCATGGCTTGAGAAATTTGTATATCTTGACAAAGGACTGTGCAGGATGGTGGAAACAAAATTTAGCAACAAAGTTGAGGGAAACTTAGTCGTATGGCCAGATCAATTGGTGAATGATTTGGTGTAGCTTCACTGCTTCGGGGAGAGGCAAAATGCAGGGTCTTCTATACGAGACCTATGCAATGGATAGTGCAGGGAAAGGAAGGCATAATGTGCGGTCTTCTATATGGGACCTGTGCTATGGACAGGGCAGGGAAAGAAAGGCAAGACTTAAACTGAATTGTGTGAGATTTGGTCGAAGAACCGGCCTGGTGGTGGTTGGTGTTGTATGTTGTCTTACGTGAGACAGTAGCATTTGGGAATTCTAGGCACATCAACAACAAGCTGTGCAATGTCAAGAATTTGGCAATCAAGTCGCGGAGAGATTTGGTTGAGGAGTCAAGCTAGACGGAATTAGTTTAATATGTTGCCTTGGTGGGGAGGCAATACATGGCGTCTGCACCTGATGATGAGCAGTTTGGTGACAGATTCACTTGGGAATTCAACACACCTTAGCGATGGGATTGCTTGGGGTAAACAATTCAGTAACCAAGTTGGGGAGAGATTTGGTTGAGGGGTCCAACCAAATGAAAACCTAGTTTGATGTGTTGCCCTATAAGAGAGGCAATACAGTGGAGTCTGCACTTGACGATGGAGTGTTGGGTGAAAGATTTGGCAGCCAAGTCAAGGGATTTGGTTGGGTAGCCAAAATCATCAACGAGGATGATTTGACATATGTTGTCTTTATAGATAGGACGGTGTGCAGTGAGAATTCTGGACACATTGATGATGGATTGTTAAATGCCAGAAATTCAGCGGTTAAATTGGGGTTCGGTTGTAAAGCCAAAGCATTGATAGGGATGACTTGGTGTGTTGTCTTGGTTGGAAGACAATATGGTTTTTGTTTTGAGTATCTTGGTTATGGATTACTCAGGGTACATGGATAGAAATGATGCCTTTGTTGGGAAAGCATGTTAGGAAAATCCGGTGGCCAAGACATGTGACAAGGGTTGGATAGAAAGGTTGTTGCGTCAATGAATTCATGTGACGTGTCGCGACGATGATTTTCGCGCTTCGCGCCCCGCCATCCCTGTGATTGGAGAAACAACAACGCACGGTGACAATGAGGGGTGTGTTTTATAGTCACAAAATTACAATTATAATTATTAGGAGTTGCCACCTAGTATTAAGGTCACCAGGAAACTGTTGGTCTGCAAGAGTCTTGGGTAAGGGGATTAGTTGAGCAAGGGGAAGACGCATCACCCCTAGTGCACCCTGTCTAAGGCAAGTTGTATTGTTGTTTGATTGTTTTTCCTAAGTTTGATTTTTTCGTTGTCTTTTCTAAAGTTTGATATAGATATCTCTTCGTGAGAGAATCTCTACCTCATTAGGAGTTGAAAGACTAACCAAAAAAAATTTACGCTGTAAAATTTTTTTATGCTGCATTTAAAAAAACATTTTTTTTAACTATCTGCGAATGTACTTTACAATGTAATTTTACACTGCAATAGCTAAAATAAAATAATTGTTAAATTATTTTGATATTTTGGCCAAATTCCAACGGATAATCATAAACTGGTTACAATATCCAATTTTCATTTCAAAATATGAGAAAGATGCAACACATTTTTTTTAATGAAAAATATGTTTGGAAAACCTTGGAATTTAGCCGTATGCACGAAAACAATATATTTTTTTTATTTTTTAAAATGTATTTTTTTGTATTTTTATTTTAAAAAGAAAATTGGGTTGGGCTTGGCCCAACCTAGTTGGTTGGGCCGAGAGCAACCCAACCCACACTAATTCACGTTGAATGAATTAATTCATGCACATGATGGTGGGGTGGTCCTTGGTGATTGGTTGGCTGCTGCTCAATGAGAGAGAGAGGATCGTCGCCGCTGTCAAATGGAGAAAGAGAGGCTGATAGAGAGACGATGTTGCAAAGAGAGGTTGGCTGTCGGGTTCAGCTACTGCTACAGGATAGTGGGCTGTCGTGGTTCTTGGTGGTCGACGGGAACTGAAATGAGGAGAGAGAGAGCTTCTAGTGACTGTAAGCTATGGAGCAAGAGGGGGGACTGTTAACCACGAGAGGAAGAGAGACGAACGGTGCCGAGGAAGGGTGGTGATGCAATTTTTGCGTGATGTCTTCTTCTTCCTCACATTTTCTGCTTATTTTCTGCAAAATTCTATATTTTTTCTCTGGTTCTTCCCGTTATGTAGATTTCCCCTCTGTCAAACCACTATCAAAATTTTCGCCCCCCGTGCTCAATCACCTAGTCAAAAGTTTCTCTAGTTTTCACCCCTAGTTGTCTGTGTATTATTTCCCCGTCTGTGTTTGTTCTCTCTCCCCCAGTTTTTTTAGTTTTCCTAATTGTTCCCCCCTGGGTTTTATTCATCTCCCCCTTTTTCCTCTGTAATTTTCTCCTATTTATAGACTCATCTTGTGCAACTTGCAGGTAAGGGGTTGATGTCCAGAGCATGGTGTTTTTCAGTGGTGGTAGCAGGGCATGGCTGCCGGCATGGTCCAACATGGCTCCGGCGATGGCCACGACAGTTCCTTTTTTTTCTTTTTTTTTGAAAATTTGAAATAAATAAGTTGTGACAAAAAAGAGTTTTTCGATGGGAAAAACCAGGAAGAACGATGTTTTTATCTTCAATTTTGGCTTCCGATTTCACCCAAAAAGTTTTGTCACCGAAAATTCTGATCGTCTCAATTTAACCCAGATTAGGCTTCCAAACTTAATTTCTCATCAATTAAGCCCTCAATAAAATTAATTTTACCCATTTAAAGTATAATTAAGTCCTTGCAATTAACTAAATCCTTCAATTGGGATCTCAATTGATCCCTAAACATAATTACACTTTAAATTGGCCGACAATTAAATCAAATTGACCCATAAAAATATAATTATGCCTTCTGACTTAATTTTTAAGTAGATTTATCCAATAATAAATTATTTTAGCCTTGAATATGCATTTTCTTCATTTCTAGGCAAAAAAAGATACGACCGGGCTCTCGAAAACGTCCAAAATTTCCACCTTGATTTTTCTACTGACACCAGCCCATTTTATTTTATTTTTGTTATTTTTGGGTAGATTTGAGAAATAACCCAAAAATTGGGTTATGACATGACGAGTGATGAAATTTCTGTGGCATGACTGTAGTGTATGAGAGAACCAAATTAAACAGGACTTCATGTTGGGTTGCTATGTGTTTGTGCTTAAGCAGGTTATGGATGGTTTTAGGGACTTGTTGAAAGACTTCAACACGAGATAGAGTTGATAACCGAAACGGAGTTGGTGCTAAGACCAACGACAATGTCAGATTTCTTGCTTGCAGGTGATGTATGGAGCAATTAGGGGAGTCAAATGAATTTTATGGGGGTTCATTTATTCTGCTCAATGCGGGTTCTATGTGAATGTTTGCAAGGTGGGGGCTGAAATTTGTGTAGAGATATTTGGCAGCTTTGTGAAACAGACCTACGACTGAACTTGACATGTTGGATTGCCAAAGAGATGGACATTGTGTTGTGTGTGACTTGGGGGTTGCATATGATAGGTGTAATACGGTAGTTTGTGGCAGCGTAGTGTTACAACTTGCTTTGTTAAAGGGAAATCGTTGAGCTTCGAATCTTTGAGAGGGGTCTCGAAGTTTATTTAGCTTTGTTGGAAGACAAGCAGGACCCTAAAGAAAATGTAAGTCATAGATTGGTTCAAAATGAGTTGACAACGAGAAAGTCAGCTTAACATTTCAAGATCGGCGGATAGTATTCTGAATGCAAATGAGGACAAAACCAAGAGGTTGTACAGTGCGACCATGGATTGTGGTAGGTCAAACTTGATGATGAGGTGCTTCAAGTTGCTTCAACAAGGACGTTGACTTTTTCTGGTGGGGGAGGTTTGTTACAGGGCTAAATTCATCAAGGAAAAGTTGGCGAGAAATAGTGTTGGGAAGACACAACCAGACAATGTCAAACTTGGTAGCACTAATGAGTTCGGCAACACACCTATTATGGCAGCATGTGAGTTGGCAGGATGAACAACTTGTTTGTTATGTGGCAGGCCAGGGGAGATGCGGCAGTTTGGGGCAGTTTTTTATAATTACTGTTTAGGGGAAAAACTGGTCAGTCACTCTAGGTCTTGGGAAAGCAGTTTCTATTGTATTTTTATGTGTTAGTATATATTGTATAACACAATATATATGTGTGTGTGTGAGAGAGAGAGAGAGAGGGTAGCATGCAAGTTCTAGAGGCAGAACAGATATGCATAGCACCCACACAAACAGACTTGTGTATATCCTTTTCAATTATAAAAGGTTGGGATGGATTCTTCTAATTTCTGGTGTGCTTGTTGTTGTTCTCTTTCACTTGTGTATTCCGCTTGTTTACAATGTTAAAAGAGTGGGGAAACTCTTGGGTTTGTGGGACAAACTAGTTGTAGGCAAACACGAGTGAATCGGTGAGCAAAAAGGTTGAGTCTAGCGGGACTAGACTGCAACGCAAGTGCGAAAATTTTGACTAGAAAATTGACCCTGTGACAGTTAACTTCTTTTTTCTCAATATTTTTTTTAATGAAATTGATAGAATTACAATGTTAAATAAATTAATTTAATCCTAATTAGAATATAGTAAAATGGACTCATTGTTAGTCCTTGTATTAAGAACAAACCTTATGGATAGTTGATTTTGCAATGGAAAAGAAAAATAGTCAGAAGAAATACCGAAGGAAGAAGCTAAAAAACCATTACCACAGCCCATGCCTTATCAACCCTCATTAACTAACTCTCCCGCGCGCTTTCGACCTTCTATTCAATAAAATATAACGGCTTTACCAACTACCCTCACATTCTCTAAACACAGCAAGATCTCTCGCTCTCTCTCTGTGTTGACAGACTAAAGAAGAAACAACAAAAGACTGAATCTTTCTTACATTTTCTCTCTAATGGAAGAAGGTCAAAAGGAGCCAGTTTCATTTACTTCGGATGGTAGCCAGAATACTTCACAAGAAGAAACTCGAGAAGATGAACGAAAAAATGAAAGCCTGGACATGATTCTCGATGGTTGGGAAGATTCAATTACTTTTGGATGTGGGCGATATTCTTCTTCACATCAAAGCTTGCATGATACCATCTTTGCTTGTTCTATTACCACCAAAATTGTAGGCCTCAGAGATATAAAATTCAATGCCCATGAATTGCTTGAATTGGTACGTTATCCACAAAGCCCATGTGATAAGTCTGCTATAAAGGTTTTCAATTCTAGTTATGAGGAAGTGGGTTACCTTGATATTCCAGTTGCTAGGGTTTTGTCTCCTTTAGTTGATCTTAAAAAAATTAATCTCGAAGGCGGCGAGGTGACTGGTTCAAGAAATCGATCTGATAGTTCTATTCCTTGTCTAGTTAAAATCTTTTCAAAATCAGATGATACACAGAGTGTTAAAGAGTGGATTTTGCGAAAGGCTTTATGTTTTAGTGATCAACCTGGTCCAAGTTTCAGGGCATATAAGGGTAAAGGGGTTCAAGAAAAGAATATGGTAGAGAAATTGGGGACTTTGGATCCGCCAAAGAATGTGATCAAAGCTAAACTTCTCGATCATCAAAAGGAGGGGCTGTGGTGGTTGGTGAGTAAAGAGAAGTCCGATGAGCTGCCCCCTTTTTGGGAGGTGAAAGATGGGCTGTATCTGAATGTTTTGACAATGCATCGAACGGATAGGAGACCAGAGCCTTTGCATGGTGGGATTTTTGCTGATGATCATGGATTGGGGAAGACTCTCACTTTGCTTTCTTTGATTTCTTTTGATAAGGTTGGCACCCTTCCTGATGAGTCTTCTAGTGCTCTGGTTGCTAAACAAACATTAATTGTGTGCCCTTCAGTTGTGTGCTCGACATGGGAAAGCCAACTACAGGAACACACTCATAAAGGATCACTCAAGCTATACAAGTACTATGGAAACAACAGGACGATGGATTTTGAGGAGCTAAAGAAGTATGATATCGTGTTGACCACATATAGAACCTTGGCTGCTGAGTGCTTTCGCCGCAGACGGTGCCCTTTGAGGAAGATCGAGTGGTGGCGAATCATCTTGGACGAGGCTCATGTGATTAAGAATGAAAATGCCAGGCAAAGTCGGGCTGTCACTAAATTGACTGCTAGGAGGAGGTGGGCTGTTACAGGAACAAATATCAAGAATGGATTGTTTGATTCATTTTCCCTAATGGCCTTTCTCCAGTTAGATCCACTCTCTACAAAATGCTACTGGAAAGGCCTGTTTCAGAGACCACTTGCTGATGGGGATGAGAACGTGCTGCAGGTAATATCATGCTGGTGATTATATTCAATTCCTTCACTCTGAATTTTTGTAATTTACATTATCCGGGATCTCTTGTAGTACCACTCATCTGAATTCTTCATGATTTTCTCTAAAATAATTTCAGGTTTTAATGGCAACCATTTCTCTGCGGCGAATAAAAGACAAGGTTTTAATTGGATTGCCATCTAAAACTGTAGAGACAGTTTCCTTTAAACTTTCTGGAGAGGAACGTGAACTTTACGATCGGATGAAATCAAGTTCCAAATATTTTTTCGATTTCTTTAGTTTTGTTGATATACTACGCAAAAGGTATTCATTTATGCTTTCTCTGGTTTCACGACTTCGCAAGTTATGTGATGATTCGACCCTATGTTCTAGGGATCTCACATCATTGCTCCCTTCTGACAATATTCAAGGTATTGCAGACTTCTTCTGTTCATATTTTTCTTCACTTTGGTTTAACGATGATGACAGTTATATCACCAAAGAGTTTTATCATTGGGAAAACCTTCATTTATTTCATAAATGATTATAGAGTGCTTACCATTTGAAAGCTTGTTTACAAGCAGATGCATCCAAACATCCAGAATTTCTTGGGAAGATGATCAATATGATTCAAGATGGTGAAGATTTTGTCTGTGAAATTTGCGGTTGTCCATCAAATGATGCTGTAATCACGCAATGTGTGCATGTTTTCTGCAAAAGTTGCATTTGGTATTACCTGCCACGCAAGGAATTGGAGAAAGCCTGCCCAAGTTGTGGTGGCACTATTTCTAGGTCTGGCCTGTTCTCATCCCCTCGAGAGTCTTCCAACTCTGAAAACACTAAAAAAACATCAAGAGCAACTCCTTCCAAGGTCTCAGCACTCATAGAACTCTTGAAGGAATCTAGTGCTGTAAACTCAAGCCGTAAATCAGTAGTTTTTTCAATGTTCGACAAGATGGTGGTGTTACTGGAAGAGCCACTGAAAGATGCTGGCTTCAATACGTTGCGGTTGGAGGCAGCCATGGATGAAAGGGAACAGGCTGAAGTAATCAAGGGATTTGGATCTGCAGTACCAGCTGGCACGGTTCTTCTTGCCAGTTTCAGGACTTCAGGATTCGGCATAAACCTCACATCTGCTTCCAATGTCTTCTTGCTGGAGCCATGGTGGACCCCAGCTGATGAGGAACAGGCAATAAACAGAGTTCATCAGTACGGACAGAAGGAGAATGTAAGAGTTGTTAGATTGGTTGCTCAAAATAGCATAGAAGAAAGGGTGGTGGAGATGCAGGAAAGCAAGAAAGTAGCTGCTGGAGATGTCGTAAGGCAAGGACAGAAGGAAGGACGTGAGGTTAGCATGGATGATATTTGTAGCCTCTTATCCCTCTCGGCCTGACATCAGAAGATGAATGCTTTAGTTTGTTTCTCGTTGCTCGGTAATTACGGGTTTTGTAATGACTTCAGCACACTTTGCGATCCTATTTTCCGTTGGTGGAGTTCTCAACTAGTTTGAATAAAAAATTCATTCCCAATCCGAAATATCCTATGTAAGAAATTGACTTGGATCAAAACAAAATTAATTGTTTTAGCCCAATCACAGTTTTTATGTAATATTAATAACAAAATATCCTGTATGTGAACGTTTTAACAAGGCATCGAACGAATAGGAAGCCGCAGCCTTTTGCATGGCGGGATTTTTGCTGATGATTATGGAATGGGAAAAACTCTAACTTTGCTCTCTTTGATTGCTTTTGATAAGGCTGGCAATGTCCCTGAGGAAGTGTCTGTTTCTAGTGGTAAGAAGAGAGGAAGGGTGAGTGAAAAGGATGCTGGAGAACCAAAAAAAGAAAGTTCCGGGGGAATGGATGATAAATCTTCTAGTGCTCTGGTCGCTAAGCAAACATTAATCGTGTGCCCGTCTTCTGTGTGTTCAACATGGAAAAACCAACTACAGGAGCACACGGAATCAGGATCGCTCAAGCTGTACAAGTATTATGGGGAAAACGAAGATTAAGGATGTTGAGGAGCTTAAGAAATATGATATAGTGTTGACCACGTATGGGACCTTCGGTATTGAGTCCTATGAAAGGCGGTGCCCTTTGTTGAAGATCGAGTGGTGGCGAGTTATTTTGGATGAGGCTGATGTGATTAAGAATGCAAATGCCAAGCAAAGTTTGACCACTAGGAGGAGGTGGGCTGTTACAGGAGCACCCATTCATAATGGATCGTTTGATTTATTTGCCTTGATTGCATTTTTGCGATTAGATCCACTCTCTAATAAAAGCTACTGGCAAAGCCTGTTCGAGAGGCCACTTGCTAAACAGGATGAGAATGGGTTCTCGCGACTGCAGGTAATATCATACTGATAAATAGCATATTTGCCTTGATTACTGTTTTTGTTCATTAGTTATGCTGGTTTTAAGCCACAACTTGTAATACAACTTCATAGAATTTCAGGTTTTAATGGCGAGCATTTCTTTGCGGAGAAGGAAAGACAGGGTTTTAGCAGGCAGATTACAATCAAAAACTGTGGAGACAGTTCGCTTTAAGATTTCTGGAAACGAACGTGAACAGTATGATAATATGGAAGCAGAAACCAAGAAAGTTTCCGAAAATTCATTGAATTTGACACTGGTAGACTCAACAGAAGCTATGCATCTATACGCGGCACAGTCATACGACTTCGCCAGATGTGTAACGATTCAGCCCCGTTCTCGTTGTATCTCAAATCATTGCTACCTTCTGCTTATATCGGAGGTATTGAAGAGTTCTACTTGTTAATATTCTCTTCAACTTGGTTTTGATTTTTTAATTGCTTAGAGTATATGAAAATTCTTTTTGGAAGAAAAGTTTTTAGATGGTGCATTTGTACACAGTAAACCTCTTCAGTTATTTCAAGTTTTGGAAGTTCTGGCCATGATTACAAGGCGCTTACCATTTCATCTTGATTGTAAGCAGATGCATCAGACCACCCAGAATTGCTCCGAAAGTTGATCGGTGTGCTTCGCGAAGATGAAGATTTTGACTGTGCAATTTGCTACTTTCCACCAACTGATGCTGTGATCACAAAATGTAAACATGTATTTTGCAAAAGATGTATTCTGCGGAGAACCAGAAACAACTGCCCGATTTGTCGCGGTCCTCTTTCTATATCTGACCTGTTCTCAGCTCCTCCTCAATATTTTGAAGAACCTGGAAGATTTCCAGCAATAATTCCCTCCAAAGTCTCAACTCTCATAAAACTCCTGAAGGAATCTCGGGATGTGAGATCGACCAGTAAATCAGTGGTTTTTACATTATTCCAGAAGACGCTGGCACAACTTCAAGAGCCACTGAAAGACGCTGGCTTCAATGTACTGCGGCTGGATGCATTATCAGATTCTAGAAGGAGAGATGGAATAATCAAGAGATTTCGATCAGCAGGACAAGACACAGTTCTACTTGCGAACGTTAAAGTTTCAGGAGCCGGCATAAACCTGACAGCTGCTTCCGAAGTCTACTTGCCGGAGCCGTGGTGGAACTCGGCATTTTGAGGAGCGGGCAATAGACGGTGTTCTCCAATACGGACAGGAGAAGAATGTAAGAATTGTTAGGTTGATTGTTGAAGATAGCATTGAAGAAAGGATACTGGCGATGCAGGAAAGGAAGAAACAGGCAATTGAAGCTTCCGGAAGGCCATCTTCAATGGTTTTAAGGGTTTGTTTGGGGTCCATGAAAAGTTTTTGAAACGTTATACCCTCCTCGATTGCTTTTGTTTTTCTTTTATTTTCTTAATCATCAAAGGTACGTATGGTAATGGTTTCAGACCTTTTTCTCTCCTTGCAGAGCTTCATTATCACTATTAGTAGAATTCTCGATCAGTTTTCACTGTTGCTATAATCTTGTTAGATAAATTATATTATATTATCTCACCTAATAACTTAAGTTTTTAAGATGAGATGGTTCCTTAACATGGTACCAGAACTTTGTGACCCAACGGTCACAAGTTCGAATCTCACAACCTCATTTTATTTGATAAAAATCAAGCACAGAGTAGTGTGGGTATATGCAAGTTTCAAGCCCAAAGAGTTTTCACTTGAGAGGGTATGTTAGAGAATAATATAAATCATATTATAAGACATCACCTAATAGCTTATATTCTTAGATGAGATGGTTCATTAACAAATCTTGCATCTGGAATTCATCAAGTATTTTTGGCTCTGATAGAAAAAATGATGATAACAATAATATTATCAGTTAATTAGACCTAGATTTAGGGAAGGGTATCCAGTGCAGGAGCAATAAAGAGAATTTCCCTCTGCAAGTATTCCCTCGTATGTGACAATTACGAACCTCACTTACCTGGTACAAGTAAAAGAATCAGGTTAATGCAGGTGTCAAAAGTAACTCGAATGGAAATGCAGTTGATTTGGCAGAAAATGGACGTGAGGAGACTCTGTGTGACAGCATCAGAACAGGTATGAAGACACTGTCAAAGAAAGAAAATATAGCTATAGCGAAGCAGAGGCCTTGTTGAAAGGATTGACGCAAATCATGGAATTGCAAATCATGGAATATAAAAATGGAAATTCAAAACTAAAGTTATGACACGGTAATTAATGACGTCAGGCTGTTTAGATTGAGTGTGGTCAACTATTCATGCTAAAAAAGAAATGGTCAAGTGTTTATCACAAGGTTGTCAATACCGTTCTAGTCGTTGTTCCGATTTTTCTATTGAAATAGAATATTTTGGCGTGCCGTTTCGAGATTATACTGTTCATATACAATTAATTATATATATATATATATATGAAAAAAAATTAAAATATTAATTTAACAAGTATAATTTAAATTCAAGATAAATTAACTTTAAATTATACAATACAAACAAACATAATCTCAAAATTAGAAACATCTCTAAAATTCTAAAATATTATGATAGTAAAATGTTCTAAAATAAAAAAAAAAAATATTATGATTTTGAGCCGGAACGGTACTGAAGACGTTCCAGCTAGAATTTAGCCAGAATTTCCGGAAACGGGCTGAAATTAAAACCGAGATGAAACGAACGAAAACAACGCCGTTTCGTCTCGGTTTTTTTAATGGCACGGAATGGAATCAACAAGTCTAGTTTATCTTTATCATGACTACTAGCCGTCTTCATTATCCTAATGCTATAAGCCTGCAATACATAGCTGGATTTTGACTCCACCTGGAAGTCCGAGTGTAAGGTTTTAATTAAAGCTCTGGGAATTCTTAATAAGGTTGACCTTGGATCGTGTTGGTTCAAAGAAGGAAGGTTATAAAACCCGACCCGAACAAAACCCAAGACCCAGGTTGAGGGTTGGGTGGGTAACTTAGGTCAACCTATATTTTTTTAGACAAAATTCCAAGTCAACATTTTATTAAATTAACAGCCGAATTACATGGTCAGTCTTCCAATTAGAATCTTGGTGTGAAAAGTAATTAGTCGTGAATAAAATGGTAACCTAAATGACCGATTCCAACACACGATAAAAAGTCAAGCTCATGACTTTTTTTCATTAGACTTCGTATTTGGTGTCTACAAGGTTGTTGACACCATGTTATCCCTACCGTGTATTCCAAGCTTATTTGTTTTCCCAAACCCGATCCACTTGACTTTGGATTGAAAATTGATAAATATTGTGTCCTGCTTTTTTAAAATAATAATAATAATAATCCCTTTACCCTGAAAATAATAATTAGTTTTTGCCTGGTGTCTCCTTCGATTTTTATTCATCTTCCTTTTTTTCTACATTTTTCTTCATACTTGCATCACGATTTCCACTATCTAACTAGTTATCTACCCAAAATGACAGCAAATCTATGAAATCTGCTGCAGAAATTGAAGGGATGATCCAAATCTGCTGCAGAGATTGAAGGGATGATCCAAATCTGCTGCAGAAATCTGTTATCAGTTTCTTGACCGATGAATAATTCGTTCAATGAGTTCATAATGACTTGTATATATTTTATTATGTCGGCAGTCTTTCCTGGAATCCAGTGTTTTTGGCCCTTCTTGGCATCTTCCTTAGTGAGATGATTGTTCGACAAGTCACATTGATCATCCTATAATTATTCGAATCATGTAAAACATTGCCGGGTTTGACTCTGGATGGAACTCCAAGTTGTTCAACAACTGGGATTTTTAAGTGTTCATGTAGTGGTTGACCATAAACGGGTCTAGATCTTGCTTAAAATTACTGGTAGTGAATGAATTTGTAACTTGCATGGTGAACGTTTTCCACGCATGGTCAAGCCCTAGCTCCTGACTTTTGCCTTCATTGACTTTTTTTTCATTCGGGATTTTTCATGTAAATATATGAAATATTAATTGTTTTCTTGAATCTTTTTCGGTGCATTTTTTATTTTTTTTTCTTGAATCTTTTTGAGCTGATTTTGATTAAGTTCATCTTTGAGATCTGACAATGTTGCTCATGTAAGAAGCATCATACCACTCGTCAAAATCACTAAATTTCTTTCAACGACCTTTCAATGTCCATAAGGCCACTTTGCTCCGAGACCAGCCTCCATGCCAACAGAAACTTGTATACTTGCAAGGAAAATATATGGTTTACTTTAAAATTTGATCTGAAATAGATTTTAAGTTGAATGAAAAAGTATTAATTTGATAAAAAAAATAATTGATTTAACTATTAACTCTGGAAAAAATGGTTAGATTGCTCATCATTAAGAGACTTTTTTTAAGAAAAAATTAAGCTACCGATCCAGGTTTTCATTTTGATACATTTCTAAAAAAAAAGACTTTTAAAAACAATCGTATTCTCAAACAAACACTATTAAAACATTTTTCCTTTTAAATTAAAACAGTAAGTATCCAGTATAAAAAAACTAAAAAAAAACTGTCAATGTTATTATCGTTATATAATAATTATAGTTTTGCATATTGACATCTTTTCTTTAAAAATTGTAGTAATTAGTCTAATGGTGATGAATTTTTTTATGACAATATTTAATTAATAGGATAAAGAGTTAATATACATGGTCGGTGATCTATCCATGACCTCTAATTAGAGGATTATAACCATAGATTGCATCATTAAATCAATTATCTGAAGAAAACAATATACCTCTAAATTATTGGAGATTTTTCATTTTTATAAAATTTATTCCTAAAATATTATGATTCTTCAATTATGACTTATATTATGTTTATCTAACAAAAATATTGAATTGTATATAAAAAACAATTAATTTATTATAGAATAAAAGTATAATTTGATGAAAATATATGTGGATAAAAAACCTTAAAATTAGACATAATTAGTCCTTAATTATAAATTCTTGAGAAGTTAAGAGTAGAATTGATATAAAGAAGTTGTTTAGTTAAGCGTATTTTTTTAGATTCTTCCCTGTTAAATTAATATGATTTGAAGGGTAAAATCTTGTTTAGAACCATAAAGTTTGTCCGGATATACACTTTGGTCCCCAGAAAGAAAAAAATATACATTACCTTCACAGATGCGTGTCAATTTCTTCCTCCTCTTCTTCTTCTTTTCATTATCTTTATGAGTAATTAAGAATTCTATCCGTGGTTGTCGTAATAAAATATGAAGGCAAAACGTGTTAAACCAGTAGAGAAATTTTCCCGGTAATTTTCTTCTTTTATTTTCCTAAGAAAGTGACACGGCTTTAATGTTATCCAACCATGTTTGGTACCTCCACTAATCAGGACAAAATGCAGGACTATAATACGTACACGTGGCCTACAATGATGTGATCGTACACGTGTCCAGTCTTGGAACGTGACTTTTCTCAATGCTGTATAGGATCGTGCGCCTCACAGGAACACGTATCTAAAAGCTGTAAGAGCACGTGGTTTTTTTATCTGCACTCCTATAATTTTATTTTTAAATAAAAATACAAATTATACGGAGAGTTCTACAGTTTATATCTTTTATCTACTCTCAGTTTAAAATAAATAAATTTATTATCATATATAATACAATATCAACACCAAATTACATGTTAATTTAGTGTATACAAATTTGAATCCCCTTTTTATAGGATTTCTTGTAATTTTTATTCATTGAAAGCTTGTTGAGGATTGAAAAGGAAAGAGAAAACAAAAACAAGAACAAGAAATAATTACTTCAATTATTTTTAGTGGGCGTGCTAAAGATTGAAAATTGAGAAAGAAAATTGTTGTTGATGAAGAAGAAGAAGAAGACGTTAGCCATGGTTGGTGGCTAGGGTTTTTTTTCGTTCAAATAGAAAAGTTACAATATTAATATTGCAATGGATTTTTGTTCATTAAATAAAATATAATGATAATTTTATAAATAATCTTTATGTTTTTTTTTGTTGTTTTTTTCTCCTTTACTAGATGTAAAGTGTTGTAAAGTAATTATAATTTAGGATGTAAACTATAATTTTCTAAAATAGACACAAAGCAAAAGTCAGATTTTAGAAGGTTTGATGTCATTTTCCTTTTTCTTTTTAATATTCAATGCATTTTCCTTTTAAAAGCTCTTTTTATAATTGATAGAGATTTTTAAAAGGTAATTCTTATATAGTAATTTTTTTCTCCATGTTTCCTCAATACTAAAAACCATCACTTAAAAAACACCATTCCTTTTATTTATTTTCTTATTTTAATGGTCAAAATATCCTACAGTCAGATTTTATTTATGGAGAAAATACTGTTTAAGATAATAAGGAAAAAAGGTAGGGTTCCAAAAGTTTGGGAGAAGTAAATAGAATGGAGAAAGAAAAGGAAATGAAAAAAGATTGTTTTATTGTAATTTCGAGTTTCTAGCTTAAACTTTTAAGAAAAAAAAATAAAATTGTGCTTGGATGAATTGCAAATCATCAATACAATTTTAAAGAATTGAGGTTTTAAAATTTATTCTTGGGTTTTTTATTTAATTATTTTGTGGCTTGATTCATTCAACTAAAATTTTAAATTATACTAGAAATGTAATATAAAAAACAAAAGACTGCAATATAAAATAAGAAGAAAATCAATGGTCAATCTCAAAGCTTTTCAATTTTTTATTTTGTTTATTCTTTTAGTCATTGAGCTTGAAAAAAAATCTATATATAGAGAAAGAGTTGTTGATTAGACATATTTTTAAAACAAAATGATCAGTTTCAATTTCAACAAATTCAATTTGACTAGAAAAATTCGATAATGGTTTTTTTTTCTAAAAAGATGGTGAAAAAAATATGTTGAGGTTCATTTTAATTGTTTTATTGGATTGATTTCTTTAGAGTGATTTTAGGGTATTTTGAGATTGACAATTGATTTATACAGGTTGTTACTGTATTTTTAGGTGAAATAACTTGAATATCAAATTATTTTAGCTCAAGAAATTTAACCTTAATTTCCCACTTACCTTCATTACAATAAATGACATTTTATCCAATTTATGATCTATTTGACACTGTGTTTTAAAAGTGTTTTTGAAAAAAAATTAAAAATAATTTTTTTTTATTTTAAATTAAAAAACAGCGTATTTAGATCATTTTCATATGCTAATGTCAAAAATTATTTTTAAAAAAAAATTATTTTAATATATTTTTAATTCAAAAACAACATCAACCATAAGCAGACATTTAAAAAAAAACAACCATGCATGATTCCGAGCTTTTTTCTTAGAGCCATGCGCATAAAGTTAGCCTATCAATAACCAATATTTTTTATTTTAATTATTTAAAATAAAATTAATTAGTACCCTCCCTATTTTTTATGTATTTCTTTTGACTTTTACTAGTTTTTTTATTTAAATATTAATTAATACCTCATCCTCTCTCATATATTGAATATTTTTGTTCACCATAGTTTTTTTTCTTCTATTTTTACACCTTTTAAGAGATTATTATAATTTATCTTTTAAACCTGATATAAATAAATTTTATTTTAAATATTACAAGTGGGGTTACATATGGTGATAACATTGTTTTTTAAATGATAAGTGTAATTATCTATAAAACTTAATATTACGTTTTAACTGTAAATATTAGTCGTGTCATGCTGATTTGTGTACAAATTTATTCTTATTTTCATCAAAAAAAAATTTTTATGTTACTAGTGAATTTAGGCCAGATCATTTTGTGTCCGAATAATGACTTTCAAACCTCCTTCAATCAATTTAATCTTAAATAGGATCATACCCATCAATTGATCTTTAATAACATGTTTGATATTGTATTTTAAAAATGTTTTTGAAAAGAAATTAAAAAAAATATTTTATTTTTTATATTAAATTAATTTTTGAGTGTTTTTTTTTATCATTTTCATGTGATGATATCAAAAAATAAATTTTTAAAAATAAAAAAATATCATTTTAATCTATTTTTAAATAAAATTACTTTCAAAACACAATTTCAACCACACTCTTAAACGGACATACAATATCTAACGATTGGTTAGGCTTTGTAGTTATTATAAAAATTAGATTATAATTTTTTTCTTTGTTACTTGATAGTTGGCCAATATTAACAATTATCAAAAGTAAAGATTAAATAAATAAAAGTAAAAAAAATGAAATTGGCTTGAACCTTCTAAATTAAGCAACAATCGCAAGTCCATGCCACCCTAAGAACCAACCAATCAAAGTTGAAGGTGAACAACAGCTCATTAATACCCAGCAGCTATAAAATCTAATCTCACAGTCTGGTGACATACTTACTCGTTTCCCCTGCCACCATCCTACCGAGATTTACCGCCTCCGCACCAACACACCTTCACGAACCAAAAGAAATTCAAATCGATGACGTGTCAAGAACCCATCACACCTTGGGTACAAAAGCATGACAGAGCCGTCACTCTAACACAAACGAGTCGCCGAGTTCACAAGTAGTGACCCTCCCTACCAAATTACTACCTCCGACAAAAACTGCTTCTGACACGTTTTTCAAACCCGAAAGGTCGCGGCGACTCAGCAGGGAACCGAGTTAGGAAACTCAGCAAACTGTGTCCTAAAACCGCCCACAATAATATCCAATCCAGTGCAGCCATGTATAAATAAACAAATACAGATCATGAAAAAGGAAAATCCCAAAATAAAATAGTTTTTTTTTAATATTTTATATAAAAAGATAAAACAACATCTTTTCTTTTGGTTTTAATGGTTTGGTTGCCGATTTTCCTCTAATTTGATTTTAGTCAAATAATCTAAACCATAATTGTGAAAGAAAATATATTGTCTATCACTTTTATTTTTTTATTTTAAAAATGGGGTCATGCTTGTGGGATTGCTACACGCATGGGCCAAGCATGGGGGCTATTTGATGATTTTTTTTATATTTTTTATCACTGACTCCCAAAAATTACTAGTTAACTTACTTTTCATTTTTTATATAGTTTTTAAATTATTTTATGAATTTGAATAATAATTATTATTTATAAAATTTGATTGTAATTGGCTGTTTACTATTGCAATGTTTAAATAGATTTGAAACATAATTTTATTACTTTATAATTTTTAAGCTTTCAATCACAAGAAATATAAAAATATTATTTTTAAATACTTTTTAAAACTTGTTTTAACAATCATATTTTTTTAATATAAATATGTGAAAATATTTCTCAAGACAAATATTTAAAAATATTCTTCATGTAAATATTTAATTAGATTTTTTTTTATTTTGTAAAGTATTTTATTCAAAACAAAGCACTTATTGTGACTTAAAATATCATATTTTTATGTTTTGTAATTGTAAAAAAAACAAAGCTATCTTCTCTTGATGCATCCATACAAGTAAAATTAACAAAGAAAATAAATGTAACTAAACTATAAAGCATGCCATATTTTTTCTCAATAATCATTTTATATTATCTATCTGTGTGAATAAATGAGCCAAAAAAAAAGAAAGAAGAATATTAAAAATCCTTGATGCATAAAAATAAACAACAGTTTCAATGAAAGTGTGTTTGTGTTGTCGAGAGCACAAAAACTCTCTCTCTCCGCCTTTGTACCGCACAGCATCTGATTTTGTGTGGAAGGAAACCGAACAGAAAGAGGGAGAGAAAAGGAAAGGGAGAGTCAAAAACTCCAAATAATTTTCTTGGTTTTTTTTTTCTTACTAGATTTCTGCCTTTTTTTGGTTTAGTCTTGCCTGTAATTTTCCAGGAATTTTTTTTTCCAGGAGTTTTCTTCTCTCCTCGCAACAATCCAAGATAAAACAAAACCCCACGTTAGTTTTTGTCAGATACTTTGATTCTCCTGTGATCATCATCTTCAACTTATCTTCAGTATTCTATCTTTAATGTGACCAAGATAAAACAGAAACCAGAAAGAAGAACAATCAACTTGTTTCCGTAACATAGAAATAATCAATTTCCAATCTTTAGTTGTTGTCTTGTGTTTGATCAGATTTGGAAAAAAGATTGTTTTTTTTTTCATTTCTGGGTTCCTCTAAAACAAAAAAGTCTTTTTTTGGTTATTAAAGTCTCATGAATGTTAATTCTGTTTCTGGGAATTGCTGAATTTGAATAAAGAGTGATATATTCGGGTTCTTGAGTCGGTTCATCGGTTACAATGAAATCTGTGTCACTTGATTATTGGAGGGATTATTTTAGGACAGCAAGTTCTGATATTTTTGGTATCATTGATCATGCAATATTGGTTGCAGCATCTGATTGTCCAAAAGAGTTTAAATTGCGTAGAGATCGGATTGCAGAACGTTTGTTCTCTTGTAGATTGATAAAGTGTTCGGGCTGTAACCAGGTAGAGTTGGCGGTTCCGGGTCATGATGAAGGTGAGAGGGATGATAGAGGTTGCTGTAGTAAGAGAAGGGATGGTGATAGTTCTGGTAGTGATGATGATGATGAAGAAGAAGTTGATATAGATATTGATGATGGTGGGTTTGAGTACGAGGGAGGTGGTAGTAAAGAGAGCAAGGTGAATAGTAGTATTAGGGATAATGATATTGATAATGGAGAAATGAATGTGAATGATCAGCTGGTTAGTAATTTTAGTTTTGGAGAAGCTGAAGCTTTAACTGATGAGATTGAGGAGGTGTCTCAGACTGTTGATGAGGTTTTGAGGATCAAAGACATTCTTTATAACAGCCAAGATGAGGTATTTTATTTTATCTTAACAACATTTTAGTTGTTTTAGCTTATTTGGATGATTGGATTGATGAATTATGTGGTTTTATGGGTCCTTTAAAATGGGGCGTGTGTTTGAGAATTGTTGCTGTTTGGTTGGAGAATATTGAAACTAGTTTTTTGAGTTTTCGAGTTTTCTGATATCTGATTGTCGGTGCTTTGATTGTTTTTATGACAGTCTGATTCTGTATTGCTTGAATCATTGAGGAAGCTTAGATTGATGGCTTTGACTGTGGATACTCTGAAGGTTGGATTCACTCTTTCTCTTAGTGTTTGAGTTGGATTAATACCTTTTGGCATTACAATTTTTTTCTCGGTCTAATTTTTTATTTCCTTTACTTGTGTTTTTGTACTAATGGAGCTTGTCTATTACCAGGCAACTGAGATTGGAAAGGTTGTCAATGGCCTCCGGAAGCATGGATCAAAGCAGATTCGACATCTTGCAAGGGGTTTAATAGAGTATGTTCTTGTTCCCTGTGCTGTACAATAGTTTCTTTATGTCTTGATGAAGTAGTAGTTTGTTGTTGTGTGCTAAATAATTAGCAATTCGACCATATCACAGGAGTACATCATGTTCAACCAGGTTTATGAGGAGACTCTATCCTTTCTGCTAGTTGCTCTCCTGTTTTGCCAAACCAAGAATTAACTTCTGAGTTATTGCCACTATCTGAACATTGAATATCTATAGTTTCCATGACTATAAATATGTGCTCTTCTTACATTTGTTGGCAGAGGTTTGGCATCCATTCAAGCATGGCATTTCTTGGGACTTTTTATTGAGATACTAGTTCTGCCTAAGATGCTCCATCTGTTAATTTGCGGGATGAGTTTGCCTGGCCTTTTGTTTCTTCTTCTTTCATAGATGCATGAATAAGCCATGTGCACAGTACGAATATGCAGGCAGTGGTATTTCAACCTTGGTGTGAGCATATATATATGAGAAAATGAGTTTACTTGTTGCTGGAGACATGGGTGTGCAAGTGCAGTAAATGATGACATTGGACTTCAATTATCCACATTATTTAGTTTTTGATACTAGAATGCTCCAGTGGATTTATTTGTTTAATATTTTACATTAACATTCTCTTTCATCTGTTGCAGAGACTGGAAAGTTTTGGTAGACGAGTGGTACATTGCTGCAAATGTTATACGAGGTAGAAACTTGCTTGCAAGTATTTTGTCATCGGTAGAATTTTTTAGCATTCTTTCCAGCTCGGTTTGAAAACTCTCTGGCATCTGATTTTATGCTTGGAATTTTTAGGCAATGAAGGTACTCCTGATTCTGTAAATCCTTCTGTTGTTGATGAAGAAGAAGGGCTTCCGTCTCCTCCTTTGGATGAAGGAGCTTTGTTTGCCACTCAACCTACTTCAATGGAGCTCTTACAAGTATGTTTCTTTTGATTGATGTTTAGTTTGTATTCAGGGTATTCTACTTGGGGACTAACTTTTTGTACTACTTGTGTGTCCGTGTGCTGCATTACATGAAGTTCTTTGATGGAATGGATGATGATGGAAGTGAGTTGAATTTGCCATCTTTTTATTGTTCTTTTTGATAGCTTTTGGTATTCAGTTCCCCCACTTCTTAGATTCATGATTATGAATGGGGAATGCTGTTTCAGATCCTCGAAACGGCGGGGAATTCATCAAGAACCGTGAAAGTGGACGGAGACCTTCAACAGAGAATCAAAACATTGCAACATGGAAACAGCAGACTCCTAGGGGAGCAAATATGATTTCTAAGGACAACGAGAGTCAACAGATGAGGAGGCAAGAAGCTGTTTTCAAGGCAAGTAAGCCTTCGAGTGCCAATTCTGGGCCTGGGAGACCTCTAAAGCAAAATGTTGAGCAGAAGAAGAGTAAGGAAACTGCATTGATTCGAAAAACAGATAAGGTTACCAGCCAGAGAAAGCCTCCAACTGGTCAGCAAGATGTAAGTAAAAACAAATTGTACCAGTTTTAAATCTACAGCTGCAGTTTTTATCTGACATTCTCAATTATTCATTTAGAAATTTAAGAGTTCAGATGAAGTTGCTGTCCAGATGAAACTCGAAGCCACAAAAAGGAAACTCCAAGAGCGGTATCAACAAGCTGAGAAAGGTTAGTTTCATTGCTTCAAAGAAATCTATGTGTTTCTCGAATCAGCACATTACCAGTAATAGTGATTTGTATAGATTGAATATAAACTAAAGTTCAGATATGAAATTTGCTGATATATGAAACTGGTTCCAAATGTTTTTTGAAATTATGAAGTGGCTCGAAGTATGCTTGCTCCGTGGAAATTTGAAGGTGCTGCTTATTTCTAACAACTGTAATTTCTTTCTTCATTTTTTTCTCCCTCCACAGCCAAGAAGCAAAGAACGATACAGGTAATGGAGCTGCATGATCTCCCTAAGCAGGGACATGTTCAGAAAAACCAACCAATGCGACCCGGGAACCACAACCGGCAATGGGCGCAAGGAAGGCGGTAAACATTTTTAGTTCTGCAGAGTACATATTCATTGCCTTTCCAAGCATCTTCCATCTGGGAATTCAGCGGGAGCAAGCTAATAACTCAGACACGCTGCTGTTTGATCTATGAAGTATAAACTACAAAAGATCCACGTGTCGATCATACTGAAGGGAGGCCATTCTTGATTACAAGGAGACTACATTTGAAACTCTAATCCCATGCTTAACACGTTCAGTTGTAGAGATGTAGGGGATTGTATTGTAATGCAGTCTGGATTCTTGATTTTGACAGTACCAGGATGCATATCAGTAGAGAACTTTGATTTGCACCTGCCGACTTCGTTGACTGCTTCCCAACATTATTCTTGCCCCCTTTATTGACTGCTTCCCCACCATGTTCCCCTTAATTATTCAGTCACACGGAGGCCTTCATATCGTTGAAACTGTATACCTCGGTTCGCACAGAATAAGACACTGTAAACTACTTGAGGTCAATGTATAGGGTCAAACTACCATGTTCTTGCTGGGAATTGCTCTATTGTTACCCTGGCTCGAGCAAGTGAAATGAAACTTGCCTGATTTTTTTACTTTCATGATTTGAAATTCCCATTTGTGGTTCGTTCAACTGAAGAAATCCATGAAAAAAGAGGGTCCAATGCTCGAGTGAAAGTTCTTTTAACTAGAAACCAAGCACTAGCTCCAAACTAATTAACAATTACTAATAAAGTAATCAAATATGACTCAAGATATCATTAAAATTTGCTACATGTGACATGTCTGAATGATTCCTGTCCAAAATCAGTGTAACCATGTGACAAGGGAACATTTCCTCCTGTAGTTTTCTTATTCTATTAAGGGCGATTATTGTTTTTATCATGCTTAGAGAATTTACCGGGGTTAATCTGATGAACTACTAAAATTTAACTTTACACTTGATTTTTTAGAATTAAATCGATATGGTTTTATAATTTTAAATAAAATGTTATATTCTCTTACTGGTCAGTATAAATAGTTGAATTACTTTTTATTACCAATTCGTTTTTCAATTTATAAACACATCAAATATTCTTACACCCTTAAGGCTTACTTTATAATGATTGTCCCTTTTCAAATCTCGTTTATTTACATAGTCAACCATATTTCAAATTAGGGTTGACCATAAAAAAGTATTCTTTCTGGCCCTTAATTATAGATAAATTTAAATTTTAATGTCATAGATAAATATGATTTGTTAAAAACATTTAAACATGCCCGAATCGCAGAATTTTCCATGAAAGATTCTTGAAGGAGGGGATTCACTCATTAAGAAGAGATCAGAATAAGTATTCATTCGTAAGGCAATTTGCAGAATTTAAATATTTTATTCGACGTAAATAAGAATAAAATGAATTTCCAATTGGAACTTGCCACCCCTACAATTTTCAATATTATGTTCATTTAAGATGACACGAGCCAGGGGGTCCTTCTCCAACCCCCCACCTCCATTTGGACCCACCAATATTACAAGTCCCAAAATAAATAAATAAATAAAAAGATTGTGTGATTAATTGTATCAAGCACTTGTATTTTGCACCACATGTATCCATTCTTTGTCGCATTTTCTTTATACTTTTCTCTGCCTAGGCTGCTACTTCACCCCTTCGTGGCATTCTTTTTAGACTTGGGACTGGTATAGTCAAGATGCATGCACAAACAGCAAACTTTTTTTGCAGCTTGATTTTGTGTAAAGGCTTCTTTTTATTAATTTTCAATTAGTTTATATTTTTTCGACTAATTCTATTTGTAGAGAATAATATAAATTATATTTTAGGACCTCACCTATAAGCTTAAGTTTTTAGGTGAGATGGTTCTTTAACATGGTATCAGAGCCTTGTTGACCCAGCGGTCACGAGTTCGAATCTCACCACTCTCATTCTACTTGATAAAAATCAAGCACAAGGTAGTGTGAGTCTGTGCAAGTTTCAAGTCCAAAGGGCTTTCACTTGGGGATGTATGTTAGAGAATAATATAAATCATATTTTAGAGCCTCACCTATAAGCTTAAACTTTTAAATGAGATATTCCTCAACATCTATAAGTTTTAAGATTAATAATTATATAAATTTTAAATGATTATCATATTAATAAAAAGGTTTTCTTTTCGGTACGAAGAAAGGGCGGGAATAAATGACATCAAGCTTGATTGATCGTCTTGTTTGTTGAGGTCTTTAAAAGTTCATAATTTGTTCATATTGTAGAGATGGAATTAATATAAGAGGTCTACGCAAATGACTTTGTTAATTGTTTTCCATATTTGATAAGATGTGCAAGTATATTTATTTTCCTATCAAATTAATTCATTATTATATGATAGTACATCATAATCAATAATTAAACCCACTAGAAGTTTCATTATATATATAAGAGATGTTAAATTCAATAATAATTGAGTTTTTTTTTATAAGATTTTCTTTCTGAAATTACTTGTCAGAAAATCTAATGCATTTCCCATTAATTAATTATTCAATTATTTTTTTGAAATTGGATCGCGACCCTCTTCCTTTGTTGACTTTCTAGACATATAACTTTAGGACCAGGGCTTTAAAAACACGATGTTCCTTTTTCCATGGAGTCTTCTCTGTCCTGTTAAATGTTTTTTTTTGGGTATAAACCATCCGGTAATCCGGTCACTGCCGACTAATCCAGATTCGAGCCGGGATAGGACCTTTAAGGATGACAAAGCTCTCCCAAACGAGTTTTAAAGCAGCTGCATATCCCAAGGCTCGAACTCGAGACCTTGGTTAAGCTGGGACGACCCCCTACCAGTCGACCCACGCCCCTGTTGGTCTGTTAAATGTTGCATGCCACTGAATTTAGCTTGTGTGAGTCGCGCGTGATCAAGCCACACACGTCGTTCCCATTTCCCACCTGCCCTTTAGGGTTAGCTCCACCGCACTCCCCTCATGAAAAAACCCTAGACTCTAACGATATAATTTACAAGTTCTATTGATGAATTCTTTCGCCTTGCTGTCATCGAATATAAAAATAGATGCAAGTATTTTCGAAAACATTGTGATATAGTTATAATTTATTTATAGAATAAATATAAATATAGCTGTTTAGTTTATTTTTTGAACAGAAATGCTGCTTTCTTTCTCTCGCTAGAGAAATTATCCACGGCATCAAGGATTTTGTGCAGTTTCTTTCTCATTTTTCTTTCAGTCCTCATCAATAAGATTTGCACTTCTAAATTATATATTAATTTGATAAAATTTAGTTGATCTAACTAGATTCTTAGTGATTTAGTTGACCATGTAAATCAAATTGAAACCTAAGAACATAATTATTGTTTTTAAAAAATAATTAAAGTAGAGTTAAAAACTAATAAGCTGACAATAATAATAATAATAAGAGTTAATCCCCACGTCAAACCTCACAGATACGGTTTGAGAGTGTAAAGGAACCATCTCACCTAAAAGTTTAAACTTGTAGGTGAGGTCCCATAATATATTTTATACCATCTCACCTAAAAGTTTAAGCTTGTAGGTGAGGCCCCATAATATATTTTATACTATTCTCAAACACCCCCCCTCAAGTGAAAGTCAGGGACCATCTCACCTAAAAGTTTAAGCTTGTAGGTGAGACCCCATAATATATTTTATACTATTCTCAAACACCCCTCGTGAGTCACTGCTAAACTCATGCACTCATATCGCTTGTGATTTTTTATCAAATAGAATGGGGGTAGTGAGATTCAAACTCGTGACCGTTGGGTCAATAAAGTTCTGATACCATGTTAAGAAACCATCTCACCTAAAAGTTTGTCGATATTTGAAACTGAGAATGCAATCAGAGAAAATGGTAGAGGAATCAATTTCCCTTAAACAGTAATTAGACGCAAATTTCAAAATAGTTGGAAACCCAGATTACTGTTTTCCTGATTTCGATCCCAAAAACTTGTGCAACAGAGGAAAGTCAAGTTTTTGGAAGGGGCAATTGTCCACCAAAAAGTCATTCACACAATGAAACTAGCTGGTGGCACAACACAACATTTCCCATAAAATGCACATAAAACTGATTTTCCTCCCTTTCTCCCGGGGCTTCTGTCCCCTTTTCAACTTTATTATAGGATATTTTAGTGTTTGTTTGGCACTAAGTTTCATTAGTTTTTTTGAAAAAAAAGGGAATTTTTTAATTTTAAATTATTTTTTTTGAATATTTTTAAATTATTTTAATGTGCTAATAAAAAAAATATTTTTAAAAAACATAAAATAAAAAACACTACTCAATCACACTTTTAAACTGGCAAGTCCGAGTTTATGCTTGTTGAAGGGATGATCAAGTTCGTGTGACTGCTTCAAGGACGTTTTTTTGGGTTTATTAAGGAAAGAAAAGAAAAGGGTAGTGTCTTTTTACTAATTATACAATAATATTTTCTTAAATAAAAACATATAGACTGGTGACAAAAAAGGTCAAGAGGAAGAATAATTTAAAAGGCAAATACGAAGAGACCATCTTAATTGTGCCCATAAAGGAAAGATAAATAATAATAATAATAATAATAATAATAATAATAATAGTAATAGTAATAATAATAGTAATAGTAATAGTAATAATAATCAGATTTTCATATATATATATATATATGATTGATTATTTGAAGTTGAGAGTGGGATCGAAGGACCACGATTCCTAATGTAGCTGGGTGCCATGCCACCACAAAGTGACAGACGTAGCATCCAATCACAGAGCCCAAATCCCACTATTTCCTCTCTGTCTCCACTATGACTTGATGACAGCCAAGTGTTTTAAGCATGCTAGTTTTTTCTTATCTTTTTTTCCCATTAAATAAAATAAAAAAAAAGAAATTCAAGACAAAAGTAAAGGCCTTGCAATGCACGCGACGGTCCCTACACCAACTCTTTTTCCAGTGCATTTTGGTAGTGATGAGAGCAGCAAATTTTATAGGTCAATGATATACAAAAATAATACGATAAGATGAAATGAAGCTTGATTTTATATTAAATTGTGTGGTTAAATAGGTTTGATTAAGGGAAAAAGTGATAGAATCTTGCCCCACAATTACATAAAAACATGGGCACAAATCAGAAAACTCTTGGTGCTAAATTTAGGAGGTGTTTTATTAATTAAAGGACTCAAATAAGTGCTTATTAATACATAAATAAATAAATAAATAATAAAGTTGAAGGGATATTATTTAGTTTCTTGGCAAGTCCAAGTCAGAGTCGGTCTGCCATCTATGTAATGGAAATAAATGAAAGCCTTCGTTTTCCATTATCATGCTGGATGTGATATCAAGACTCCATTGCCAGCTAATTGTTACTAGCAAAAATTGAAAGCAAAGTCTGCTGAATTTGTCCGACTGAGGTGATGGTGATGGTGATGGTGATGGTGATGGTGATGGTGATGGTGATGGTGATGGTGATGGCTTGTGCGGGGTCAATTCAGAATAACTCTCATATAAAAAAAAATTAAATTAAAATGGGTTTTAATTGTTATATGATGAATTGACTTGATGAGTAAATTAAATTTTACCGGTCAGTTTAACCACAACCCACTTTAATTTAAAATTAAGATGAAATAATTGTTTAGGATTGTGGTTGAGATTATTTTTAAAAGTGATTTTTGTTTAGAAATGTATCAGAATAAAATTTATTTATTTTTTAAAAATTATTTTTGACATTAATACATGAAAATAATCTTAAAACACAAAAATTTTAATTTAAAATAAAAAATAATTTAAAAAAAATGTTTTTGAAATGCAATATCAAACTGGGCTGAAGTCATCAAGCTATCCAATTAACCTAATGACTCAGCCAACAAAGTGCATGTTTGGAAGTGTGATTACGGTAGTTTTTGAAAGTATTTTTCATTTAGAAATACATCAAAATAATGTTTTTATTTTATTTTTAAAAAAATATTTTAAAAATATTTTTGAAACATAATGACAAACACCCATAAGTTTGATTGAGTTGATATCTTATTTGACTCACTTAAAAACCCTAGATGGAGTCGAGCACAAAAATCTTCTAGTCCACCGTCAACCCGAGCTCTAGTGTAACAACTGTGTGAATGGGCAGATAATCGGTTCGTCACTTTGAGATTTGGGCTGAACCAAACTGAGTTCGGAGTATTGAGTCAGGCAATGATTTGCAGGAATCGGATTGGCTCGGGGAGGTTTTCTGGACGTCAGAATTCTTCAACGATTCCACTCACCTCTGTTTTTTTCCTTCCATAGAAATGGTATTGAAAGCTATAATCGTGAATGGCGTGGCAACCAAATCTGAACAGTTGACTTATTTGACAGGGTGGGCCTACGCCACTACCAAATTGATGCGTGCTAGTGGAACAGAGCCCCATTAAAGCAAGGTGGTTGCTCAAGTTCATGCATCAGAGCAAGTTGAAGTTATATAATGCACTACTAGATATTGCTTAGATCTGAAAATGCAGAGTCCAAATTGATTCAGGGCATGGAGAAGTGGCTTGCAAGCAAAGGCTCCTTTTTTATTATTATTGTTATTGTTAATCGCTTCATGTGATTCATGTTTGGTATATTTCAACCTGTGACCAGCCTTTTAAGTAGGGTCGATCATTTTTTATTCGGTTCGGTTTTATCTATACAAAACAATCAAATTATAAATTATGATTTAAACCAACCAGTTTTGATTTTGTTTTTTATGTAAGAAACTAAATAATAGTACATTTTGTTTGGATTTGGACTTAACAAGATGAATAAAAAGTTTTTTATAGTGTTGTTTTTTTTTATTTGAATCAATTTGGTTCGATTTTAGTTTATCAGTTTTTTAGCTTTACAAAAATCAAAACTAGGACCAGACCGGAAGTTTTTAAAAATATTAATCGGTTTAATTAAGTTTTTTAATGAATCGGTTTCTAACCGTTACCTCTCTTAGAGCATGTGGACAGCGAAGAAGGTCCTCCTCTAGGGACTTGCTGCTTGCGCAAGGAAAACTGTCGTTGAGATAAGGCATTTAGGCTTACAACCAAAAGATGTCCAAAACGCATAAAATAAGAAAAGGCAAGTCCGAAACCACGATTTATTATTATCATAAACTTTCTGTGCAGTGAAATCACTACGGGACCAATTGATGGGGGAAGGATCTATCATCCGATTTATTATTATTATTATTATCATAAACTTCAAAATAATTAAACAACAATTGGAGAGTTTCTTTTCGATGAGATTAGAGATTTTGATCTTGATATGGTCAAGTACAATGATGACAGTCTCGTGATTGATTGATCCGTGATCTCAATGATCAACAATAATCATCCAGACCCCACCACTAATCAATCCTCTACCATTTGATTAATACACCTTTCAGAACCACCGATACTTGGCCGAGCAGAATCAGGGGAGAGGCAGAATCAAGATCAACACGAAGATGGTGAAATAACTGGAATTACTACATATTACAATAAAAAGAAAACAAATCCAGAACAGAACAGAACAGAACAGGCTTTACCTAGATAGCTGCTAGCAAGCTTTCCCCCTCCATCCATATTCAAGCTTTTTTTTTCACTAGAAGAGAGAAAATAAGTAGTTTTCTTTATCTCCCGGTGAAGTTCATTTTACCCGTCATCTTTTGCCCGCAAAACAAACTAGAATGCAGCAGATTTAATATTCTTCAATAACATACATGGAGCTAACTCGAGTAGGCTTCATATACCATAGTAAAGCAACGATAAGCAATGGATATTAGTGCTCACACTTGGTTATAACAATCCTTCACATCTGCTCCGCATACTGGCCCTCCTCTTCCTCCTCGTCGTCATACTCGCCCTCCTCATCGGCGGTGGCGTCTTGGTACTGCTGGTACTCGGACACAAGGTCGTTCATGTTGCTCTCAGCTTCTGTGAACTCCATTTCATCCATGCCTTCACCAGTGTACCAGTGCAAGAAAGCTTTTCTCCTGAACATGGCAGTGAATTGCTCGCTGACTCTCCTGAACATTTCCTGGATGGAGGTGGAGTTTCCAATGAAGGTGGAGGCCATGGCAAGTCCCCTTGGTGGGATGTCACAGACACTGGATTTCACATTGTTTGGAATCCACTCGACAAAGTATGACGAGTTCTTGTTTTGGACATTGATCATCTGCTCATCCACTTCCTTGGTGCTCATCTTGCCACGGAACATAGCGGAGGCAGTGAGATAGCGACCATGCCTTGGGTCAGCAGCACACATCATATTCTTGGAATCCCACATTTGCTGGGTCAGTTCTGGGACAGTGAGGGCGCGGTATTGCTGGGATCCACGAGAGGTCAAAGGAGCAAAGCCAACCATGAAGAAGTGGAGTCGAGGGAAGGGAATGAGATTCACAGCAAGTTTTCTGAGGTCTGAGTTGAGCTGACCAGGGAACCTCAGGCAGCATGTAACACCACTCATGGTTGCAGAAATCAAGTGGTTAAGATCACCGACTGTAACAGAATAAGGAGCAAAATGAGCTCACACTACCAAGAAACCAGAAAATAGCAGTTACATCAGCAACAGTACAAAAACACAAATAATTGAGATGAAGAAAATCCAAAGGGAGACATTCAGGTTCTACTCGTGTGTATCTACCCAGCATGGTAGCTGGACAACAAATTGCATTTCAAAACTGTGTTTGGTCAATGCTCTAACCTATTGATTGACTACTTCTCTCAGCAAAAACAGATAGAGTGAAAACCTCTACTAGATATAAAGCAATGTTTATTCCTCAGCAACAAAATATGCCAAGTACTACTATCAGATATAAAAGTTGATGCATTGCCACCCAGAAATTCATTCAATCCCATGCTCCGTAAAAGGGAAGCTAAGACTAGTGGTGAAAACAACCAATTTTTCTTATGTTATGTCACTCCAGTGATATCGTTTTACACTTGAATCAGAGAGCACTCCATAATTTTGCATTCTGTTGAGCTACCTCCATAAACCAAATGTAAAGAGTGACAATTGAACATTACAGAAAAAGTAGAAACCAAATTAACTATGGCTTGATGGGTTGAATAAAATGAAGTGATATGAAATATGTCAAATAATACAAATCCACATTTACATGAACCATAATAATACATAGAAAAAGACAACCCAACTAGATGAACAGATGGCATAATAAACAAGATTCAGAAAGAATTTAAAGCAATCGACAGATGAACTTACAGTCATTTCAGTTTCACTTACAGCTTGGAGTAGTCAATTTAAGAGTCCTGAAGCAGATATCATACAAAGCCTCGTTATCCAGAACCATGCACTCATCAGCATTCTCAACAAGTTGATGCACAGACAGGGTGGCATTATACGGCTCAACCACAGTATCTGAAACCTTTGGGGAGGGAAAAACAGAGAAGGTCAACATCATCCTGTCAGGGTACTCCTCGCGTATTTTTGAGATGAGCAAGGTGCCCATTCCTGAACCAGTTCCGCCACCCAACGAGTGACATACTTGGAAACCTGCAAAAATAACAAGAGATCAGCACATCCTTTCCACAAAAATCTCAACTTGAAAAATCAGGAGCCTGCCAAACCTTGAAGACAGTCACAGTTCTCTGCCTCCTTCCTTACAACATCAAGAACAGAATCAATAAGCTCTGCTCCCTCGGTGTAATGCCCCTTAGCCCAGTTGTTTCCAGCACCAGATTGTCCAAACACAAAGTTATCTGGCCTGAAAATCTGCCCATACGGACCAGTACGAACACTGTCCATAGTACCCGGCTCCAAGTCCATAAGCACTGCACGTGGAACAAACCTCCCACATGAAGCCTCATTGTAGTACACATTCACGCGCTCCAACTGCAGATCTGATGAACCAACATACCTTCCGGTCGGGTCTATTCCATGCTCATCACACACAACTTCCCAGAACTTGGAACCAATCTGGTTACCGCACTGACCGCCTTGCACGTGAAGGATCTCTCTCATTTTCGCTTCTGAAAAAATCAAAACCACTATCAATCAGCACCACACAATTTCACAGCTAACCAATCTTACAATTTCAATGAACGTAAAGTAAATACAATCTAACAGATATATCACTCATAAATTTTCATTTAAGAAAAAAATACGCATGAATTACTATATGCTCACTATGAATAAGTAAAAATGTCAATTAAATAGGTAAGATTTAAAAAATAATTACTAGGCAGACGGAAATTAGTAAAAAGACAATCATCGAATCTCAAACAAATCACTATAACTAAATTGATTTCAAAAGCTAAATAAAATTGTTACAATAACCTCACTTCTGTAACCATAATAAGCTCAGATAACTTCAGAAACAGAGGGAAAAAGTTAATAAAATCGCTATCTATAGAAAGGAAGACAGTGCTGCAGTAAAATATAGTAGTAAATAAACAAAATTTTAGAGATCCAGAGATCAAATCGACTACGAGCATGCAAGATCTACAAAATTTAACCAAAAATATTGGGAAAAAAACACCAAAATCAATAAAGCAGAAATTATATAAAATTGATATATCTAATGAGCGAGAAGTAATGGCAATGTGAACAAAAAAACTGGAGATCTAGAGAGAGAGAGTGAGTTACCTGGAGATTTTTAGAGAATGGATAAAATCTGAACGGAAGAGAGACAGAGAGTGAGAGGAAAGGACAGCCCTGCTGAAATGATTTATGGTTATTTGAAGAGGGTGAGGGAGCGAGATCGGACAGTAGACACTGGTTCCCTCCTGTTTTTTAAGATTAGTTTGGTACCGTTGAATGGTAGAAATGGACGGTTGAGATTGGGATTTTTGGGCGTGATTATTAAGGTTTGAGTTATAAAATTAAGGTTTTGATTTATTGGACGGATTTATCCTTAACCGAAATGACAGGAATGGCCTTTGACTGCTCATTTTGGCCTTTGGCCTTTGACGGATGTTTTTCGAGACAGGGATCTCTCTCCGACGTTTTTTCATTAGTATTACGATAATGTCCCCGAATAAAAACTAGTTTCTTGCTTTCGTTGATATTTCCGTGTTTATTTTATTTTTAAGATAGCAAGCCTGGAAATTCAATATACCATTTCTTTATTTTGATTTTTAAATTCGATAATATCTTTTATAAAAAAAATCATATATGTTTCAAAATAAAAATATTTTTTTATAAAAAATAACAATACAGAACGAGATATAAAAATAAATATATATGTTAGACAATTTAAAAGTGGTTTTTTATTATTTCAAAATAAACAAAAAATATCTTCTTTGTTATAATTATCTTTATATTTTTTATCCTAAAACAATAATTAAATAATAACTCAGTTGAACAAAATTGATATTATATATGTTCTTAGAATGTGTTTACCTAGTTCTAAGAGCATAATGACAAAGAGCTTAAGATCTGCGTGCTCAGCTTGTAAAGGTCTGGGGCAACTAGAACTTTACTGATTTAACTCGGACTCGCAAAAAATAACTAGAAGAGAGTGATGTTTCCTCGAATAAAAAAAATATTTACCTATATATGAGCAATAAATGAATTATCAGGGAAGAAAAAATAAGAAATTTTACTATAAACACTGGAGCTCCAAAAAAATCCCAAGTTTTTTTTTAATCATGAAAGGTCATCCGTGGAGTTAATACTTTCCTTTTTGTAATTTCCAAGATCTAAGCTCTCTTTTTAAAAAAGAAAAGAAAAAAGAAAAAAGAAAAAGAAAAGAAAGAGAGCATGTCTAAGGTATCATGGTCGTGGGTGCATTGGTCATTCCACAGGGAAACTAGACCGGGGCTTCTGCTAGGAATACGGGCAAAATAGCCAATCCGTAAGAGGGCATTCTTGTAAATGAGGAGAAAAAATCAGTTGAGATTTTTAACTGCAATCAATGCTATTGGCCAATCTAATTTTCCTTTTTTTTGTCCTGATAAAATAATTAAAATCACGAAAAAGACCGGCGCCTCAAGCGCGTGGAGACAACTTTTGGCGGTAAATCCTGCAAAATCTATCGACTTTACGTCATTCGATTTTTGTACGTCGAGCTGAATTTTTTGTAAACTTCTCTCTGTAAGAATTTTTTTATTTGAAAATATATTAAAAAATAATAATTTTTTTTCTCTTCACTATAATTATTTTAAAAAATCATTAAAATACTAAATCAAATATTAATTTAATATTTTTTCGATTAAATTTCTTTTCCAAGCATCTAAAAGTAAAAGTTATATTATACACCCGAGGTTTGAAACAAAATAATTTTAAAATATTTGGCTAGAAGGTTCGACTCATTTATTATCTTGGTTTAAAGATATTAGTTTCGCCTCTTTATTTAATCTATATATTTTTACAAATTTTTTACTTGAGCTATTAGATTAAAATTTTGCTCCTTTAATTTTTTTGTAATTAATATTCAAGAAAATAATAAAGAGTATTGGATAGAAATATAGAATAATTTTAAAATTGACCTAACTTGAGATTTTAAATATAAAAATTATTTTTTCATTGAATAATAAATATGATGGGAAAAGTTTTACTTGTGAACTACAGAAGAATTTTTAAATAAAAAATTAAATTGTATAATTAATTACTGTGAGCTTTATTTATATTGGTCTCAAAATAGATTCTATATATTTTGAAATTTATATTTTAAAAAACATCATTTACCATCTAACTAACTTACTAGATTAGTGGAAAAACAAAGAGTAAGAGTAAATGCTTGACAATATATTTTAAATTTATTTTTATTTTAAATTAAGTTTTTTAATGCTTTTAGATCATTTTGATATGCTAATATCAATAATAATATTTAAAAAAAATTATTTTGTTATTTTTTTAATAAAAAATATTTTAAAAAACAATTTTAAGCTAACTTTCATATAGAAGTTCTGTATGGTAAAATTCTTTTAAATTTCATGATAAGATTAATATATTTTTTAAATAAAAATTACTTAAAAATATAATTTCCAACCAAAAGGGGAATGATGTTTTGAAAAGGCGCGTAGGGATACTGTTCCCGGGAACGAGGAAAGGGACAGAAGTCACAGAACTGTTGTAGGAAAATAGCAGCAAGTCACATGAAGCAAGTCTCGAGGACATGTGACCCTGCCATTTTGCCAACCAATCACACGCCATATAGGCTTTGCAAATGCTAACAAATCTCACTCTTTTAACCATAGTCAAATACTAACCACACACTCTAGTTAACAATTTAGATCAGATCTATGGTGTAAAATGTAAAATGATACTGATTGCTTGCCTGCTTGGGTTGGGATTTTTAAACTTCAAGCAACTGTTTCTGTGTAGATGTCTTCTGACTTGACGCCTCATCTTCTTATATATATATATACACCTCAAGGTAAGCAAAGCTCATCGCAAGGTTTTAAAACTATATCTTTATAGATTATTGATATTTGAGTAAATATGTTTATAAAAAAATGTATATATTTAACATTCTTGTTTTGTATTAAAATTAGAGAATATAATAACAAATATGTTTGCCATCCAAATCCATGCATAAAAAACTTAATTTCACACAATTGAAATGATAATTATGGATATAATTGGGGTCCTGAAAAAATGGAGAAAGGAAAACTATTCATTATTTTTTTTATTGTTAAAAAAACTCACACAAAAACACAATTTGCGAGTCCAGTTGAACGGATAAAACTTCGGTCGTCTCAAACTCTTACAAGAGGTGTATATTTTAACTCGAACTCGAGACATGCTGTGCAGGTCACAAAACTTTTGTTAACATGCCATACTCCCTGGGGATAAATATATTCATTACATTTCGCTACTAGTCGAATTTTATTAATCATCTTGAAATGTGGTTTGAGTTATTTTTTAAAAATATTTTTTGTTTAAAAATATATAATAATATATATTTTTTAGCATCAGCACATTAAAATGACTTGAAAACACTAGAAAAATAATTAGAAATAAAATTATTATTTTTTTTTGCAGAAACATTTTAAAAATGCTCACCAGCCAGCCTTGAAATCAATACACGGGTTGTCTATATTTTTTGTTTCTATGCACCCACCAATGGCATTACAACATCGTTCTCATTATCGTTGACTCTCCTCGAGTGCAGGCAACTAAATGTGTATTTAGCATGGATTATTATTGTTATATATATTTGTAGATGGTGATGGTGCATCTTCATGGACTTGTTTGCTCAACCGACAAAGAATTAATTCGAGTAGGAGTAACGTTGCCATCAAAGCCCAGCAATAAAAATTTCGGTGTACCAATTTGACAAATATTATATGTATGTATGTATGTATGTATGTATGTATAGTTGAAATCATGTGTAAAAAAGAAAATAATGATTGATAAATGATGAAAAAAATACACTATATAATATTAAAAACAAAAACCTATGTATGTATAGTTGAAATCATGTGTAAAAAGAAAATAATAACTGATAAATGAAAAAAAATACACTATATAATATTAAAAACAAAAACCCTACACCTCATGGAATCTCACGAATGAGAAGGGAATCATTATTGTCATGTAGAGTTCATTTATTTTTCTATAAATATTTATATTAATTTACGGATTAATTAGTAGAATGTCTAACAATATATTCTGCTTTTTTATATTTAATTAACGTGGATGTTCGAGTCAGTTTACGCTCACATCGACTAATCTTACGGGCTCTGAAATCAACGACCATGTAAATTTCTGGTGAACATCATATTAACAACCATATGACTCGAACATAAAATCACAGGAGAAATAAAAGTTATTTTCTATCATAAAAATTACACCACAGAAATTATTGATTCCTCATGGTGCATAATTTCCCACTTGCACAAAACAATTGCAATTGTGTAATTAAATGGGCCGTGGAATTTCTGGCCCTGGGCTCTTGGGGACCAGAGATGATGGGCTGCTAGACTTCGTAGCAGCCCATAAAATGAGAGCTTCGAGCCATTGATTACATAGCAGGGAATCTCATTTCCTTGGCACACTGCAATGGGCTTTTCAGGAAGCAGATTGCTGGACCTCTCATCAGAGACAGGAAAAGGAATCATTTTGATTGCAACCTCCTGCCAGCCCACTGTTGGGCCCAATTAACTTCCAAGGTGCTCCCATATGGCAATCAAGTTGATTATGTTTATCCATTTAAACTCAATTTATTTAATAAGTTATTCATGACTTGATCAGGTCAATACCATTATTTTATTAAATAAAAGCAATATCATTTTATTTTGATAAAAAAATATTTGACTAGTATTTCATAAATTAGCCCAATAAATCAATAACTTAGATTTTTTTCTGATTAGATTACTATCATGCAAAGGGGAGACTTACTAGCTATTGACAATGCTAGAAATCTTTTGGGTACTTAAGAGTTAGATAAAGGTTTGATTTTAAATTATTTTTTATTTAAAAATACATAAGGAGAGAGATTTTTTGTTTGCTTATAAGAGAAGAGAGTGGGGGAGACAGGAAGGCAAAGCGGAAAAGAAAAAAGTGAAAAAAGGCAAAGAATTAAATGAAAAGCGATTAATTAATAATTTAGTTTTTTCAAACAACTATTTCAATCCACGGTAAAACAGTTGTTTGCTTATAAGAGAAGAGAGTGAGGGGAGAGACAGGTAGGCAAAGCGGATAAAACACGATTAATTAATTGCATCAAACAACTGTTTCAATCCACAATGAAGCAATTGTCTGCTTATAAGAGAAGAGGGTGGGGGAGGTAGGTAGGCAAAAAGAAAAAAAAAAACGAAGGAAGACAAGGAATTAAATGAAACACGATTAATTAATTGTATTAAACAATTGTTTTAATCCACAATGAAATGAGTCTGAATGAACAATATTTTCATGACATCAAACAACTGTTTTAATCTACAGTGAAATGAATCTGAATAAACAGTATTTTCATGACATGATTTAGGGAGTGTTTGGGAATGCGTTTGAAAAATATTTTTGAAATTGTTTGATTTTTTATTTTTTTATTTTAAATTAATTTTTTTTTGGTTTTTTAAAATCATTTTAATGTACTAATGTCAAAAAATGATTTTTTTAAAAAATAAAAAAAATATCATTTTGATGTATTTTTGAAAAAAAAACATTTTCAGAAACAATTTCAACAGAAAAGTTTGGGGCAATTTCAAAGTCAGCATATTAGTTAATTATGATACAAGGTTTGGGGCAAATGCTACTTAATATTCAAATTAGACGGGCCCACTTGTTGTGAAATATTTATTATTATCCAAACCATTGATTGTTGAAGAGACGATAAGCATCCAAAGAGCAAAGGAGTGAAGTGGGGATAAATTGAAGGTCAAAATCATCATCGCTACATTTGTTGCTTAATCAGCGGGTAAAAATGGAAGGTAATTGCCAATAACAATGGCAGAAGCATTCCTTGGTCAATGATTCATTGTACGCTGCATTCAGAACTGCTCCTCTTTTTTTAAACATAATATATCCCTCCTAGTGCTTATTAGACTGGCGACCTGTGATTTATTGCCGGCCAAGTTGATCTCTTTATATATATATATTAAAAAAACAATGCTTAGAGTTGTTAATATATTTTAAAATAGAGACAAAAACTCACCATTCAAGTAATAGAATTTACTATTTTTTTTTTATCTTGAATCATTTTTTTAGCATAAAAAATATTAAGATGTTACTAATATTTTTTTTAAAAAGTAATATTATTATTATTTTAAATGCATTTTTAAATAAAAAAATACTTTAAAATGCTTTAGAAATGAAGATTTACAACCATTTAGGAGGTGATCCAGTGGTAAAAGCTTGAGATTAAGGAGTTCGCTCTCCCGTGATTGCAGGTTCGAGTCATGTGATTGCTAATATGATAGCCGCTGGAGACTTATATAGTCGTTAACTTCAGAACTCATGGGATTAGTCGAGATACATATTAGTTAGCCAAACACTCTCGTTAAAAAAAGACTAACTTTTGGAACCATGTGTTGATAATGCGAGATCTCATCATGCTTCCTTGGATATGACATAGGCAGTATGGATAGCTTGATTTTCAAAGAAAAACTTTTAGCATGATCAAACTTGCTTCTTCTTCATGAACTTTAAATAGGAATCATTGACAAATTGTCAGGAAAATTGGAACCAAAATCACAAAGAGGGCATGACCTATATGATGATAATTTAATTACGTATTGGGAGCAACCCATGCAAGCTGGGATTTGGACCCTACCATGTGAAGGTGTTGAGGATTTATTATGAACATTTTGATGGCTTTACAATAAGAAAATGCACTTCTTCTTCACAAGAAGAAGAAAAAAAAAAAGAAAAAAGAAAAGAGGCTAGCTCGTTGCTTCAACCCATCTAGCATCTATCCCCCATAATTGCTTCCAAGACAAAAAAAAAGTGATAGAAAAGAAAGATAGGGATTTGTAGACTACCACAAGGGCTTGAAATAGCTGGCAAGATTGATTGGGTTGAAGGTGGGAGTCGCTTTAGGTGATGTTGATTCTTCCTATCTCGAACCAAAATCCCTTCTGAATTCAATGTTTTTGAATTTTTTTTTCTTCTATAATGCTAAAATGCCTAAAAAGATATATATATCGATTTTAATTGACATAAAGGGTTCGGATTTTAAAATATAGTATGTGTTACGAGACTTTGAGAACTTGAATTGACTTAAAGTTGGGGGCTTTTTTAAATGATAATAAAAAAAGACTTAATACATATAAAATTGTGGAGTATGTATTTGATATTGTGTAACAAGATATTTTCTAAAAATACTTTTCATTTAAATACATTTTTAATTTCTTACATCATACTTTTAAAATTATTAAAAAACAAAAAAAAATATTACTTTTTTAGTTAAAATATATTTCTAAAAAGAATCCAAATCAGTTTCAAGCATAATACCAAACATGCACTTTTATTCACTGAATTACCTTTATAATTCCACCCAAAAAATTGAGATAAAAATAAAAATGTTATACCATCTTGGACCGAAAATCTTAATCAACAATCACGAGAGAAAGATTTCATGCTTGTTTGGGAGTGTGGTTGAAATTGTTTTTGAAAGTGTTTTCGTTCAGAAATGCATCAAAAAAAATATTTTTTTACATCAGCACATGAAAATATTCTAAAAACACTTAAAAATTATTTTATTTTCTTCAAATTTCTTCAAATATGATTCCATGATTTTGTCTAACAATCTTCTAGGAAATGAATTGGGGAAAAAGGGTGATGAGAAGCCAAGACCCAAAGCCCCACAAGACCACCAAAGGTGGGTGTGACCTAAGGCACAATTCATGGGGTATAAGTTTGTTAAACCCTAATCATATCAAAGCTTTAATTAGATTATCAGAGACAATTGAGTTTCTCCAATATCACCTACCAATTGTTCCCCCACTCACCATCAATAAACAAACACTCCCTGTCTACCATAAAGCTCTAGGGCTTGAAGCACACACTTTCAAATTAATTAGCCGTTAAATTTACCTGCTCGATCGTGCTAGACATCGTTTTTCATCAGCCATGGTACCTTAGCTCACAAGGAACTTTAATGCTACATTTATACTTCTATGTACAACATAACTATTAAATTCAGCAAAGAGTTTGGCGAGTTAGCACGAGAAACTCAAGTTATAGGGTCGTTTGATGCTGTAATATTGATTGTTTTTTAAATATATTTTAATTGAAAATACATTAAAATAATATTTTGATTTTTAAAATTTATTTTTGACATTACCGCCGCGTCGAAACAATATAAATATATATAAAACATAATTTAATACAAAAAAAAACAAGGGATTTTGAGAATTATGACGGGTACAAATGATACTTTTAGGTTGGATTGTGGTTTTCACTCTAGAATTGAAGGAAGTTTCCTGAATAAGCTCCGATAAAAGTAACAAGGTGGTTGTTTACCCATCTTTTTAACGATGATTAAGACTTGTTTAAACATCACCGAGTACAAACACTCCCAGTTCCAGTCCTGTATATTATCAGTAGTTTTTGTGTGTGTGTGTGTGTAATTAAACTTGTTGTGGCTACCAATGGTTTGGCAAGTGTTTTTTTTCTTCCTGTTCTTCTGTTTCATTTCATTATATCGTCCTGTTTCACATGCATGGCTTGCCATTTTATATTATCTTTCTCATCATTTCATTTCATTAAATGTGTGTTTGTTTTTAGTTTTTATTTTTTTCATCATTTCTCGGGGCCGACAACTTCCAATTCCAAACCCTAGATGATGGTGTGATAGAGTAAATTCTTTTTGGGGAACAAATCAATGCATCCACGAGACAGAGGTTGTGTTTTAGCCAAAATCCAAAAGAGTGCAGCAAAAAAAAAAAGACACAGACAATTTTCTCTTGACCACACGAACTCCCACGTTCTAAATCTCTTGCATGCATAGCATTGCCCCAAAATCTCTTGCGGTATCTGATTAGGACGCATCCTATGTTTTATTAGGTCGTTTTGGCTTATACCTTAAACTTCATTTTCGATGGGGACCTCCAAACAGCAAATACCACTTTTGGTATTCTTAACACACAAATGTATGTTCATATTCATTTACTGTATCGCAAAAACCACTGTCAATGCAGTGATTCCTGTGTTGAATATGTTGTTAATTAATTTCAGCTCCTTTTCTTGTATGAAAGCACAGCTGTGAAATCCAACCAGAGGGTTAATTCTTTATAAAGGACTCGATCGGGTTGTAAATGAACAGGATAGAACACAGGTTTATATGTTGACCCACCCATTAAACCAAATTTAACTATTGCATATGCAAGAACCCATTAGCCCATGTCAAGAACGGTCATAACAATGGTGCTTTTCTTCGATAAGCATCTTTCATCCAACCCAACCACCTGCCACACACACTGGAAAGAGAAGGAGAAGACCCAAACCCTAAGGTGATGGGATAGGACCTAAACAAGAAGGTGGTGGTTCCAGTGGGACCAGCGCATGAAGAGAGCAGGCTTTTGGCTTTTTACTTTTAACTATTTGACCACACACACTGTCTTTTATAATAAAAATTTAGTCAGTCAGGCTACCCATCAAAGTGTTTTCCTTTTTAGCAAAGCAAAAAACCTCCTTAATAGATTCTTCTCCTCCTCTTCTCACTTCATATTCTCCTCCTTTCTCTTTCTTGCTCTCTTTGTAGAATCTTACAGTGTCACTTGCGGCAAGAATCTTTCTTTCATGTACTGGTGTTAAGCATATTTTTGAGGTATGGTCACACATTGTGCTGTTATCTCTGTAAGTGCTATTTTAGCTTCTTTTCTTTGTTTTATTCATCCGGGCTTTCATCATTTGGTTTATAGAAGAAGGGGTGGTGCTCAACTTATGCTTTTTGGTTGCAAAGTTTTGATCTTGGCTGTGATTTTGAGTGCCGCTTTTTTACTTTTCTGAAGAGAGTTTAGGATTGGATTGGTGAAGAATTTGTTGAGTGTAGAAATTTGGTAATGTGGGTTGGAGTTGTTGAAATATAGTTAAGAACATATACTTGGTGACAGCAAGTACAAGTAAAGAGCATACTTTTATGGACTGATTTATTTCCTTCTTTTATTAAAAGCTTTATTAGGATGGCAGTAGTCTCTCCTTTTTTTTTCATGGCTGTAATATTGAGCTGGAAAAATAAGAGTTTTTGTTTTCTGTCTATCTATCATGTTCTTCTGAATCATTAGAGTAGCTTGGAAAAATTCGTGTTGGAAATTGGAGATATCAGAGTTGTTGCAAATATTCTTCTGTTCTTTAAATGAAGTTGTTTGAAGTTTGGTGCTTAGTAATTGAATTTGATTTGTGAGACTTGGTACTGTTGGGCACTAACGAATTGAGTTTCCATTTAACTTGTTAATTAACCATCAATTTCTTGCATCTTCACTCAACGTTATATATGGCCCTTTCTTCTCTTCGAATCCTTTTGCCTTTATGCATTTGAATAATAATTCCCTTGGTGTGCTTGTGTTCTTTCTGATACAATTAATATGATTGATCAAGACTTTCGCCTTCTCAGAACATGTTATACTTTAAAGTGCATTTCAATGGTTTCTCAATCTGTACAATCATCTGGAGGCTTCTGCTATGAAATTTAATGAGATTTGGAATTTCAACATGTCTTTAGATTTTCCTATTCTCTCATTTAAGGTTTGAAGTTTGATGATGTTTTTTGGGACTGGCTTATGGTGTGCAGGAACCTAATCTAATAAAAATGACGAAGATGAGTACAGAAATTGAGGAAAATATGGAGGGAGAAGTAATTTTTCCTGTTTCAGCAGATGTGAGCTTTGCTTCTGATGGGTTTCCAAAATATAAATTAGGACCTGATAATCAGATTTTGGAAGAGCCAAAAGAGGATAACAAGGGCCCATCTTTGAAGGAGGTTGTCGAACAGGAAACCATGCAGCTGTCAGATCAACACAAGCGACTCTCAGTTCGTGACCTTGCTTGTAAATTTGACAAGAACCTGACCGCAGCAGCTAAGTTGGCCGAAGAGGTTCTTGAGCTTTGCCATTTTCTCTACATGGCTTCATCCATTTTCTTTTTATTTATACATTACACAAACCCATGAATGTGCGAAAAGGAGGATTACTTTTCTAAAATCAAACACACCCTTCTGCAATTGAAATCTATATCTTGTATTTACTTAGCTTAATCAAAGAGTTTGAACTTCTTTTGTGGATCTATGACATAATTGTGTTTGTTTCTCTGAAATTCAGGCAAAGCTTAGAGAGGTGGCTTCTTTAGAAGGACATGTTCTTTTAAAGAAGCTCAGAGATGCCCTAGAATCTTTGAGAGGTCGTATGGCAGGGCGAAACAAGGAAGATGTGGAGAAAGCCATCTCCATGGTCTGTATTTTCCCCACCTTTCCATTTCCTTTTCTGTAGAAAAGCAGTATATAGGCAGACAGTCTCTTGCATGTTTCGAATAGTAACATGTGTTTGATATTTTCAACATGCATTTCAACGTCCCTGTACAATCTCATTTTTCTATTTAAGCTTTTTCCAATTGTATTTTGGTGTTTTTGCTACCAGTTGTGTTTAAAATACCTGAAGAAATCTTCTTGCAAGTGCATTCGAATGCATATCTTATTCTGTTTCTACACTCGCAATATGGTAATTGTTGACACCTATAATCTTTTATGCAGGTGGAGGCATTAGCAGTTAAACTGACTCAAAAAGAAGGAGAATTAATTCAAGAAAAATTTGAAGTGAAAAAGCTGGCTAACTTTCTTAGACAGGTTAGTCGATAGTGTTGTAAATTTGCGCATAGGTTCTTCTTCTTCTGCAATAGAAATATCATCTGGTGCCTTTAATGATTTTGAGAGCGGTATTTCCCTTTAGTTTCCTATTTCGCTTAAATAAATCAAACACCTATGTGATTCTCTCATCCTAATGGCCAAACCATTGTTATCCTAATGCTCCCCTTTGGATTGCTAAAGTTTCTGTAATTCATGCCCGTGAAAACCTTGTGTAAACGCACTTCTTATAGAGCTTTTTTCCTGCCAACCTTCTGAAACCCTTAATTATATAAAGTTATATTTTATTAATCTCTACAGGCTTCTGAAGATGCTAAAAAGTTAGTGAACCAAGAAAAATCTTTTGCTTGTGCTGAGATTGAAAGTGCCAGAGCAGTTGTGCAAAGGATTGGAGAGGCCCTAGATGAAGAAGAAAGGGACGCTCAAAATTCGAAAAACCAGGCTGCTGTGAGTTCTTTCATCATTAAATGTCTTATATGAAATTATTTGTTGTCACCCCTAACACGCTAAACTGTCCTTATTGTGATAATTGAATGTTCTTTACATAAACATGATTTTGCATAATTTTGTTCACTACAATGCTGGAATTTGGCATAGATATCTGATAATATAATATACCTTTCCCCTGGAAGCTTAGCTATATCATCTTCATACAGCTACAGCAATAACATTTTGCATATAACCATATCAGTACAAGGTCTGTAATATCAATTGGAACATGAGATGACTATCAGTTATGCCATGAAAATATCCATTTACATGCTTGCTACTGCAGGATGTGGAGGAACTAGTTGAGGAGGTTCAAGAGGCTAGACGAATTAAATTATTGCATCAGCCAAGCAAGGTACATTAATTTTGTCTTTTCACCCTTGATAGCAGATAGGATATTGATGGATCTGTCTTATTATTACAGGGATCTATTGATGGTGATTTAATATTAGCCTCCATGTTCTTTTTTCTAGCCACATTTTATGCACATGGCTCAGATTATCCAGTTGTGATAGTGTAATGGATTTATTTAACGATATTTGGATTATTGACTGTAAAGCACATAACACATTTGCAGGTTATAGACATGGAGCATGAGCTTCGTGCTCTACGAAATCAAATTCGGGAGAAATCTATAGTTTCAGTTAAACTTCAGAAAGAGGTTTGTTCAATGTTGTCATAAACTTATTTCTCATGAAAACAACTTCTATCACACTATTTTCTTTGTCTGATATGGTCTAATTTTCTTCATATAAATTTTTGAATGCTGAAATGTTCAATTCATGCTGTACTTGCTGTGTAGTCTTGCATCTGTTCCACACTAACAATATACTAACATGATATTGAAATCATCGAAATCTGAGTTTGTCTATTGTGTGCATGGTTTTCTTTTCCTTTATAGCTGGCAAAGAGCAAGAGAGCTGAGCAAAATAAATTAGCTCCATATGTCCTAGATGGTTCTGAAACTCTAGGTTCATCACTACAACTCAAGCCTCGTTCAGATGGTTCCCCACTCCTTTCCAAGTGTTCAGTTCAGTGGTACCGTGTATCATCTGAAGATAGCCAAAATGAAGTTATTTCAGGTATGCAATTTCTATAACATGATTGTGTAGCAATTCTAGGTCTATGATCATTTTGTAATACATTCTTTGTTTTGTTTTGCGTTGTTCCCTCCCTTTTAACCGAGGTTCGAGAAGTCAGTCCAGAAGCAGAGTACTCTATTGGTATTAAAAATGATTTCATGGCTCATGGTGTTTCGTTTGGAATATTCTTTAGGACAAACTAGGTGTTCAGTTTGTTAGAGGATAATATAAATCATATCTTGGGGCCTCGCCAAACAATTAAGTTTTTAGGTGAAATAGTTTCTTGACATGGTACCAGAGCTTTGTTGACCCAGCGGTCACGAGTTCGAATCTCACAACACTCATTCTATTTGATAAAAAATAAGCACAAGGTAGTTTGGACCTGTGTGTAAGTTTCAAGTCCAAAAGGCTTACTTGAAGGGGCATGTTAAAGAATAATATAAATCATATCTTAGGACCTCACTAACAGCTTAGACTTTTAGGTGAGATGGTTTCTTGACACAGTTAAGCCATAATCCCCCTTAAGCACAATCCTAGATGGTGTCATCAGTGATGAAATTCAGTAGGCATTCCAAGCATTGATGTATTTCTCTGTGTCCTAAATTCTTAGACTTCCCTGTAATCTTAAAGATGGCGGTTGAGATGTTTCAAGAGCCTTTACATTTGTTATCTTACCATAATTCAATATTCTGACTCTACAGGGGCCAATAAAACTTTTTATGCTCCTGAACCCTTTGATGTTGGCCGAGTGTTGCAAGTAGACATTGTTTCAAATGGCCAGAAAGTCATCGTGACAACTTCCGGTCCCATTGAACCTGGTTAGTGTTAGTTAAGAATTATTGTTTCTGTCAATAAACAATATTTGTTCTGTGGTTGTCCATGGCCTCTTCCCTACTGTACTTATTGTTTTCTTTTAATCTGTATCAGATTACTAGACAGGGCTCTCTATTATCATTGGTGCTTGCAACATCTATACTAACGCATCGAATTACTTGTAACAGCTGCGAGATTGGCAACCCATGTAGAGAATCTATTGAGAAAATCTAGCTCTGAATTCAGTGTATGTAGCCCTGTTCCTAAATTTTTCGTTTTATGCTTGTTATTGTATTGAAATAACATGTATTATGGACATCCACAAAAAGCAAACACACATTAGAATAAACACAAACACAGGATGATATTTCATGAGCTCTACTTGTTCTACTTGGCTCTTACATTTCATGGAATGCAGGTGGTTATTTCCCAGATGAATGGACAAGATCATCCATCACATTCTGTTCATGTGTTTAATGTGGGAAAGATGAGGATCAAGCTTTGCAGAGGGTGGATTACAAAGGCTAGAGAAATCTATTCAGCGACAATGCAGGTACTTGTTCTACCTATGCAAGACAACTGTAAAATAACATCAGCAGCAAACTTGAAACACTGTCAACAAGTTGCTGTACCTCTTTCAGTTGTGTGGAGTTAGAACCAATGCCAACAATGCTGCCAGGTCCTTGTTTTGGCAACCAAGGAAGGGCCTTTCATTCGTATTAACATTCGAATCGGAGCGAGACAGGAATGCAGCGATAATGCTCGCCAGGAAATACGCTTATGATTGCAACGCGGTACCTTTCAATTCCTTCTATTTTACATGCCAGCACAATCTTTCCAGCATTAAAAGTTCAGTCCCCTTTCCTGATATGTTCGCTGGAATCTCGTTCCTCACATAGCTTGGAATTGCAGGTCATACTTGCAGGGCCAGAAGATCAAGTATAGAAGGAAATGTAACTGACCAAGTTCTTTTTTCTTAACAAGATGGGAGTATAATCAGGTTGCCACAGCTTGAATGATTGCTTGTGTGTGTTTGCCATGGTGAAGAAGAAGAAGAATGCACCTTTCTGATTCTATCTGGGTTTCTGCTAATTAGGTTGCTGTCGTTTTAGGCATAGTTTTTTATTTGCCTAATCGTCTGTTGTAACAAATTCACCATTTTTTATTGTTTGCTTCGTTTGTGCCTTGCGTATATATATCTCAACAACTCTGTGCTCTGGATTTGGCTTCACGTTTGTAGCATGAATGCAATTTATAATATCACCTCTCAAATCAATCACAAGCAAAACGTTTATAGACCTTGTTAGGATCATATCTTCAGTTTTGTAAGCTTTATCGATATTTTCTTCAACTTTTGAGAATTAACTTCAGAATCTGAGCTCTTTCATCCAAAAGGTTGTAAATTCCGTTTTGTTTTCAATTAAAATGGAATGTTTTGGTTTTGGAGTGTTTCGGAGTGTACTGTTTATGTGTGTATAATAATTAAATATATTAATTCAAAAAGTTTTTGAGTTCAAATTTAAAAAAAAAAATTATTTAGAATTGTGCGATTTAAAAAAAGCACAATAAAATAATTTTTTCGAATAAAATTATGAACATGTATAATAATACGAGAATGTTATTATCAATCTTACAAGGTTATTATATTCTTTTGATTGTTTTGAAATTTTAACATAATATATATAAATATATTAAAAGATCTATCGTAAAATTTTATCTCAATCTAATAGTCGGATTAAAAGATATAATTGATATTGTAAAATTATTTATTATTTAAAAAAACAAACATTATTTAACCGAAACTGAACGGGCAAAATGAAACCAGAAAGTTCCGGCTGAAATTTGAGTGGAATAATTTCCTGAACGAGTCAAAATTTTAAGTTAAGTAAAAATTACACCGTTTTATCTCATTTTTTAAACTAATACAAAACTTTTCGGCCATTTCAGCCACAACAAAATAAAATTATCAACACTGCTTTTATCTCCATAAAGCTGATGCTTTGACCTTTTCTGATGATTCGTATTTTTTTACTTAGGCTAGACTCGTCGAGCTTGAGACTTCAACCTCATCCATCCAGACTGGATTTAGATTTCTAGATGAACTACATAAGATATTGATTCCATCCAATTTAATTAATCAGACTATAATTTTAATGATCTGGTTGACTCGGTTTAAACACGACTGAGTCGATGTAATGTTGTCGTATTGATAAAAATACTTAATTTGGAATAAATTGTCATCTTATGTCTTATAGATAAAAATGATTAATTTGGACTATAACCATTCAAGTTCATGTACTTTGTAATAATCAGAAAACATAATTAACAATGCGAGTGGTTTTAATTATTTTTATATACAGCTATAACTTTATTAAAATAAGAGTGTTTAAAAATTCTTTGAATATTTTTTTAATCTCAATTAACCCACAAATCAAATTAAAAATATTTCTTTAAAAATAACGCTTAATACATTATTTATATTGTTAAAAAACTATCTCAACCTAAAAACTTAAAAGCCTTAAACTGCTAGAAGAAATCCCTCTAGTGATTTATTATAATATAGTTACCCGAGTTTATCTTATTTTCTAAAAAAAGAAAAGAAAAACTATTTGTACATGCTTTTGTACTTTCTGTCATTCTAATTAAATTAAGATAAAAGTGCATATCATATTAAGAATTAAAAGACTATTTTTTATATGTTGACAATATAATAATTTAAAATAAATAAAAAAATAGATTTTCTTAGACAGCCAAAATTTTATTCTCTTAACCACAATAAACATCAAAATAAATAAATGTTTCTTTTTTGAATATTAACTTTAGATTTGAAGGGGAAAAGTATATTAAATTTTAAGATTTTATTTAATAAAGTTTCTGTGAATTTAAATTGAAAAATCTGAAGAAAGATTTAATCTCGATGGAGATTGTCTCACTCATGCAATAAATTTCTGTGTAAAATCCTTTTTATTTCTAAGATTTTATTTATTTAAAAAAGTTTTAAATTGTTGAAAATATTTTAAGAGATTGTTTTGATATATATATTTTGTATTTCTTTCTAGGCTAAATGGAAAAAAAATCAAAGATAAACCAACTTATTCTCCAATAAAAAAAGAGTAGTAAAAGAGGTATTGTCTGAAATAACTGACTTGTACACTCATATCACAAAATCTCCATCAAACCATAACCATTAATAAACACGAGTAAAATTCATGTACGCTGCCAGCCAATATAGCTTGTAGCACGGAAGTTTCACCAAACTTACGGTGTAATTAGCAGATTCTTCCTTTCTTACCTTGTATAATATTTTAACACCAAAGGTAACTTTATCCCACACCCCAACGGCTATTAAATCTGGCGCTCTCCAGATCGTAGGATCAAACCTTGATCCAACGAATTAAAATCAAAACAAATTCGACCGTTGGAAGTGAAGCGTTGGCTCCTCAGCTTCAAAAAGAGAAGGGTTTTTCTCCCATTCTTACTATTTCCCTTTCTCTCAGAATTTTCTCAGAAATCAAGACATTGCTAGGAGAGAAGAAGAAAAAAATAGAGAGAGAAATTCTTAGAGAGAGAAGCTGGGAGAGGTTTGGTTTATATTCAAATTTAGGGTGTTTCTTTAATCAATCTAAAATGGCTTCAAGAGTACAGCAACAACAAGCAATCAGAGGTATTTTGATTTTCAGCCTCTGATTTATTGTCATTATTTTTTCTTCATCTTTGTTTCTTGGTCAATGATTGAGTAAACAATGATGGGTTCTTTTCATGCTTCTTCATAATGGGGTCTCTCTTAGTGGTTTTTGATTAATCATTTTGGTAATAGGATTGAGCCCAGATGTGATTACATGTAAATCTGTTGTTTCTTGGTGTTTTTATTTTGTATTTATTTTTGATTATTTGGTAGTCGTACTGTGATTTTTGATGATTCTTTAATGTTTATCTCGTTTTATTTATTATTTCAAAAATAAATTTATTTTTTTCCTTTTGGGTGTTTTTGTTACAGACTTGATTGATTACAATCTTTATATGGGTTTAATTTACCTTCTAATGTTGTTTGATGAAAAAGATTAGATCTTGGGGTCGATTTTTCTTTTTCGTTTCTCTGTTTCCTCTTTTAATGACCTTTTTTTTGTTTCCTTCTAGAGGTTATTTCTTTCAATATTTTATTATATGTTTGTTGAATCCAATGGTTTCAATGTGTAGATGTTAATGGCTTCTAATGACTGATAATCTGTCACAGGTGAAGCAGGTGTAGGTGTAAACAAGAATGTGAAGAAAATTGCAGCAGCAGCTGAAGGAAAAAACCGCCGGGTTCTTGGCGATATTGGTAATTTTGTTACAGTTCGAGGAATAGAAGGCGGCAAGCAGCAGCCTAATCGTCCCGTCACAAGGTTCCTCTCTCTATCTTTCAGTAACCTATTTCAGTGTTTGTTGCAGTCAAAATGGCTGATTTTAGGTTTCAATACTTTTTTAGACTGCAAGAAGAAGCAATTGTAGTCCAAGTTGCTTCATGGCTGATATTTTTGTTCTTTTATTAGGAGTTTCGGTGCTCAACTGCTTGCCAATGCTCAAGCGGCGGCAGCTGCAGAGAACAACAAGGTTCAATAATCTTTTTAGACCAGTTGTTAGTGTTAAAATTGATAGGCAGCAGATTTTAGATTTTAGGTGTGTTTGATTTCTGGACTGAGTAGGATTCTGGGTTTTCTCTGAATGCAGAAACAAGTATGTGTCAACGTGGAAAAAGTGCCTGCTGGTGGTGTTGATGGAGGGGCTAGAAAAGTTGCATTGAGAAAGCCAGCTCAGAAGAAAATTACTGTGAAACCAAAGCCTGAGGAGGTGGTTGAGATAAGCCCTGCCACTGAAGAGAGGTCAGGGAACAAGAAAAAGGAAGGAGAAGGATCTACAAAGAAGAACAAGCCGACTCTTTCATCTGCCCTCACTGCTAGAAGCAAGGTTGCTTGTGGCATTGCAAACAAACCAAAGGGGCAGGTTATTGATATTGATGCAGCAGATGCTAACAATGATTTGGCTGGGGTGGAATACGTCGAGGACATCTACAAGTTCTACAAGCTAGTTGAGGTATGTATAAAGAGGGCATGACATTTACAAGCTCCTTTGGGTATAAAGTGTACATCTTTGTATAATGTTCTGGTGTTTGTTGATATTGTGATGCAGAATGAGAGCCGGCCCAGTGACTACATGGACAGGCAGCCCGAGATTAATGAGAAAATGAGAGCCATTCTTGTGGATTGGTTGATTGATGTGCATCACAAGTTTGAGCTCTCGCCTGAAACTCTTTATCTCACAGTCAATATCATTGACAGATTCCTTTCTGTGAAGAATGTTCCCAGAAGGGAATTGCAGCTTTTGGGCATTAGTGCCACACTTATGGCCTCAAAGTATGAAGAGATATGGGCTCCTGAGGTAAAAAAAACAAAAACCCTCGTATATCAATTTTTCTTTCTTTAATTGATCAAGTAGATTATTTTCCAGGCAGTTAACTGTTTGATGAATTGGAACTTGCAGGTCAATGACTTGGTGTGCATTTCAGACAGAGCTTACACTCATGAACAGATTCTAGTTATGGAGAAGACTATATTGGCAAACCTGGAATGGACATTAACAGTGCCTACACACTATGTTTTCCTTGCTCGCTTCATCAAGGCATCGATTCCTGAGAAGGGAGTGAGTTAGAAAACTTTAAATCTATACTACTCCCTTTTGATCTAATTATGCTCTACTATAATATGGCCTTATGATGCAAGGTTACTTATCTGCAATTGCTGTTTTTGACTTGTCTAGATGGTGAACATGGTCTACTTTCTAGCTGAGTTGGGCATGCTGCATTATGACACAATCATGTTTTGTCCATCAATGGTTGCCGCTTCTGCAGTATATGTGGCTCGATGCACTCTAAATACAACCCCTTCCTGGACTGAAACCCTTCAGAAGCACACTGGTTTCTCAGAACCACAACTTAAGTAAGTCTTTATTTAACTTTTCCACCAGCAAGATCTCACATGTCCGCATTCTGATTTCGGTATATTTCTGTCTTAAAATCAGGGATTGTGCTGGATTGCTGGCGCATTTCCATTCGAAAGCCGCAGAACACAGACTTCAGAGTGTGTACAGGAAGTACTCCAAGCCTGAGCGAGGAGCTGTTGCACTGCTTCCACCAGCCAAAAGTCTGTTGCCTGGTCGTTTGAGTTAATGATCTATGAAGTTAACAAAGATAGATGGAAATTCTCACATTGCTTTAGAGATGAACCAATTTGTCTGTTGCTCGCCCTACGAGCAATAATTTTCTTTTCTGTTCTTAAATTTCTTACTCTCAAATTTAAGAAAGTAAGAAATTCTCACCATTTGTGGGTCACATTCTTCTCAAAATATTCTTTTAGGCAAGCCTGAATGAAGACATTCTTCTCAAAATATTCTTTTAAGCTAGCTGAATGAAGAGGACCACATACATAATAAATAATTGTTTTGTATCAAATTTTGCGCCCCCCGCAGCATGGTATAACAGGGAGGGGAGGGCTGGCTTTCCGGGCTGGCTTTCCAATCATAATATTCTTTTTTTGGCCACTTGCACAGTGACAAGAGCCAAAACAAAATACAAACACGACGAATCTTATGTTAATATTTTCAATGAAACATTGACCCACTGATGAGGATAGGATGATTAATGGAAGGTGGTTAGTTACAGGTAAAAGACAAGCACGATAAGGACGATGAGGCTAATAATGGAAGGTGGGTCAAAAAAAAACCATGATCAGGACGATGAGGCTGATAAAAATAACCGAATCAAAAGACAGGTCACTCCAGTGGGATAAAAAACCTGTCAGCCAACTGAAAAATTGACTGAATCAAAGGGTCTTTCAAGAAAAAAACTATAGACCTTGATTAACTTTTAAACCATTAATTTATCATGGATCAGAAATTTTACATTTCCGAGAACTTTAACCGTGTGCGATTTCTTTGAAGCTTGGAAGCAATACAAATGAACAAATACAGTGTCGATTATTTGTATTAGGTTGTGCAAGCCTCATTTAAAAACAATGATTGAAGGAAAGAGACTGGAAGTCAATCATGGTGTGAGGTAGAAGAAAAGGAAGAAAAAAATAATATTAGTTGAAGGTCAAAAAGGTTTTTCAGATGGTCAAATTATTGATGCTCAAAGGACCCAATTGTTCATCAGATTCATGGAAGCTGGGAGAACAGTGAAAATATGAGAATATATAAGACAGAGACTTGAGCAGAACATCTCTCATTAGGTTGCTTTCATTCGTTTTCAAGAAAATCAACTTAGAAAATCAACTAAAATTTCAAGAAACTTCGTCTGTTTCAAACATGAAGTTTGGGAAGGAGTTTGCCTCCCAAATGGTGCCAGAATGGGAAGAAGCTTACATGGATTATGATGATTTAAAGATCCTTTTGAAAGACATCAAGCGTATGAAGCAAAGAAAGAGGGAACAAGGTGACCTGAACCGAACTTTAACTCTTTACAGAACTTTCAGTGGTCTAATACATAGGCAGAAGCATTCTTCAGGTTCTGAGGACATTGAAAACCAGGCCATTCATGAGAATTCTTTGAAACGAAATGACTATGAAAGTTATGAGACATTTTTTCTCATGGCTGCCGAGGGAGGAGGTGAACCTGAAATAGTGTTTTTGAAAAGGCTTGGCGATGAGTTTGATAAGGTTGACAGGTTTTACAGGTCTAAGGTGCAAGAGGTGATGGACGAAGCTGAAATGTTGAGTAAGCAAATGGATGCTTTGATTGCCTTTCGTGTAAAAGCAGAGAACTTACAGGGATTGTTTAATAAGTCTGGTGAATTTAATCGTCTCGGTTCTGATGCTGCTGCTGCTGGATCAAGAAGTAAGTTCTTATCATGGAGCTAGCATTTTTCAGTTCTGCATTTTACTTTTTTCAATCAAAAAATTCTTGGTTCTTTTCCGGTTATTTGAACTGATATGTTCTGCTTCATCTGCAGGAATTATCTCCATGGATGTTATAGAGGCTGGACAGTTGAGTCGAAGGCAAATAGATGACTTAAATGATTGCACAAATGATAAACGTGCCAATTCTATGCGTGGAGAGATTCATGAAAAGAAACTAACGAACAGCAGTAGATGGAAAGCAGCTTCATCAGAATTACTGAATCATGTGAAATTGAAAAGATGTCCTGAAACTCCTCGTTCAACCATCAAAAGCTTCTTTGACATTTCTAATCAGACTGAGTCAAAGTTTAGTAAGAAAAATCTTAAGAAAGCTGAAAAGCAACTCAAGCTGGCTTTCAATGAATTTTACTACAAGCTTCAGCTTCTAAAGAACTATAGGTAATAATTTTGTTCATAAACTTGCTTTTTTGGCTATCTGGATTTTAGTCTGGAGATGCTCTTATCCTCTTTCCTTAAGTTCTACTAAGTTCTCTTGTTTGCATTTGAAAACAGCTACTTGAATATCCAAGCATTTTCAAAAATAGTGAAGAAATATGATAAGGTAGTTTCCCTGTTAAAAACCAGATCTCCCTCTCATCATATGCTGAGCTTTGTAGTTAGAAGTTAACACCAACCTGGATTTCTCTTTTGTTTTCATCGTTGCAGATTACGTCGAAGCGCACATTAAATAGCTTTAGGAACATGATGGATATCTCCCATCTTGGCATCTCTGATGATGTAAGATAATGTCAACAATCAATATCCATGAATTCATTTTTCTATGTTCTAAACCTTTGTAATCTGATTTGTGGATGTGCTATTGCAGGTAATCAAGCTCATGGAGAGAGTTGAATTAACTTTCATCAAACACTTCTCCAATTCAAACCGAAGGAAAGCTATGGACACATTAAGACCAAAAGCTAAGAAAGAAAGACATAGGATATCATTTTCCATTGGTAAGAGTCTAAATAAATGTACTCTGAACTTTCACAGACAATTTTCTGCTATTACTTTTGTTACTGAATCTGTTTTGTGGAAACCTTTCCAGGCCTATTTGTTGGTTGCACATCGGCTCTCATTCTAGCTCTTGTATTAATCATACATATTCAAGATCTTCTGAATAAGGAAGGGAAACACCAGTACATGGAAAACATGTTTCCCCTTTACAGGTATGTGGTTTCGAATGCTTCCTAATTTATACACCAACTTTGCAAATTAAGGGAATCAAGAATTAACAGAATCCCATGTTGTCTTTCTCATGATAAACCTTAGCGGGTTTATCTAACAAGCCATTCCATATTTGTTTGCAGCCTTTTTGCATTTGTTGTTCTACATATGCTTATGTATGCTGCCAATATATACTTCTGGAGGCGGTATCGGATCAATTATACCTTCATATTTGGCTTCAAACAAGGAACAGAACTGGGTTATCGAGATGTTCTGATGTTAGGCTTTGGTCTAGCAGTACTGGCGCTAGCCAGCGTGCTTGCAAACCTTGACATGGAAATGGATCCCAGGACGAAAGATTACAAAGCATTGACAGAACTTGTACCTCTAAGTTTGGTTGCGGTAAGAAAATAGTGAAGCAATCGAGCACACCTACTAGTTCTCCTGCCAAATTTATAAATTCATGTGCAGTGTGCTCAACCAGTTCCCTTTTCCATGGCCTTTGCAGCTTGTGTTTATCATATGCTTCTTCCCTTTCAACATTATATATCGTACAAGTCGCTTCTTCTTCATCACAAGTTTGTTTCACTGCATCTGTGCTCCTCTATACAAGGTAATTAGTCACGTTTACAGTAAAGCTGGAAATATAAAAGGGATCAACCTATTTATCTATGATTTCTATTTCTCAATCGCAGGTCTCCTTCCAAGATTTCTTCTTGGCTGACCAGTTAACTAGCCAGGTCAGTAGAGAAACCGGTGCTGTATATGCCTTGAATCATCATACAAGTACAGCCGGTTTGATATTAAGCATCCCTCATTGTTTGAATACAGGTGCAAGCCCTTAGAAGCCTGGAATTCTACATATGCTACTATGGCTGGGGAGACTATAAACGGAGACAAAATACCTGTAAAACCAGTGATATATACAGCACTTTCTATTTCATTGTTGCTGTGATTCCTTACTGGTCTCGTCTCCTTCAGGTATGCTTCCTGGAAGTTGAGGTTCTAACTAAGCATGAAATGAAAATAATATATAAATGTCTGCTAGAGTTGGTCTGAAATCGTAACTTCTTAGGTTAGGCCTGGTACTTACAGCTCTCTTTTCAAATTTTCAGTGTCTTCGACGCCTTTTCGAAGAGAAGGACATGAAGCAAGGATACAATGGCCTTAAGTATTTCTGCACAATTCTTGCTGTAAGCACAAGAACTGCATATAGTTTTGAAAAAGGACTGGGCTGGAATATAATAGCCTGGATATTTTCAGTAATTGCAGCTGTCTATGGTACATATTGGGACCTAGTCATGGACTGGGGGCTTTTGCAAACTCAGTCTACGAACTGGTTGTTAAGAGACAAACTCCTTATCCCTTACAGAAGTGTATATTTTGGAGCAATGGTGAGTTAGAGCAGAAAAATGAAGAACAATTTCATAAAATAAAAATCATTTAAACATAAACCAGGCCTACAAATTAACTACATGCATTAGCATCAGAGTCTTTCCTGATAACTAATTCTTATGCTGTTTGTGAAAGTTGCAGGTTCTGAATGTATTCCTGAGGTTTGCCTGGTTGCAAACTGTCCTGAACTTCCAAGTGCCCTTCCTACATAGACAAACCATAATTGCAGTTGTTGCTAGCTTGGAGATTATTCGTCGCGGATTATGGAACTTTTTCAGGTAATATAGAAGTGCCAACTTCATAGTAAATTGCATTTTGTGGTTAACCCTGTTCATATTAATTCTTGTGATTTATCAGGTTGGAGTATGAACATATAAATAACGTTGGCAAGTATCGCGCATTCAAGTCTGTACCTCTACCTTTTGACTACAATGAAGGCAAGGTCAAACATGAGTTGGTTATCGCATCAGAGTAAAACCAAAGGACCTGATGAAGTTAGTTAAACCAATGCCAAAGAAAGAAATGCGACATTGATGTTCTCAAAACTAGGAATCAGGAGGACGTTAACTGTCTTTTCACTCAATTTTTTGGTTCATACATTTAAAAAAAAGATGTTTGGGATTTTTTTTTCTAGTTGTTTTGAGATTCCTTTTCCTTTCTAGCGAAGGTCAGTTTATCCGCTATTTAAATAAGTTTGTAGCTAGTTCTAGAAGAGATTTGATATTATTGGCCTTCAAAATTTATACAATCTTAAGTTTTTTCTATAGTTCAGGATTGTTATTTAGGGTTTGAGAAACCCTTATTTCCTACCTTTCATTATATGTTGCGTCATTTAGGGATAGAGATGGGGTAAATACCCTATATTTGTAATATACACTCTGGTTCGGATGCCATTAGGTTGTCATTGGAGTATTATGGAAGAATTTCCAATCCAGAACTCCATCTGTTTCTTAAGAACTAAGAGTAATTTGAACTTGAGATAAATAATGGCTAATTTGATGCTGTCCAGAAAACATGACAAGAAACAAATGGAGACATCAAACTCAGGAAGCAGTAATGACAATGATTCCTGAGACTTGCAAAAACATGCCAGGAATCAACAATGTTGGCCCTGTAAATGCAATGCCCTGTTAACTACTTTTTTTTTCTTTCAAAAACTGAAAATGATCTTAAGGATTAAGTTCTAAAGTTTCTACCTATGTTTCCTTAAAATCAATCGGATTTCTGCTGGGATAACCATTTTGTAAGGATTTAAATGGAAAACTCCCACATGGTCCTTTAAGCAATCGGATTCAGGATCAAACTAGGATTGACCCTTCTTGCCTATAAAAAGAAACGCTTACATCACAAGACTCTACATCCCAAAAGAAATTAAACCTAGATTACCAGTTTAGTCTTCCTCTTCCATTTTTTGTAGTTCCTTAGAAATAGCTCCAGCTGATAAGACCAGTTATCAATGGAGAAACAGTTTCTGGCGCTGTTTGAGTCAGCAAAAAAATCTGCAGACATTTTGGCCACTTCTGCTTCAATATTTCCTGAAGTTTATCGATGCCTAGATGCTTTGGACAAGCTTAAGAGGTTCCCCGTAACATCATCTAGGGTTCTTGTCTCCACTCATGTTGCAAAAGAGGTTCAATATCTCACAAAACACCGTGTAAAGATGATCAGAACTGCTGCTTCTTGCTTGCTCGATACTTGGGCTAGGAAACTGTACGCAAGAAACTCTGTCATTGATGGTAAAGCTCAGCCAACAAAATCTAGAAGTGGGTCAAGAACGGGGACTCTTATTGTCAAGATACACGGAAGAGTAATAGGAAGAGTTAAAGTTGACAATCCTACTCAGACAGAGAAGAAGATGGAAGAAGAAAAAGAAAATGGTTTCAGTTGTTTCAAGAAAGCTCCACAAGAACCTGCCAAGCGCTGCACAGAGCCAGGGAAAGTACAAAGTATCAGGCGCTGTTTCAAGAAACCATCTACCAAGCGCATCCCAGAGCAAGAGAATGTGAAAGATTTCTGCAGTTTCAAGAAACCATCAGAAGAACCTGTCAGGTGCAGTGATGGCTTGCGTGGCAAGGTCAGGCACATTCTTGTGGAGTCATTTTCCAGAGTTGCCAGGGAGGTTAAAGAGAACTTGAAGGAAGCGGTGAGCTTGCGTGACCCAATTAGCGTTGCTGCAGATGTTGAATCAGTAATGTTTGAAAAGATGGGGGCTTTCAATGGCACCAAGCAATTGAATTACAGGTCTATATTGTTCAACATGAAGGATCCGAAGAATCCAGATTTGAGAAGGAAAGTTCTTCTTGGACAAATTAAGCCAGAGAAACTTGTGACTATGACATCAGAAGAGATGGCAAGCAGTCAAAGGCAATTCGAGAATGAGCAAATCAGGAAGAAATCTTTGTGCAAGGAGATGAAGAAGGCAGAACAGGAGCACAAATTAGTGGATCCTATGGAATATTGAGGCCTGTAATCAACTTTGATACAAGATTTAATTCTTTTGTACAGACAATTTCGATCCTAGTTCATGTTAGTTATGCTCTAGCTGCTGATGTAACTGAATCTCAGTGATTTTTTTTGGCGAATCAGTTATTCATTCATCAATATAGTTCAATTACTTAACTTCCTCAATATGCAAGCAAAATGCAGTTATTTTAACAATTGCTGATACTATTGTACATCAAATCCAAAGTAGGCAAACATCAGTTTGTGTCGAATTCCTTCTTGGATCGAAGAAAGATTTCTGTTGAAAGGATGTCTTAGAAAGCTGCAGAAAACTAAGAGACCTTGCTGTTGATATCTACTTGAAGACCAAGATGTTAGGAATAAAACATTTAATTATATTTGATTTGTTTGTTATGCAAGTTCTGAATTTTGAATAGTCTTTATTTCCAACTAAAACTCTATCTCTATTTAAGAGTATTCTGCAGATCAATAAATGTATTCTGATTCTTCTTCTTCAATTAAGTTATTCTGTCATGTTCATCTTGTGTAACTTGAACAAAATAACCAACAACTTCCCTTATGAGTTATGACATCTTTTGTAACCATGGAAAATTCATGGTTATAGAAGATTTCAAGAACAAACAATAGCAAAGAATATCAGTCAATCTGCATAACTATTATATATACGATTACAATAACCGACATAAACTGATTAAGACTAAGATTGCACCACACACTTTGGCCTTTTACCCTTAGTGCAAAGATCTGTGGAACACTAAAATCAATGAAAAGTACATGGTAAAAAAGAAAAGGTTGCTTTCAGATTTTCTCTAGGAATAACCTGAGGCAGCCTGGATTTATTGGCCCTTAGTATTGTCAGTTTTGTCTCATTATTTTGTTTTTGAAATTATAATTTTCTTGAGATAAAAACAAAACTTCATCTCCAAGCTTAGCATATGTTTCACAATCCTTTGTTCAAAAAAAAAATATGTTTCACAATCCTGCTGCTTTGTAGGAACCATTTTCTCGACTTGTCAGAATCATCCAGTTCATTATTGTTATTCAGGAAAATTCTCTGCTCGCCCTGTCTCCCTTCAACTGGCAATTTTCCTACCCCATAAAGGTTTAAATAAGACTCTGCAAAATCACATGCATGCCAATCAGAAACCAGTTGGAAGAGGTCTTACGAGGATTGTGGTTCAGATTCTCAACCATATATAAAAAACAAAAACAAGCAACTGTTAAGGATTGTAATGGATCAGAGTCCATAAGGATAGACTATAGAGAGCATCAGATTCATCAGATTGATTGGTTTGTGAGGCAAACATCAGGTAATGCACATTGGCTTGTGGCAAAATCCTTGGATCAAAGAAAATTATAGACTTGTTCTATGACATCTTTTGTACCCATGGCCAATTCACGAATTTGAAAGAGATACTTTCTGAACATTTCAGACAATTGCAAATAATACCTCAATATAGCTATAATCAAGCTCATTATTTAAAATCCTATTAATTTACATATGATCCCAACAGAATCTCAAGACTAGTAATGCAGCCACTTAGGAATACCGAGCAACTGGTTGCCGAACAGGGGAACTCAGCCTCCCATCTCTATAGCCAGACCTTTTCCTGCATGGTTTTCAAGAAACTAAAAACGAAGAAATGAGGTTCCTTCTTTATCTCTTCTCCAATTGTTTTTTCCCCCCACCTGTTTCTCAATTTACAATAATTTTCTTATATATGGAAAATTAAACAGTGCAAAACTTGTTTTACATGAATTATTGTGAGAAAAGTGTACATCTTTTTTAGCTAAAATGTTTAATCTTTAGTAATTTGGAAGATCACTGTAGTGTTTTGAATTTTTTTTAAGGAGAATACTAGAATGCCCTTAGTGGCTTAGAATTAGGTTAAGGGTAGGGTAGTAATTGCACAAGCTAGTAAATATAAATAGAAAAGAAAAGAAAAGAAAAGGAAAAAGAGAGGTAATCTGAAAATTGAGAGAGAGAGAACCGGGAAGAGAGAAAGAAAGAAGAAGAAGAAGAGAAAAGAGGGAAAGAGAAGAAGAAGAGAAAGGAAGAAGGAGAAATAAGTTGTTAAGGTAATGTGTGTGTTTATTATGTATAAATATGATTATTAGCTATGATTTTGCTTGTATGGGTTGTTAGGGTTTGAGAATTTTATTTGGGTTTGATTGATGAGTTAAGAGAAATGTTAAGGGTTGAATGTGTTGGGTAATAGTTAATTAGTTTGATTGTGAATGATTTTGAAGTTTTGAGATGTTTGGTTTGAGAAAATATTGAGAAAAATGGTGAAATAATGTTGATAAATTCGAAATCCTTTGCTGGAAATTCTGGGCTGAGGTTGAAGATGACAAAAAATTCATTTTGGTCCTTTTTGGTGAAAAATTTCAGTTTAGTCCCCGAACTTTGGAAAAAATTACAGTTTGGTCCCCTGGAATGAAATTCGAGATTTTGGACAGAATTGAGGATGAATTATGGACAAAATTTCAGTATAGTTGTGAATTTAAGAGGAGTTCAATTTAGTCCTTCAATTTGGTAAAATTACGATTTGGCCCCTAAAAAATATGAGAAAAATTCAGAATGGTCCCTAGGTGAAATAATAGCATTTAAGATTGGTTTGATGGATAATTGAAGTTCATTTGATGGATTATTATCAATTTTATGAGTTAGGTATTTGGAATTAGATTTTGGAAGAAACCTTTGATTTAGGTTTTACGAAGAAATGGATAGTTGATTCAAAAACACATAGGATTAAGAGTTGAACTCCTAGATATGTTATTAAATGCATTTTACTTCTTTTGAGTCATTTTTGAGTATATATTCTTTTATATGTTCAGATAATCCCGATATTCAACCTACGGGACATCAATAAGATTCCAGCCAACATCCTCGCTTTCGAACCTTGTTTGCTTTTGAGTCCGTGAGTGGATAACATTTAATATGCATGAGAAATATTATAAATATTTGAGTTTGCTAGTATGAATCAGATTATGCTTTTTTGATAATATATACCTTGATTTGTGTTCTTGATACGATAAAGCATAATCATTTGTTGAATATCCGTTCTTGATATGAACCTATATCTGTTTAGGAATTGTTAGCTCCTCATTTGATTGATACCATGAGTTGAGCCTTGAGATATGAACATGTTTGTTTGATATTAGATATACCTATGGTATGCCAGTCAGAATACCCATGCTAACAGTGGTAGTGTTAGCCTTTGTGCACATCGTGATCTGCAAACCCCTAGTTGGTCGGGAGTCACCAACCCGTGTGGATCGATCATCCCACAAGACGGAGCCTTATGCTCACTATATTCTGATTTTCCTGACGAAGCTTTACCTATACATTCTTGTTATGACCTATTTGAGAAATTTGTTGTAAAAACCTTGAGCCGATTTGATATTATACTCCTCTTTGCTATATTCTCGTATGTGTATATTGAATATTATCTACTCAATCGAAGTTGTTGAACTCACTCCCCTCATTATTTATCATTTTCGTGGTCGTAGCTTGCTAGCAGTGTCATTTTTGTCCTACTCTTGGAACCTCGCTATTTTGGTTGTACTTGATACTTTTGTTCTTATGTCTAGCTAGTGCTCCACTAACCGTAATTGTATATAAGCAACTCTTGTATTAAGACAATCGAATTATGTTATAAAGTTTATTTTGTTATTTCCACTGCGTTGAACTCGTGAAATTGAATGATAAGTTTGTGTGTGAGTTTGGGTTCATGATAGGTGTGGGACCTTGGAGGGGACCATGCCTATGTGCCTGTCACTGATCCCGGGAATCGGGTCGTGACAAAGATGGTATCGAGTCGAAATTATAAAATGAATAAAAAGTAAAAGAGTGAGTGACAAAACATAATGACATAGCTTTTAATTCATGAAATAATAGTAAAGTTAGGATTCAGTATTGTGGAGCATTAGGATCCCGTATTGTCTTGATTGTTATCCTTGAAATTCTGAACTCTCATCAAGCATGTCTTCTTGATTCCTTATTGTCTTGATTGTTATGCTTGAAATTCTGAACTCTCATCAAGCATGTCTTCTTGATTCCTTATGTTCTTCTATAGATATGCTTTCCGACAATTATTTGATAACTATTGTGTTATTGTTCTAGAATGATAAGAGTGTGCTATTTCTTCTAGGATATGTCAAGGAATAGACGTGTAGCTGATAATATTAGAGTAGGTGACGATCAGGATGATGTCCCTATTGTACGATTGAGAAATACTAGGCAAAGAAGAGGAGGTGCACCAGCGCCTCAATATGTTGAAGAGATACCTCCATCAGTAGAGGAGGAGTCTTATGAGATTGAAGAGGAAAATGAGGTTGATGAAAGAGGTGCAGGAGAGGCTGCCACTGCAATAATGACAGAGTTGCGGCAGCTTAGCAGGACTATGCGAACTTGGATGGAATCTAATATGGGGAGAGATAGTAGAAGGGATAGAGATGTGCCCTCATCATCTCATACTGTTCAAGGAGTTAATGTGCCATTGAATGATTTCATGAAGTTGGCACCTCCTACCTTCACTGGGATGAATAGTTCAGAGGATCCTCAAAGGTTCCTTGATGATATATGGCGTCGATGTGAAATTTTGGGATGTACAGACCATCGGGCTGTAAGTTTGGCGTCATTTAGGTTGGAGGGAGATGTGGCAATTTCTTGGTTTGAGTCTAGGAAGAGGGCAAGACCAACAGAGGCTCAGTGGACATGGAATGAGTTTAGCACCATGTTTTTAGACAGATTTCTCCCTCAGAGTGTTAGAGATGCTCGACTTTATGAATTTGAGAGGTTATCTCAAGGGAGTATGACGGTAGATGAATATGATCTTAAGTTTACCCAGTTGTCTAGATATGCTGAATGTCTTCTACCTACGGAAGAGTGGAGAGTCAAAAGGTTCATAAGAGGGCTTAAATCCTCTATATTCATAGCGATGGTGTCCCAGGTGTTTCCATCGTACTCCTCACCGCTGATCACGCTGCATGTGATAGAGGCTGAGAATTTGAGGACATAGTTACAAGTCAGCCTAAAAGGTCTAGAGAGGAGGGTCACTCCTCTAGACAATCAGGAGGATTAAGTGCGGGTCCATTTAGGGGACGGAGTGGTCGTCAAGATTCTGGGGTTCAGACCGAGAACAACAGTTAGTGGCTCGGGTAATCAAAGTGGTAGTAGTGATGCTCTGGAGTTATGGCCAAAGTCCAGCTCAAACCGCACTCGTGAGCTCATTTGTTCCATCCGGGAACAATTCTTTATGCCAGCATCGTGGGAGGAGGTCATACCGGTGCAGTAATGTTATAGAATGACCGGAGCTTGTTTTAATCAGCGCCAGCCTAGGCCATAAGATTAGGGGAGTGCCCTAGGAGACAAGCATCGCCTTCGTGGGCATCTAGTTCAGCTCAACGTCCCCTATTCAACCACCATCAACGGGTCGAGCCTATAGCTCATGGTGGAAGAGGTTTTGGTGGACATGGTCAGAGGGGTCGAGGGGGCAGAGGTCAGAGGCAACAGGATCAGAGGCATGCTAGAGTCTTTACCTTGACTCAACAGGATGCTCAGACATCCAACACTGTTGTCTCGTGTATTCTTCCCTGCTTTGCTCTTTCAAGCAAAAGTTTTATTTGATACTGGTGCCACCCATTCATTTGTGTCCCTATATTTTGCCATGAGGTTAGATAGACAACCAACTCTATTAGAAATTCCCATTTCAGTTTCTACTCCTTTGGATGAATCAATATTGGTGAAGTATGTGTATCAAAATTGTGAGATAGAAATTGGAAATAAGATTCTTATGGGAGACTTGAATGTTTTAGATATGATTGATTTTGATGTGATTTTGGGAATGGATTGGCTGTCAAAGCATAGGGCTTTAGTAAATTGTCGGGGTAAGGAGGTAATATTTGAATTAGATGGAGAAACAGGGTTAGTATTTCGAGGGGATAATATTGTGTCTTCATCAATTATGTTGTCGACTATCACGAGGAGAATGGCACGAAAAGGGGTACAATGTTACCTAGCACACATAGTGGATGTAGATAAGGAAATTCCCCAATTGGACCAAGTCCCTATAGCTAAGGAGTTCATTGATGTATTTCCTGATGAGTTACCTGGATTGCCTCCGTATAGGGAGATTGATTTTTCTATTGATTTGGTTCCGGGTACCGAACCAATATCAATGGCACCATATAGAATGGCACCAGCAGAATTGAGAGAGCTAAAGGAACAATTGCAGGATTTATTAGATAAAAAGTTCATTCGGCCAAGTGTGTCTCCTTGGGGAGCCCCAGTGTTGTTTGTGAAGAAGAAAGATGGGTCATTGAGGTTATGTATAGATTATAGACAACTAAATCGAGTGACAATTCGAAATAGATACCCACTCCCTCGAATAGATGACTTGTTTGATCAACCCATGTGGAGCTCAATTCTTTTCTAAGGTTGATCTTCGATCTGGGTATCATCAGTTGAGAATAAGGAAGGAAGACATTCCAAAAACCGCATTTAGAACTCGGTATGGTCACTATGAGTTCTTGGTGATGTCTTTTGGATTAACGAATGCGCCAGCAGCTTTTATGGACTTGATGAACAGAGTGTTTAAACAGTTTATTGATCAATTTGTGATAGTTTTTATTGATGATATTTTGATTTATTCAAAGTCTAGAGAGGAGCATGAGCAACACTTGAGGATTGTGCTTCAAACTCATGGATCATCAATTGTATGGTAAATTCTCAAAAAAGTGAGTTCTGCTGAGAGGGTAGCATTTCTTGGACATGTAGTGTCAAGAAATGGGATTGAGGTTGACCCTCAAAAGATTGAAGCAGAGAAAGCAATGGCTTAGGCCTACTTCAAGAATGTGAAATTAGGAGTTTCTTGGGTTTATCGGATACTATAGGAGGTTTGTGGAGAACTTTTCTAGGATTTCTGCACCATTGACTAAGTTAACACGTAAAAAATGTTAAGTTTCAAAGTGGTCCGAAGCTTGTGAGAAAAGCTTCTTGGAATTGAAGCGAGATTGACTACGACTCTCGCTCTAGCAGCATCCATCGGTTCCCTGGGTGGTTACACAGCTTTATTGTGATGCCCTCGAGAGTAGGGTTAGGATGTGTTTTAATGCAAAATGGCAAGGTCATTGCTTATGCTTCACTGCAGCTGAAGAAGCATGAACAAAACTACCCTACACATGATTTAGAGATGGGTCACTGTAGTTTTTTGCTTTGAAGATTTGGAGGCATTACCTATATGGAGAAACTTATGAAATCTTTACTGATCATAAAAGTTTGAAGTACATCTTTCAGCAGAGAGATCTGAATATGAGGCAAAGGAGATGGATGGAACTGTTGAAAGATTATGATTGTACTATACAGTATCACCCAGGCAAGGCAAATGTAGTTGCCGATGCTTTGAGTAGGAAATCATCAGGGAGCCTAGCTCATATTCAAGAGGTACGAAGGCCTTTGATTAAGGAGTTGCATGGATTAGTGGATGAAGGAGTTAAATTTAACCTTAGCAAAGATAGAGCAATGATTGCTCACTTTCAGGTTAAGTCAGACTTGTTTGAGAGGATAAAAGCAGCTCAGAAGGAAGATGATTCACTACTCAGGATTAGAAGTGAGGTTGAGCAGGGTAAAACTGCAGGTTTTGTGATTGGTGATGATGATGTGTTGAGATTTGGGGATAGACTTTGTGTACCTGATGTTGATGATCTGAAGAGAGAACTGATGACAGAGGCACATCAGACAGTATATACAAGCAGCATCCCGGGTTCCACCAAGATGTATAAAGATCTTAAGGTGTGCTATTGGTGGAATAAGATGAAGGCTGATGTAGCAGACTTTGTTTCTAGGTGTTTGACCCTGTCAAAGGGTAAAAGGTGAACATCAAAGACCTCCCTGGATTGCTGCAACCATTGTTGATACCAGAATGGAAGTGGGAAAGGATCACAATGGACTTTGTGACTGGGTTGCCTAGGAGTCAAGAGGGTTATGATTCGATATGGGTGATTGTTGATAGATTGACAAAATCAGCCCATTTTCTACCAGTTAAGATTACTTATGGGTATGCAAAGTTGGCAGAATTGTTTATTAGCGAGATTGTACGATTGCATGGAGTGCCAATCTCGATAATTTCAGATAGAGGTCCACAATTCACATCGCGATTTTGGGTGAAGTTTCAGGAAATGATGGGTACTAAAGTGCAGTTGAGCACAGCTTTTCACCCTCAGACTGATGGTCAGTCTGAAAGGACTATTCAGATATTGGAGGATATGTTGAGAGCCTGTGTTATGGATTTTGGGGTTGGTTGGAGTAAGTTCCTATCATTAGTGGAATTTGCTTACAACAACAGTTATCAGGCTAGCATAGAGATGGCACCTTATGAGGCTTTGTACGGACGAAAATGTAGATCACCAGTTTGTTGGTTTGAGGTTGGTGAGAAAAGGCTAATGGGACCTGAGTTGATTCAAATTACCTCAGAGAAGATAGAGGTGATCAGAAAGAGACTTCAGACAGCTCAAAGTAGGCAGAAAAGTTACGCGGATAAAAGGAGGCGTGACTTAGAGTTTTCAGTGGGTGATTGTGTGTTCTTAAAGGTCTCACCGACCAAGGGAGTATTCAGGTTTGGAAAGAAAGGCAAGCTAAGTCCTCGATTTATTGGGCCATATGAGATTTTGGAGAGAATTGGAGCAGTTGCTTATAGGTTGGCCTTACCGCCAAATTTGTCGGCCATACATCCAGTATTTCATGTTTCTATGCTACGGAAGTATATGCCGGATCCATCTCATGTGTTAGAAGTGCATCCAGTTGAGTTAAGAGATGATGTGACTTATGAGGTGCAACCGTAAACTATAGTGGACCCGACAAGTGAGAAAGCTAAGGTCTAAGAATATAGCTTCTAGTGAAGGTGAAGTGGAAAGGTCATTCAATTGAAGAAGCTGACATGGGAACTTGAGGATAAGATGCGTGAGGAATATCCTCATCTTTTGACAATCTCGATACGTATTTAAACATTTATTTAGTTTCGAGGACTAAACTTTTATAAGGTGGGGAGATTGTAGTGTTTTGAATTTTTTTTAAGGAGAATACTAGAATGCCCCTTAGTGGCTTAGAATTAGGTTAAGGGTAGGGTAGTAATTGCACAAGCTAGTAAATATAAATAGAAAAGAAAAGAAAAGAAAAGGAAAAAGAGAGGTAATCTGAAAAATTGAGAGAGAGAGAACCGGGAAGAGAGAAAGAAAGAAGAAGAACAAGAGAAAAGAGGGAAAGAGAAGAAGAAGAGAAAGGAAGAAGGAGAAATAAGTTGTTAAGGTAATGTGTGTTTATTATGTATAAATATGATTATTAGCTATGATTTTGCTTGTATGGGTTGTTAGGGTTTGAGAATTTTATTTGGGTTTGATTGATGAGTTAAGAGAAATGTTAAGGGTTGAATGTGTTGGGTAATAGTTAATTAGTTTGATTGTGAATGATTTTGAAGTTTTGAGATGTTTGGTTTGAGAAAAATATTGAGAAAAAATGGTGAAATAATGTTGATAAATTCGAAAATCCTTTGCTGGAAATTCTGGGCTGAGGTTGAAGATGACAAAAATTCATTTTGGTCCTTTTTGGTGAAAATTTCAGTTTAGTCCCCGAACTTTGGAAAAATTACAGTTTGGTCCCTGGAATGAAATTCGAGATTTTGGACAGAATTGAGGATGAATTATGGACAAAATTTCAGTATAGTTGTGAATTTAAGAGGAGTTCAATTTAGTCCTTCAATTTGGTAAAATTACGATTTGGCCCTAAAAATATGAGAAAAATTCAGAATGGTCCCTAGGTGAAATAATAGCATTTAAGATTGGTTTGATGGATAATTGAAGTTCATTTGATGGATTATTATCAATTTTATGAGTTAGGTATTTGGAATTAGATTTTGGAAGAAACCTTTGATTTAGGTTTTACGAAGAAATGGATAGTTGATTCAAAAACACATAGGATTAAGAGTTGAACTCCTAGATATGTTATTAAATGCATTTTACTTCTTTTGAGTCATTTTTGAGTATATATTCTTTTATATGTTCAGATAATCCCGATATTCAACCTACGGGACATCAGTAAGATTCTGTCAACATCCTGCTTCTGAACCTTGTTTGCTTTTGAGTCAGGTGAGTGGATAACATTTAATATGCATGAGAAATATTATAAATATTTGAGTTTGCTAGTATGAATCGGATTATGCTTTTTGATAATATATACCTTGATTTGTGTTCTTGATACGATAAAGCATAATCATTTGTTGAATATCCGTTCTTGATATGAACCTATATCTGTTTGTGAATTGTTAGCTCCTCATTTGATTGATACCATGAGTTGAGCCTTGAGATATGAACATGTTTGTTTGATATTAGATATACCTATGGTATGCCAGTCAGAATACCCATGCTAACAGGGTAGTGTTAGCCTTTGTGCACATCGTATCTGCAACCCTAGTTGGTCGGGGGAGTCACCAACCTGTGTGGACTGATCATCCCACAGTACGGAGCCTTATGCTCACTATATTCTGATTTTCTGACGAGCTTTACCTATACATTCTTGTTATGACCTATTTGAGAAATTTGTTGTAAAAACCTTGAGCCGATTTGATATTATACTCCTCTTTGCTATATTCTCGTATGTGTATATTGAATATTATCTACTCACTGAGTTGTTGAACTCACTCCCTCATTATTTATCATTTTCAGGGTCGTAGCTTGCTAGCAGGTCATTTTTGTCCTACTCTTGGAACCTGCTATTTTGGTTGTACTTGATACTTTTGTTCTTATGTCTAGCTAGTGCTCCACAACTGTAATTGTATATAAGCAACTCTTGTATTAAGACAATCGAATTATGTTATAAAGTTTATTTTGTTATTTCCGCTGCGTTGAACTGTGAAATTGAATGATAAGTTTGTGTGTGAGTTTGGGTTCGCATAGGTGTGGGACCTTGGAGGGGGACCATGCCTATGTGCCGGTCACGGATCCGGGAATCGGGTCGTGACAATCACTTTAATCCATGAAAGTATTACATGATACTAAATACCTATTGTTTTCTTTTCTAGAGATTTTCGAGTAAAAGATGCCTCCAAAGACAGAAGAAGCTAGTGAACAAGAAGATATCTGATGAGTCTGCTTCATCTCCTAGGACACCATCCTACTGTATACTCAGAGGCTAGTGAACAAGAAGACATCTGTAAAATCTGGTTTTCAGAAATCTGCTTTCATTGGTAGAATCAATGATCTTGAGCCGGAGTCTACTACTGCTTCCAGAGGTTGTAAATCTGGCTTTCAGAAGCTTCAATGGTTTCTCATTCCCTTGTTCGTGGTTCCATTTAATGTTGTCAATACCTTTTCGGTTCATGATTCGTTTTTTCAATTGGAACGGAATGCTTCGGTTTCGGAGCATTTCGGCGCGCCGTTTCGGAGCTGTACTATTTATGTATGTATATATATATAATTAAATATATTAATTAAAAAATGTAGTTCAAATCCAAAAAATAAAATTATTTAGAATTGTGCAATTTAATCTAAAAAAAGACACTGTATAATGATTTTTCTTAACAAAATTATGAACATGTATAGTATTACGAGAATATCATTATCAATCTCGCAAGGTCATTACATTCTCTAATTGCTTTGAAATTTTAATACAATATATATAAATATGTCAAGAGACTCGTTGTAAAATTTCATCTCAATGTAATAGTCAGATTAAGAGATATAATTGATATTGTAAAATTATTCATTATTTAAAAATAAAAAACACTATTTGGCCGAAACAGAACGGGTGGAACAAAACCGGAACATTTCAGCCGGTATTTGGCCGAAAAATCCTGGAACGGCCCGAAATTTAAACCGAGGTAAGAACGACGTTGTTTTGTCTCGTTTTTTTTAACTGGTACAAAATGTTTCGGTCGTTTCGGCCAAAACATAATGAAACAGACAACACTAGTTCCATTGTATCTGTAATTATTTTAATATATGTTAGAAACTTGTTGCCGAAGCTGTGTTTGTGATAAAACTGTAGGTTTCGCTTGCTGCTGTGGAAAGGATACTAACGAAGCAGGGAATAACTTTGCTCTTGAGATGGTTTTCCCTTCTTGTGAGATTTGAGAGCAAACACTCAAAAGCTTGGCAATGGTGTGTTTAAGCAGTGTCTTTGAACATTATGTGAATGATGGCAATTTCATAGGATTATCAGATTATATTTCTGAGAGGATCGGTCATTGTTCTAAATATCTGTCCTAGATGACCTATGATATATGAACCCTATTTCATTTTGATTTGAAGCCTCTAGGAGCTTGGGATTTTGAGCCATTTAATCCTTCAACAGGAAAGGCATTGCTGAAAAATGGTTTCGGTAAAACAGGATAATTTTTCTTGCACCGAATCGAGCCTGCACCGAATCGACCTGGAAGATCTGTCAAAGAAACAGAAGTAGGTAACACAAACAGGTTGTCTGGAAAACTATAGTTATGGACACATTGGTCTGTCTTAAGCGTTATGCTAGGTCCAAAAAATCTGGATATAGTTCTCATTCCAAGGGATGATCCATTGCATATGGAGGTTGTTCAGACAGTGTGGTAAGAGATTGTGATTGATCAACAGGGGTAAGAGACATGTTGAGGTATAGCGCAGATTCTTCATTTTCAAGCACCTCTTATTTGCCTGTTTCCTTGGATAACTCGTCATCTTCTTGCTTCAATGGAACAGTCTCAGAAATCGAAGATAAGATAGAGAACGGAATTATTACTTGTCCTCTCTTGTTCTGAAGAGGAAGTGATGGTGGAAGAAGAGTCCATGTTGAACATTGTTCCTCAAGATTTTGAAATGGCTATGATGAAAGTAGTAGCTTATCATTTGATGAGAAGATGTGATCAAGAAACATGAAAATTGTGAGTGTGACAGTGATGGTAAAGAGCTTGAGATCTGCATAGCAGGTCTCGAGTTCGAATCAGAGAGTGCACCTCTTGTAAGAGCCTGGGACAGTTGAGATTTTACTCGCACACCTGGACCCACAAAGTGTATTTTTTGGAGGGTGGGTCGAATCAAAAAAAAAGAGAAATATGAAAATTACTGGAAAACTCGTCTCTCATCAGGTTGACATTTCTTCTCCAAAAATGCTCTTATTTTCTTTTATTTTGGTCTGCAAACTGGAGCAACAACATGCCACTTGGCTTGTTAAGGAACCATTTCATCTAAAAATTTAAGTTGTTAGGTGAGGCCCCATAATACCCCCTCAAGTGAAAGCTTTTTGGGCTTTAAACTTGCACAAGTTCACATTACCTTGTGCTTGATTTTTATCAAATAGAATAGGGGTAGTGAGATTGGAACTCGTGACTGCTGAGTCAACAAGGCTCTGATATCATGTTAAGGAACCATCTCAACTAAAAATTTAAGCTGTTAGATGAGGCTCCATAATATGATTTATATTATTCTATAACATGACTTGAATGCACTTTATAAACTAGCTCCTCTTTCTCAATGATGTAATCAATAAACATGAAAGTCCATGCTTATCGATTTTTCAAAAGGATGCTGAAAGGTTTTTATATTTATCTGTTAAAAAAACTCTCTGATATTGTGCAAACATTCGTCTCTACAAGTTGGCCTAATTTTATTTTATTTTTAATGTGAGTAAACCCCACTCCTCTCCGAAAACATATTTTATAGGCCCAAGTGAGTGAGTAAAATTTTGGTTGTTCGAGTAAGTAAAATTTCGGTTGTTCTAGTCTCTTACAATAAATACACATCCTGATTTAAACTCAAAACCTGTTATACAGATCATAAACTCTTTGTCATTATTATGGGGAATAATATTTTCTCTAACGTTGACATGGGAGGACCATGATACACTAAAAAATGTGGTTTCTGAATCCCTTCTCTGAATCGGGCTCAAAATCTTCTCTGAAATGGGATGGGCTGAAACCATGTAACCATTTATTACTGATTTTGAATTCGTGGGTAAAGCAAGGGTTTCAAAAAATGTTGTGCTTATACAATTTTAATCCGGAGCCAGGGACATGTATTTAGAATTGAAGTTAGTAAACATGGTCATTGACTTGATCCAAGCTCAAGCCATGGATTATACTGGTTGACTTAGATAAATTGAAGTAATTTTATTTTCATTTTTTTTTATAAAAAGTTAAGTTTTAACCAAGTTGTTTGATCAAATCAATTCCCATCTTCTTCTTTTTAAATCCAGCTTCGATTAAGATTTGAATTGATATGCTGAGTTGAGCTAGGTTTAATAAAATAGTAAAGGATTGACTTTTACAACATGAAACAAGAGGAGAAAACATTATTTTGATTAATTTAACTCCAAACCATACCATGCTTCCTCCATTTTTTCTTTTGCTTTTAATAATCACTCATAGGGAACAATTTATTTAGAGAAAATTGATAAAAAAAAAAAAAAAGGTAAGGGACTATATTGATAATGGTGAAATAATTTTAGGGTGGGATTTATGTTTTCCCTTGAAAATTCCATTTCCCATCCATAATGATGAGAATTTTGTCTTCAATTTTCATGATCTTCCTATTCTTTCCCCTTTCAGAGATAAATTGTTTTGGGTTTCAGTATTTTTGCACACTTCACAGGTAGGTCAGCTGGGCAGGGCCAATGCCAATAGAAACCCTAGATCTGGAATCTTGGTTCTTGACATTATTTGTTTCTTTCAGCTGGGCCATGGCTGTAAAGATGAATTGCCTCTTAAGAATATTGTTTTTAATATATTTTTATATGGGTTTAATGAGCTAGGAGAGTTGCATGATTGGGTCTTGAAATCTTGTAAGAGTGAGTTAGGGTTTACAGATAAAGATGGAGACAGGTCAAAAATATCTGCTGCTGCTACCAATGGAGACGATGCAAAATCTTTCAACAACTTAATTATTGCTCTGATGTTTTCGATTAGAAACTGGAATAACAAGATGCATTATTAAAGTTAAAGAGATGCGAAAGTCGTTTGGTGTGGTTTGGAATGGAAGGGATTGATTAATTAATTAATTAATTAATTAATTAATTAATACATGATTCAACAGTCCACAGTCTAAAAATGTTGCCCACTTTAAAAAAAAATATTTATTTATTTTTATTTTCTTTAAATTGAGTTTTTTTTTATATGTTTTTTATCATTTTAGTATGCTGATATCAAGAATTATTTTTAAAAAATAAAAAAAATATTATTTTTGATATTTTTTCTAAATTATAAATATTTTAAAAAAGTAACATCAACTATATTCTTAAATAGTTCACGATCTAAATGTATCTTTCAATTAATGAAAAGGGAAAATAGATTAATAAATTATTAACCTTGCTTTCATTGCTAGTGATTATGTTTTTTTTCTAATTTGTTGAAGCTAAAACCAAATCATAAATCGGCCAAGTAGTAGTTGATGATAAGCTTAAAAATGTGAGGATAAAATCCATCCCATATATAATCCAAGGCTCCTCTACATCCAAGAACAGTCAAATTGATTGTATATTGACTCATCTTGATTTAACGAGATCAAGTGTCTATTTTAAAGTATGATTGAAGTTACTTTTGAAAATACTTTTCATTTAGAAAAGTATTGAAATTATGTTTTTTTTTAAAAAAAAATTTGACATCAGCACATAAAAATGATCTAAAAACACCGATTTTTTTTTAAATTATAAAATTTAAAAAAAATAATTTTTTTTTCAAAAACACTTTTAAAAAGACAATACGAAACAATGCCCAATTCTTGAATCATCTATGATAGCGAAAGCTAGGCTCAATAACAGCAGTAAAAAATAAAAAAAGAAAACAATTATTGAGGCAATTGTTTGGCTAGAAAAGGAACACATGTTCACATTCATGAAGTTTAACATTTGACCCTTTGGAATGTAACCTAGAAATAGACATTGGAAAGGAGAATGTGTTTAGTACCAAGAAGCAAACAAAGTAGACAACTTTTGTCCAAGTAATATGTGGTTTTGTTTGAATCCCATAAAGGTACTTTCTGCCTTCCTTTTCATCTGCAATTTTTCCCATTTGTCCATTTCTCTGCTAAAATGCGCCAAGAACAAAACACCCTGTACATGAATCTGTTGGATTTTTAAGTGCAAAGTCAAGTCTTGTTATCCCCACAACATTTATGATCAACCATCAATACCCCCATTGACAGAACCTTCCAGATCTGGCTCCAATGCCTCATCACTCTATCCTCCACCCCCACTATCTTAGATCTCATCCATCAATGCCCAATCAAAACACTAATTTCTCATTAAACCCACTAATTTGAAAGTCATTAGTTTGACTGAAACAGGATCACTATAGGATTTAGGTCATGTTTGTAATTATATTTTATAAGTGCTTTTGAAAAAAAAATTATCTTTTATTTTTTTTATATTAAATTAAAATTTTTTGATGTTTTTAGATCATTTTTATATGTTGATGTAAAAAATAATTTTTTTCTAAAAAAAATTAATATATTTATAAATGTAAGATACTTTAAAAAACAATAACTTTGATATTAATATCCGCGTTATGAATGAGAGCTCATTAGAGAATATCTTGATTGTTTAGAAGAAGAAGAAAAAAAGTAGGTTCAAAGGGTTTGTTTCGTGAAGAAAGTTAATTTTATTCTTTAATTTATTTATCATAAAAAAAGTTGATTAGTGAAAAATACTTTATAGTTAAAAACTTTTTTTGGCTTTGTTAATTTTATGAAACTTGGTCTTCGAATTTTTTTTCTATATATTTTAGTAATTTTTCAATCTATTAATATTAAAAATATTATAGTAAAAATGCATATTTCATATATTTTTAGCCCATTTAGGATCGTAAAAAAATAATTTTAAAATGCAAAATTAACTATTTTCTTAACATAGTTTTGAAACCTCCGACTACACAATCATATATTTTTTTTTAATATCGGTAAACTAACACGATTGAAGTGCAACCAAGACCTTGGATTGAGTCCCTGCTCATCAAGAATGCATTTTTATACATTATTTGCTAACCCTAGAAGAAAAATTAAAGAGCCCACCAGACAAAAAAAGAAAAAGAAAAAAGAGTTATCATCACAGCAGAAAAACAGCAACTAAAGTAGATTGATTGATTCCCTCATCAAGAAACCCAAAAAAATCTATCTCTTGCAAAGTGACCAAACTTTGAACTTTCTCTCTCTAATCCTTCCCTAATCCCCACTCTATTCCAGTACAAGCCACCTTTGGAGTCATCAATTCCCTGCATCTCCACTCTCACCCTGAAGCAAGTGCACCTCACTCTCCTGTACCGCCTGATCTACAGAGCATTGCAGACAGCATTAATGGATATAATGAAGCCCAGAGATTCTCTGCTTCAGCTGGCCAGTCTTACTCTAGTGCACAACCCAGCACCCACCTGGCTGAACAGTTACGAATTAACAGTGGCGCGTGAGAGTCACGCGACACTACCCAAAAGTATGTGAAAAGGTTAAGAAATCCTTAAAAATCCAATCTATGCAACACTCACTCTCAGGAAGTATGTTATGTAACATACAAGGAAAGAAAGTTGAGAAATAAAGAGCCTCAAATCCCGGAAAAACTAAAATATAAGCACATAAAAATCACCATAAATGCTTTAAAAATAAATAAATTTGAAGCATCAGCAACAGTACTCGTAATAAAAGCTGAAAAGAAGCAAACAAGATCCACCTCGAACCTCTCTCCACTTCTATCATCTCCTCCTCCTCCTCCACAATTCCCACCACCACCATCTTTCCCTCTTTTGTCAATAATTTGTTATAGGGAGATAAAAATAGGTGCCCATATCTTAAAAATTCAATCTTTTTGCACAAAAATAAAAATTCCATCTTTGTATGGAATCTTACCCTGTTCCTTTCCTACACAAGTTCCCACGCCCTTATTTTCTTTCCTTTTTGCTCTTGTTTGTGTTCCATTTAATTATATTTTGTCATAGAAAGTTCCAATCTTTGGAAAAAGATCAAATCTTCTTGTAGTGTTTTTTAGGCCAGAAAAATAAGTGGAAGAAAATAGTGTATTGGGTTTTTTTGGAGAAAATGAGAGAGGATGATTCTAATTGGTTTTCAAGATGGGAAGAAGAGCTTCCATCACTTGAAGAACTTATGCCTTTATCACAAACCCTAATCACTCCTGATCTTGCTCTTGCTTTTGATATTACAAACCCCACTAATACCACCACTACTAATAACCATAACTCCTCTCTCCATCAAAACCAGCCTCAACCGCCACCTCCACCACCACCGGCCGCGGTTTCTCCAACCCCGACTAATCCACTGGCCTCACCACAGCCTAATTCAGGGGATTTTGCAGTGGATTCTGGGGAATTGGGCTCAGGGGCTGTAGGTGATGAGCCTGCAAGAACCCTTAAAAGGCCAAGGCTTGTTTGGACTCCACAGCTTCATAAGAGGTTTGTGGATGCTGTAGCACATTTGGGGATAAAGAATGCTGTCCCTAAGACAATAATGCAGTTAATGAATGTGGATGGGTTAACTAGAGAGAATGTTGCTAGTCATTTGCAAAAATATAGGCTTTATTTGAAAAGAATGCAGGGTTTGTCTTCTGGTGGTGGTGGTGGTGGTAATGGTGCTGTTGGTGGTGGTGGATTGACTGGTGGCACTGATGCTGCTACTGATCATTTGTTTGCGAGTTCGCCGGTGCCAGCCCATTTTTTGCATCCAGGGAGGCCTAATTCCGATCATTTCTTGCCGTTTGTGCCTGTAGCTGCATTGCAGCACCACCATCACCAGCAACAGATGGCGGCTGCAGCAGCTGCAGTGGGAAATCCCCAATTGCAGGGTCAGTATCATAGGCCGATGGGGCACTTTGGGTCGCCAACAAATGGTCAGTTTGAGCATCCATTTTTGGCTAGGCAAACGCAGCAGCCTGTGCATAGGATGGGGGCACCAGTGCACAATGCAGTTCCTGGATATGTGGAGGATTTGGAGTCAGCGAATGGGAATGAAGGAAGGAAAGTTCTTACTTTATTTCCAACAGGGGATGATTGAATTGGGGTAATTGTGACTCCTTCATTGATCTTTCTCTTTATGGTTGATTTGGTTCCTGGGTCTTTGTTAAATTGGTATTTGCTGGTAGTTTTGTTAGAGTTCAATCTAGAAACTTTGTTGTCGTTACTGCATTAGCTGCCGCTGCCGCCGCCGCCGCCGCCGTTGTTAGCAATCTTAAAGGTAGATATTGGTCCGGGATTCCGTCTGCACATCCCAAAAATCCTTCTTAATTTCTTGTAATATCGGTTTCTCTTGAGGGTAACTGGGAGTGATGGATTGTGTCATTTATGGTGTCTTCAATTATACGGGCTTCTACATGTGTAATTAAGATGTTGGTAGCAGTCTGTATGTCCTGTCAGCTCCTGGTGACAGATTGAGATGTCATTCTTGGCAGAAAATAATGTAAGCTTAATCCATGTCAACGATTGTTACAGTCTTGAGATATTGGGTCAATCTAGATTTCACAGAGGGTTTACATCCCAAAGTTGTATGGGAATCTGCACGATGTTGTTGTATTGTTAGTCTTCTTCTTCATTGAGGCTTTACTGCCATTGTTCATGATGGGCAGCTAGAGCATTTGTGCTTGCTGATGGGGATAAATAATGGTGGCAAGTGCATTTTATGATCTTCAGAAATCTGAGCATGGGTTTGGTAGTTGGCATCCTTGGTTGGCACATCGGTGCTCGGTTTCTTGGCGAGGTCCAAAAATCTCTCGACTATTAGAGCCTTCGGCCTTTTTTCTGTTTATTACTGCTGTGTTGTAGAGGTGAGTGGTCTTGTTGTACATTGTGTGACTCCATAGAAGACTTAAGACCCTGAAGAGTTGTTCTCTTAAAATCTTATGTTCTTAGAATGTTTCATTTTATTTAAAGTCCCAGTTGAAGTAGCTGAAGTTTATTTCTCTGTTTATTTGTGTTAACTTGTATATGTTTCATGTTGCATGAATTAGGCACTCAGGTTTGTTCCTCATTTAAAGAATGCAACTTCTTATAAGCTAAGATATTTCTGATATGCCTTTTTTACTCTTGTTTACAACTGAAAGATGAAAGTCTAAAACAAGAAGTAGGTATGAAACAACTTAGATGGTATTCTTTTCCCTTTTTTTAACTGAATTTAGAGAATAGATGATCGAGAATATTGGTTCTGGGACTATGGATATTGAAGTATGAGTCATTATTCAGTTTATAATTTTGCTAAGATTGCACTCGGATGCTTTTTCTGCTGAGTGTGCACTTGCATCTCTATGGCATGGTTCATTTTTGCAGTTTCAAAAATCCTGAATAACACCATTATTTCCTTCTATAAACTTTCAGCGGCTGAAAGTTAATTTTCCATGGATTCTTATGTTTAGAAGGTGGATTAAATCTCGATATGCATTATTTAAACCATGAGCACAAGTGTCCCCAGGTTTGAGAAACTTCCTTTGAGCTGCTTTTGATTTTGATGCTATATGAATTTTCACTCATTTTTCCCGACCAGCTTCAGCCTTTTTTGCTGGAGCTACTTCATAATTTCTTGTGAAATGCCTGAAATCATGTGCTCGCACTCAACATCAACAAGGTTCTATAAACTGTTCTTGGTGACCCCTGATTGGCTTGTCTAGGCTGTACAATCTAATATGTTCATATCAAAAATTTTTATATATTATTTAGTAAATGTGACTAGTTATTTGGAGTTGTTCAAGCTTGAGATTGTAGCTATTACAATTTTCCGCTGTTCGACACTCCATGTAAGAACTTCCCATTTAAATCAGTAAGTCTACTTCACAGGAAACTTTGCATCATATTGGCCAACGTTTAGTTACAAATTGATAGGAAAATATGCGGAGACTTGGAATGTAAAGAGAGTTTCAGTTGAAATGGATGTTACCATTTCTGATTTCCTCTTCCTACCCACACCTTCACACATACTTCCATGTTCCTTCATTTTTCTCATGATCTCTTACAGGTATAGTGCATCGGGATTTCAAGGTTTTTTGAATGGTACTATTCTTGTATCAGAGATAGTAACATAATAATAGTCCCCAAGAGACGTGACGTGGTGACAAAGGACTTGAGATCTGCACAGCAAGTCTCGAGTTCAAGTCAAGACGCGCAGCTCTTGTAAGAACCTGGGACAGCCGAGATTTTACTCGATCACCTAAGCCTACAAAGTGGGATAAGGTTTCCTCGAATCCAAAAAAAAAAAAAACATAATTCTTTTTATCAAATTGGTTCTCCTTTCACATGGATTGCTATGATTCTAATTTAACAGAACATTAAGAGATCTGCGATCCTGATCCCTAAATACACCTCCCGGCTGCTGGTTGATCTGTTGGAGGATCTTATCTTCATTGCTCACCCTAACTCTGTCATTCTTCCTTACTTCCAGTTTTCTATTATTCCATCCAAGTTGCCAGTTCATCTTTCCACTTTGTTGGATTTTGTAAGTGCAGCATGTACTACCATGTCTAGCTAGGCCTACCTAGCTCACTTAACCGTGTCATCTCAGGCTCCACCCTCACCCCCATATTCCTTGAAACAGATGCCATGGAATCTTTTTTCGTGTTGGGAAACATAATTGACATTTTTCTAATGCTGAGAATGTGTACTGATAGCAGGAATAACAGATGCATTTTGCATGCTGAATTCTTTAATCTGGGCCAGTGCCCTTTTTATATTACTGCTGGCATTCAATGTTTCTATGCACTTAAGCATGCTCTTAGCTACCCTATTTTTTTTATGTGGCACGTTGAGGTTCAGAGCAAGCTATATAAAAAAGAAAACCCTAAAAGTATCATGGGAGTTCATTGGCTTGCAGGAAAAACAAGAGCACATGGCCGAGCTGGTAAGAGATGTCACGCGTATACTACCTCTTACATTACCTAGGTTTGTTGTTTGGTCATAGGTTTAATCGGTTTTTGTTTTAATTACAGCATTAATTAAGGTTTTAATTGATGGTAAAGTCAGCACTGTCTAGGTTTTTGTTGTATACTTTTTTTTTCTAGCCTTGGGATCAGATCTGCTCCTTGAGGATAAGACGATGTTGATACCTCTTGTATAGTTTCAGTTGAAGTGGATGTTAATATATATATTAATTTAACGACCGGATTAAGAGATATGATTTGATATTATAAAATTAGTTATTATTTTAAAAAAGCACTATTTGGCCGAAACAGAACCGGAGGAACGAAATCGGAATGTTTTCGCCGGTAGTTAGCCGAAAAATCCTGAACAGGCCAGAATTTAAATCGAGATAAAAATGATATTATTTTATCTCGTTTTTTTTTAATTGATACGAAACGTTTCGGCCAAAACAGAACTAAACAGACAACTATGGTTATTTCCTTGAAGATCTTCTAAGCCAGAAAATTTTATATTGATTTTCATAGAAAATTAAATTTAAACCCTAAAAAAATATTTTTTCACTCTAAAATTTATAGAACCGAACCAAATACTTAAAAATTATAAGATTTGTTTCTTATCTATACAGTGATAATTCAATTCAATCTTTACTCTCATCAACTACTTAATATATACACACATGAACAAGTTATACATTTGATAATAAGAAAAAGAAGAGATTTTTATATATATATATAATTAATTTAGCTAGAAATGCAATAGAGATGTGGCCCACCAAATCATATTTCAATTTCATGTGTGACTCGAAATAAACCAAAGCCTAGAGGCAACCTGGATCCCACCAGATTATTAGATATTATCAGAAACAGTGACTCGGGCATTATTGGGTACCAACCAAGTCCTGATCAGATGAAGAAACAAAAGTATGCCGAAGACACGCTGCCTCATTCTCAGTGCTTCTCACTTTGTTCTTGCCTGGCCTAACTCCCAGTTTCCTGGTCATGTTTTTGACGAATAAAAAGAGTGCCACGTAGGGCCCCTCTCATTCTTGTTACAATGGTGTGTTTTAGCTTGGACAGCACCGAGACTTTTAGAATATTCTCATTTGGTCCTTGAGTTCAGAGTTATTTCATAATGATTTTGCATTTGATACCCAAAACATAACGTATATTGGGGTGCTGTAAAATTTTAGATTTCCACTTTTTTAAAATTAAAAATAAAATAAAAAAACCAATGATTTCTTTAACCGAGTTTAACCATGTCAATCTTTCCCTGTTTTTTTGTTATAAAATCCATATTGATTCAATTAAGTTAAAGTTGAAGCTGTTGGATTAGTTTAGGTTTAATATCGATGCTTTTAAACTAGAATCCGACCGTCTCGGAAAAAGCGGGCGAATTCCGTAGGAACGCCTCGATTCAGCATCGGGCGTTCGTTCGATGCAGGACTAAAACGACGTCGTTTTGATAAGCAACAAACGACGTCGTTTAGCCAATACACGCGCAAACAAATCACCCTTTCTTCTTCCCGGCTCCCAGTCCCGGACTCACGATTTTTTTCCCCCAATCTATTCCCCGATTTCTCCCAATCTCAAATTAATCCGGAAATCCCTTTGTTTTCGATTCATAAACCCGAAATCCCTCACTTGAAAAGCTCAATTTGTAATCCTCAACCCCAAAATCAGCTCAATTTCGAAACCCTAAATCAAAAAATCAAAATCTCTACGGCACAATTTCTTCCACACTGCGTACGCAATTTCTTCCACACTGCGGCACAAAAATCTTCGAGTAGTTCTTCTTCCCCATATCTCCGGTTAAAGGTACACATTTGAGGAACCAAATCCTTTAATTTATTGAAAAATTGAAACTGTCGAAAATGCATGAATGTCGAAAATTCAAACCGTGCAAAGGCAACATATCAATCTTTATGTGATAAGTTGATCAGTAGCTTGAAGATTGTTCCGAGCTTTTGTAGCCCAAACTACATCCAGATCAAGTGACTCGAGGTCTCCATGGGAATGCCGATAGATAGTTTAATGTACTTTTGAACATTTTTTCATTGAATTTCGCCATCAATAAAATTGCAAGAGATGGAAATGGATTTTATGTAATTTGACCCGAGAAGGTGCACAATGGGATTGTTGATGCTTGATAATGAATGATAATGAATATGGATTTTATGTAAATTGCAAGAGATGCTTTGATGTTGTTGATGCTTGATAATGAATGCTTGATGTTGTTGATGCTTGATAATGGAAATGCTTTTTCGCTTTTAGTGCTCTATATTTAGTGATAATGGGATTATGGCGAGTTTATAATCTTTATTTTCAATTCAACTACCATGCCTTTGGATTATCTTACTTTTTATATAGTTTTGTTGTTAGCTTGACAAATTAATTCATGGGTTTTAGTCGAAACCTGGTTTGTAAACGATGCTTTGAACTTGAGGGTTATCTTTGTCATTTAACAAAGATAACCCTCATGTCATAAATTGATGCAAAATAATGAAGATAATGTTAATAAAATAAAGAACTTGGTATTAATTTAATCTAATTGCAAGAGGTTCTAATACACCATTCACCTTTCTTTCTTTCTTTTTGGAGAAACAATTGGCAAATGAAAGGCAAGTCAAGATACCCCTACCTAATTCTTGAACTTTAATATTGGGAAAAATCTGATCTGATCTGATGGCAACTCAAGATCACACAACACTAATTCTTATATATTGTATTCTTGGCAGGCAGCAAGAGAACACCTCCAACACTGTGACAGTTCAGAGTTCAGATTTTTTATTAAAGCAGCTAACAGGGCATTATCTACAAAGACAACATGTGGGATTTGTTTAAGACAATAATTAAGGAATTGATTGGTAGTGATCAAGGCATGATGAGATTAGAGCTGGCAATGATGTCCCTACCCCATTTTTATACATAAAACCCCATGTGATTACAATACCTTTATTTCACTAGTCAACGCATTAGATATTTGGATTGGCTGATGGCAATAGCTTTAGACAAAAGCAAATCACCATATTGGTCATTGCAAGTGCTTAATAGCCTAACCAATTATTATTAGATCTAAGCATATCCCTTTTAAGTTTTAAGAATGATGAGTGATGCTGGAAAGGTGAATGAGCAAATAGAATAGTCTCATCATTACACTCCTTACTAATTTTAATAAGATTCACAAATATATGCGGAGAACAACTAGAACTGGAATTAAAGGAGGTTTATACCAAAGTCTTTGAACAATCCTAGCAGCAGGGAGTTTCCTAGTATAGAGAAATCTGCATGTAAATCAGTAACACAGCAAATCCCATCTGGATGTGACATTAATGGTTTTGAGAGTAATCAAAGCTAAGAGGTTGCTGACAGTATGGAGCCTGCAAAAAAAAAGTAAACTTAGAGAGCCAGATATTTTGGCTGCGAGGAGTGATTTATGGGGTGGGTCACTTGCCCAAAAAACCACACAATAGCTTGCAGATTTTTCTTCCGTTTTTTTTGATCAAATAAATAAGGTCAAATTTGAGGCTCTACCCCTGCCCCACCCCCACCCCCTAGGGGGAGAAATATGGGTAGAATCAAATAACAGAAATTCAAGATTGTAAATAATAAATTATAGCCCTACCTGGAAAGTAACATGTCTAAATTGTTCGTATGAATGTGCATACATCATTGCAGTGCTTGGCCATTGGACATATGCAGCATCCCTTGAAGTCTGATTTGATCCCATTGGACAGAAGGGGCTCATAGCTGGGTTTGCAGCAGGGTGGTAGCCAAGGGAGGCTTGTGTCCTTGGCATCTGACCCAGCTGAGGAAAACCGGGATCATACTGCATATAAGGAAGTGGAATCTTCTGCATATTGAATGGTGTCAAGCTAAAGCTTTGATTAGCTGGAAGGCTCCTAACATACCTGCACATCGTTCAAAAGCAATTTAATTTCAATAAAAAAGAAGCAATCTTCTGTAAAATAGAAAATGCAATTAGGGTAACAAGAGATTCAATTGTTTCAAAAATTATTTTAAGAATTCAGAATTTTTTTGAGAATCAATCTATATCCAATCTCATTTTGGAGGAAGTCTTGTTCTCCATGTGTGATTGTTACAATTTGTTTATTGACAGTTTTTCTACACAGCAAATAGGGAGACCAGCTAAGAATGCATCAAGGTCTCAAATCATCACAAGCTAGTAATCCATCATATTAAAATAAATTTGGGTCATCACTAAGGTGATGTTCAACACCATATCTTGTCAATCGTTTTCATAGCAATCAGCCCACAAATATAATGAAATATTCCTTACCTTTCATAACTCCGGTCATAATCTGGGTCAGTGCGATCCTTCTCCCTGTCTCTGAAAATGGCAACCCGAGATGATATACCATCCCTTATGAAGACATTTTTTTCTGGATCAAGTACAGAGTTCCTGCACTCCTCATTTTCATCCTTGCTTGAATTTAAATCTTTGCTATCTGAAGAGAGCTGAGGCACAGTATCATCTGCAGTGGGGCTGCTAGGGCTACTGAAGATGCGAGCTCGTGCCCTGTCATACTCCTCCTTCCTCTCTTCCACACTTCTCATAGGATTCCGTTTGATCCCAAACCCGTTAGGGTCATTTATGGACCCTTTGTTAGGTCGAGGTTTAATCGCAAGCTTGATCATCTCAGGTGTATCACTTCCCGACTGTTTAGCAGGAATCTCACATAGGCGAACCGCGGGATATCTGCATTCAGATGTTTTTTGCACCAGAATCTTATTTACCTGACCATCCTGTACCATGGTTATCAGCCCATAGTGTTGAGCAACACGATGTGCTGCAAGCCTAAGATACGAGGTAGGGAAATGCTGGAATTCAAATAGTTGTTGGTCAGGGTTTTGCAAAAACCTCTGGATATCAAGTTCCATCCGCAAAACTGGTCCAGAAAATTGAGAAACAAAATAAATCTTTGAAGTCCAGAAAGAATAACAGAAAAGAAAAGAGCAATATAATAGTTTTCATAGGAAGAAAAGGAAAATAACTACAAAATACTAAAAAGCAAAATCTAACTACCGTCAAGGCCTCCAGAAATAAGACTACAAATTAACCAATAAACTACATTAACTTCATAGAAATGCAGACAGTTCAGCTAGCACAAAAGTAAGCCAAAAGACGAACTAGATTGAATTCATTTGGCCTTAACCTACAGTTTTGTTTTGATGCAGCTTGATAACAGAAAAAGCTGTTGGAGTTAGAAAACCAAAATGCATGTGCTGATACACTCATTGGTGCAAAAGACCATGCCCTGTTCAAAACTCAAAAAATAAAAGTCACTATTCAGAAGAAGTACGCATACAGAGGAAAATATAACCCTTCTATCCATCAAAAAAATAACTGTCATTAAATTGAATTCTGTATTTGACAAACGCAATTGAACTATATATCCAACAATCCAAATGCTAAGAAAAATGCAAGGGTTTGAAGAAAAAGCTCGGGGAAGGATAAATGTTTTTTTCTTCAAATGCTCTCTTATCAATTGGAATATCAGGAGGGAGTTTTGATGCCTTGAACTTTCAAGTACAATGATGGCCCTAACATCATCTAACATTTTAGGTTCTTGTCAGTGTCTTCATTTGGAAGGTTGCCATGGTTGGACATCAAACATACATATATGCACTCTACAAAAATGTCTGTGTCTACATACAAAGGATCGTAATCCTGAATCTATCTTGTTTGAAACCTGGTTGCCACTATCTTAGTTGATTTTGCAGTGTTCTCATTTTACTCTCTCAAGAGTTGGATCCTCCTGCAGCACCCCTGCAGTGTATACAGGTTCCTACCACCCAAATAAGGTGAGGCCAAGCCATTGAAATATAGGAGTACCCTTCATTATATGACAGTTTCTCTGCTTTGTCAGTGTCTAACCAAGACCAGTGGTGGAACGACATTGAGGCTAAGGGAGGCCCCCCACCCCCAACCAAGAACAGTTAGGAATTACCATTTTATTCCTAACAATTCTGAAGATTTTAAAGGCTTAGGTTACTCCACATTCAAATTGGCCTTGGTACTATTCTAAATGAGCACCCTCCTCATGAAATTCTAGTTACACCCCTAGTTTTGAGACCAAAAACTGTGTTACACAGCAGCAACGTCCACTTTTACTTGATAATCCTAGACAGTTAAAATTATGAGGTTTTCACTTTCCGTGGTCTTTCTTCAGATAGAAAAAAATACTCTCTTCTAGCCAAACCACAAAAGGCATTCTCAACATTTGTTAAACAAAACTGGCACATGAGATTTCAGAAAGCAAATGGAAAGTAAGATTAAATCCCATTTAATACTGTGATATCAGAGCCCCGATTCTGTCAAAGCCCAATGTGGATATCTTTAATCCAGTCATTTTGCCTTGCATTTTAAACAGTAAAAAGAAAAAAATCCATAACACAAATTAATCCTAATCAACGCAACACATCCACTTCTAAAAACAAGCTAGGTTTACATAGGAGCAGGCACATCCAGTGACCCAAGGCCTCAAACTTTATTGGGAGTCACAGGATCAAACAACAAGGGGGATGTTAGTTGAAATACCACAACTCATGTCATTTATCAGAAATACAGGCATTTAGTTAGTGGCAATAACAATGCCTCGATAACAGAGTAATCATTTCTACATCTAAAATAAGACTTTTGCATCTGTAATATAAATATAGCACCAAAGCCCTGTAAAGATGCAGTAGTGAGCTACAGTAACAATCAAATCGCACTTAAATCAAGAATAAGAGATCAACACCTGATCTATTCTACATTTACCTGCAAACTATTCCCTTCCACAACATCACTTACCCCAGGGAAGTGAAAAGAAAATCTTATTAGCGGGCATTAAGACACTCATATCCTAATTCATTATAAATAACACCCCTGTCGTCACTTATTAGAAAACTATTAAAGAAGTCTAAACCAGATTTAAGCCACATTCAGCACCAATCTATTCCCTTCAGCAGCACTTTCCAAAAAGAATTAACACATCGAGACGCTTGGGTTAGTAACTGACAGGATTAGAGATAGCTAAGCTACAGTTATAACTTTTGTTCAAATCACATTATGCTGTCCTTGGCAACATAACAAACCTCTAATTCTCAAATCTTTAGCGACAAAACAAAGCTATAATTCCCAAAATTTAAAACGCAGATCCAATCTGTCTTAAAGCTCCTAGATAAACCAATTCCCAAATCAACCAAACCTCAATTCCAAAAGTCAAAATCACAAACCCTAAAAAAATCCATAAAAACACAAAATTCACCGAACACATCAGCAGAATCCATACAACAACAAAATCACAGAAATCCAAATAGCCAAACAGATCCAGATAAGCTAAAAAACTGAGATTTTGAACAAAACCAACAAAAACCCGAAAAAAAGGAAGCAAAGAACTAACTGGTGAGACGGTGACGTGGGTTCTGTAGAGCCTCAACTAAAAAAGGATCCATCATTAACTCCTTCTCATTAATGGTTTCCACTGCTTGTTGTGTTGTTGACTCCATGATGATTAGGATGATATATCACCACGCTATTTGATTATCTCTCTAAAAACTCCTTTTTCCAAGCTTCTTCTTCCCCTGCTTCTTCTTCCCTGTGTGTATAGTGAGGAAGGGGAGGGAAGGGAGAAGTCAAGGAAGGGATAGAGGTGTGTTAGAAAACAAAGGGTTTCATTACTTAGATTTTAGAGAGAGAGAGAGATAAGCCAACCTTTATTTTTATTTTTTCTCTCTCTCTATTTTCTAACCAAAGAGGAAGATAGATGATGGCTTTGTGTAAGATTTTATATTGGTGTGTTTATCTATTACTATATACTCTTTATTACTATTATTATCATTTAAAAAAATCTAATATTATTTATTTTATTTTATATAATTTTATAGAAAAGAGAGAGAAAAACCGAAGTCTCAAGTTTTGAGCCTTAACTCTTAAGTAAACGTGATACTGTGTTTACTGTTTTTTTAAAAAATTATTTTTTTGAAAATAAATATTTACAAATTATTTTTAATATAAACACATCAATATAAATTAAAAATAAAAATAAATTATTTTTTTATTAAATAATATTTAAATCCTGGTGCTAACTATGTCGTGGATTTTTTGGGGAGTCACAATCCACAAGGCATCGAGATAACTTGCTCCTCTGGCTGTAAAGGATGCTCGCTGGATTTTTTTTTACATTTTTACCCTTTGTATATGCGTGTGGTTTTCTTACAAAATTGTACAGTGGGATTAGTTGATAAAAAAGACTGAGACGGCCCAAGTTGCTTAGTGGGCTTAAGGTCCATGAAAAATAAATACGACTATTGCTTACAAACATTTTTCAGGTGTGCGTGATTTTGTAGTGTCACCGCAAGTCACCCTAACTTTTCTCCCTCCCGTCACGAGGCTAGTAGGAGTTGCCATTCAGCTATTGTTTAATTCTAGGTTTTGTTTCTTACCTTGCAATACAAGTCTCCTAACTACATCTTGATTTATTTGACGATTTAGATTCCTCAATTGGCTTTGATTATTGTCTTTGTTTTTAAAAGGTGAGATGGGAATATACTTTGCCCCCCTCTAAGAACAAAGTGATGAGGCAAAATAACATTTTATAGAAGATTATGCTTCTTGTTACAGCTAATGTAGAAGCTTGTTGATGGAGGTAATTGATAAGTTGGTTCATATACAAAATAGTATTTTATTTTATTTTATTTTATTTTTTAAAAAAATACTAAAATAATTTTTTTAATTTTTAATGTTAACGTATCAAAACTATTAGAAAATATTATAAAAATTAACCTAATATTTTTAGAATATAATATATTTAAAAAAAAACACGTGCAAATATCGTTGAAAATGCAAGAAGGTAACTTTATTTTATTTAAAAAATATGTTTATAGCTTGCAATATTAATATTACTACAATCTACTCGTAAAATTATGTAATTTTACTAATTATTATATGCTCATCATGATTCTAAATCAATTTAAAAAGCTTGAAAATCAATAATCTCATGATCTTACTAGTAATTTTATGTTTTTATTGAAAATATTAGTCAACAATGGTTGTTATGGGTGGTGGAGAGGTCAACATCAAGAATAGTATCTTGTTTGGGAGTGGTTGAAGTTGTTTTTGTAGGAGTATTTTTTGTTCAGAAATATATCAAAATAATGTTGTTTTATTTTTTTAATAATTATTTTTGACTATTAGCACATGAAAATTATTTAAAAACAATAAAAACAATTTAATTTAAATAAATAATAATAATATTTTTTTTAATTTTTTTTCAAAAATATTTTTGAAACGAAATATTAAACACCCTCTAAGTTTTCATTGGTTGGTTTTTGGTGGTTTTGTGGCTGGATTTTCTAGTTGGCTATTTCAGGAGAAGAGAGGAGGAGGCTTTGGTGGTGGCTGTCTGGGTTGAGTAGAAATGCTAGCGGCTTGGGGGAAAGTGTCGGACTGCCGAGTAGCTATGGTTGAATTGAACAACGGTGGTGATTGCCTAGTTGAGAGACTGAGTGGCTAATGTGATGGGAGAAAGAGGGTTTATCATGTTGGAGAGGTGGTGTTGCATTATGTGTTTTTAATTTCTACAAGAAAATTTATTAATTGCAATGAGGCTACAGCGACAACTATATATTTTCAAAACATTTTGTTGACTATAAAGCCAAACTCTACATTATTGATAAAAACAAAAGGACCAAACCTTTCAAACAATGGTAGCAAACAAATTATCCAATGGTCCCATGACACCACTAAGATTCTCATGTTTTTGAATTAGTCCCCTCAACATTACTTACCCCACTTTTTTTTTCATGCCATTACTTACCTAAACATTACTCATCCCTGTAAAGTATGTTTTATGGGACTCAGGTAAGTGAGTAAAATCTTGATTATTTCAGGTTTTTATAAAAGGATACACGTTCTAATTTGAATTTGGGACATGTTATACATATCGTAAGCCCTTTATCATCATGTCATACTCCTTGATACTTACCCCACATTTCATTAGCTTTATTCTCAATACATGATTTTATTAGAATTTAAAAAAACTAAATAAGATATTGAATTTCAATTTCAAGCATATTTATTGTTAATCAATTAAAATCTATCAACATTGTATTATTTTAAAATTATAGATCATATGTTTTATGATACGTAGATCATGTATATAAAAAAACTTAAAATTTTATGATCTAAGTTTCTATTATATTTATTATGATATGTTAAAATATATTTTTAATAATTTTGAGTAATATCTTTAAATTAAAATTTATGCTTTGAGATAAGTTTTTATTAGGATAGCCAAAAATAATTTATCTATCAACATCTAGACTATTGACAATTTTATCAATTTATTAACTTGTTTTATGATTTGAACTATCATGATTAATTAAGAAGTATACCCATTATTTACCATACCAGCCTTTAAATTGTTCATATTGCTCCATGTTTTAGTAAGTTTCCATTGTGAAATAAAACCAGAAATATTAAGGTGATGAATGCACGCATTCAAATTTGAGAATTAAATCAAATTTATAATTTAGTTTAATTGATTTTAATTAGACTTGGATTGATTTGATGTGTTAATCCAAAAAAAATATAATTTAAAATTTGATTGATTTCGAATGATTCGGTAGAATCAATTTGATTTGCACAAAGTTTTTAATAACTTAATCAAACTAAATTAAAAAATAATTAAATAAAAAAATATTTTTATATTAATAAAAATAATTGAGTTGTTGACTTAGAGTAAAAGTTAGCGAAATAACTCGGTGATTCTTTTTATTTTTTTATTTTTAAAGATGGGTCTCACAAGCATGCTTGGATTTAAGAACATATTAATATTACAAAAGAAAATGAAAACGTGTAAAGTTTGACGTGACGGAAACGGGACTCAACGACAGGTCGAACGCAGAAAAGAGCAGAAGGAACTAGGAAGTGGTCCGCATGATGACGAAGGGAGAAGCTTCCAGACACTGAGAGAGCAATTACTAAGAGTTTTCCATGATAAACGTGTGAAAACAAATCCCACGCGCGCCTCTGCCTCTCCTCATCCGTACAGTGCACGAACTAAATCCATCCATCCACCAGTATCTCTCAACAGAGCCCCCTTTCCTCAAGCTTTCCTTTATCTACGACCACGTGTACGAACACGCGCTTTTCAGCGGATTTTTCTTTCTCAGACTTTGATGACCTTGACTTTTCTAACATAAGCAGGTACGGGTTAGGTGGTTCATTGGCGCGTGTAATCACGTTTTTGCAAAAAGATGAATTAGAGTTGTTCAGGGCAAACAGCGAACATTAGGTTTTGATTTGGTACCCTTACTCCTAATAGCTCTAATGTTGCCCGTTGGCCTAACAAATTTTTGATGAATCTCTCTCCCCTGGAGGATTAATTTCAAACAATAAAATATATTCATTCTTTTTATGCTTTATTTGTTTTGACTACAAAAAAATTTAAGAAGAAAATACCATGGTTGTGGGTCTAGAACTACATATAAAATATTCTTAGAAAAATATTATTGAACTAAGCATATCATTTAAAATTAGTTAGGATAGTTGAATTTTACAAAGTTTTTTTATTTTTGAAAAATTATTTTTGACACATCACATGTGCATGAAAATGATTTAAAAACACCAAAAATATTTAATTTAAAATAATAAATAAATAAAACTTTTAATTTTTTTCAAAAATATTTTTAAAACATGCAATACTGAAGATAACCTAAAAGTCATCATTCAATAATAAAAATAAACAAACAACAATTCAGCAATTCTAGAAAAATGTTTATCTTGTGTTAAAGAGTTACTATAAAAGTGTTTGGCTAAATCGTTAGGTAAGAGTCTAGCTGGAAAAGAAATCGCATAAAACGACCATGTATTGTTAGCATAATTTTAAGGCGAGAAAGGATTGAGGCATTAATCATGGAAATCATGAAACATAATATTTTAGAGAAGCTTCATAATAGCATCTATGGAAGTCTTCAACAAGAGTACAATTTATATAAGGTTACGACCATGTCATGAAACAAGAATTTGCAAACACTTTCTAGCATATTTTTGTAACTTTCAACAAGGTTTAAAAATATTCATATTATTGATGCGATTGATGCTCTCCTCATGGTTCATAAAGCATCAAAACCTTTTTGTTTTCCCCCCTCACAAAATTGTCATCTAGACCATGATTTTATGTTTAGGCGTCTTTTTTTAACGTGAATATCTAGATCAATTTATATGTATTTTGACTGATTTCACAAGACTTGAAATTAATGATCATGTAAATCTATATTAACCGTAAGATTTATAAAACTTTAAATTGATAATCTTTAAAGAACAAATCTAGAGCCTGATCTCTTGAGCTACACTCTTTAGGGTTTTTTATATAGGGTTTTGCATCATAGAGTCCCTCAAAGGTTGTGATGTGATGACAAATAGTTTGTGATCTGCACAACAAGTCTCGAGTTCGAGTCAAGATATGTACCAATTGTAAGAATCTGGGACAACCATGATTTTATTTGCTTACCTAGTCACACAAAATGCACTTTTCGAGGATGGAGTTTCCTTGCATAAAAAAAAAGAAGTTTTGCACCATAGAAACTGTGCTTTAATTATTATGCCAATGTTATTTTTCTTCTTTATTTAAACCATATTTGGTCTCTTAATTTATATTCCTAGTTAATTTTAGTCTTATTGTTATCATCATTTAATCAATTTCTTTTATTTTTTAAGTTAAGAGGGAATTAATAATTTATGTGGACAAATTTAACTATTTGTTTTTAGAATTTTTCATTAAAAAATAAAGACGAACTTCATTATTGTTATTTTTGTAACAAAAATAAAAAAATGTTGAACAAATCATACCTCGACGTCTAGCCAAACTATACAATATTTTTTTAATTGTGCCGATTATAATTTGTTCTCCACCTTTCTATATTGAGAAATAAATCACAGTTATATTATAAAGTATTAATAAACAAGAAATGATCCTAAATTTCGAAAATCTAAAAAGGAGCGCGTGATCCCACTCTCCTTATCCAGACATGGAATTAAAATCCGAGTCTTCGCCCCATTCAAAATCTACCGAAACTATAAATCCCACAGGAAACTCCTCTTCTTCCTCTTCGAAAAACCCCCAACCCCAACCCCAAACCCTTGATTTCTTATTGTTAGTAAAATCCGCCGAAGCAGAATCCAATTCCTGCGACGTAGAAGATGGAGGAGGAACTCAATTCCCCAACTCCCAATTCCTCCTCTTGATCATCTGTTTTTCAATCAAAATTCTGACCAAAACGACAACTTTGACGTTCCAGATCTATCCTCTGATTTCGAGGATATGTCCGATTTTGACATCACCTTTGATGATCTCACTAACCTTTACTTCCCTTCCGAGAACGAACAGTTTCTTATCCCTGACAACAATGCGGTCAGCCCGGACCAGGGTCGATCAGATAACCCGGGTTTTGAAACCGGCTCTTTGGAAGGTTGTTTAGGGGGTCTTGATTCTAATCCGGTGAATTTGGAGTCGCCGGAGTCGGGTGGGTCTGGGATATGTGGTGATCAGGGCGGGTTGGAAGTTGATACGTATCTTAATCCCTCGCCGTCGGAGGCTGGGAGTTGTGATTCGGGCGGGTCTGATAGTCGAAGCTCTGATTTGGGTCCTGCGTCGTCTCACGGGTCTGGGAATTCTGGGTCGGGTGTGTTGAATGCGGGTTCGCCGGAATCAGGTACGAATGGCAATCCCTGTACTCATGTTGTTGATCAGAAAGTTGTGAAAAATGAAACTGAAAGTGCGAAAAACGTGAAAAATGATAAAATTGCGTTTACTAAGAGGAAAAAAGAAATTGGTGATGGAGAAAATGGAGACGTTATGCGGAACTTTAAGTACCGGAAAGCTGAGGGTGAAGATGTGAGTGTTAATGTTAGTGGGAGTGTGATTTCGGGTGAAGAAGAGGAGAAGAAGAGAGCGAGGCTGGTGAGGAATCGGGAGAGTGCGCATTTGTCAAGGCAAAGAAAGAAGCATTATGTTGAGGAATTAGAAGATAAGGTGAGAGCAATGCATTCGACCATAGCTGATTTGAATGGTAGAGTTTCCTATTTTATGGCTGAAAATGCTACTTTGCGACAACAATTGAATGGGAACAGTGCGTGCCCGCCACCAATGTATGCACCCATGGCGCCATATCCATGGATGTCGTGTGCACCTTATGTTGTTAAGCCTCAAGGGTCTCAAGTGCCACTGGTTCCGATTCCTAGGTTGAAACCACAACAAGCCGTGCCTGTGGCAAAGACTAAGAAGGTTGAGAGTAAGAAAGGAGAGGGTAAAACTAAGAAGGTTGCTAGTGTTAGTTTGTTTGGTTTGGTATTTTTTATTTTGTTGTTTGGTGGGCTGGTTCCTATGGTGGATGTTAAGTTTGGAGGAATTAGAGAGAGTGGATTTGGTTTTGGTAGTGACAGGTTTTTGGATCAGCATAAAGGAAGAATTTTGATTGTTGACGGGCACTCAAACGGATCACATGAAAATGTCAGTGTTGGGTTTTCTGATGATAAAATACTTTGTGTGAGAGGTCGTAAAGGGTGCCCAGAGCATGATTCTGCAAATAAAAGAGCTGGTGAGCATTTACCTGGATCAGATGAATTTGGTCAGTTTGGTAATGCCAGTGAACAGCTCGTTGCATCTTTATATGTGCCAAGAAATGATAAGCTTGTGAAGATAGATGGAAACTTGATAATTCATTCTATTCTGGCAAGCGAGAGAGCTATGGCTTCTCATGAAAGTCCTGAAGTGAATATCACTAAGCAGACAGCACTGGCTATTCCTGATGTTGGTAACAATATAGGGAGGCATTCTCATGTGTACCGAACTCATGCTGAGCGACAGAAGGCCCTTTCTTCTGGATCTGCTGACACTTCAAAGGACAATTTGAAGTCATCTGCTGCTAAAGGTAAACTGCAGCAGTGGTTCCGTGAAGGCCTTGCAGGTAATTATTATGCCTATCACTCATTTTATTCCCTTCATGTATGCATATGGGCTGCCAGTAAAATTGCTCATTTTTTTTTGTTTTTAATATAAACTGTCCATTGAAACTTGAAAATTTTTTGTTTTCATCGGTGGCATTCTGGTTAATGTTTCTTGTCATTGTTCACTTAGTATTGTTTATCATGCGCCAAACAATGAATAAAACCTAGTTTTGGTGGTTTATGGACATTAAAAATCATTTATGATCTTACGGCCTCTCAAGTTCAAAGATACCACTAGATTCTCACTCATCAAAAAGAAGTCGTGAAAAATGGACATGATTAGAGGATCATTTGTAGTAATGGCAGATGATGAGTTGAATAGAAGACACAGAATGTGAGAACGGCTGTGTATGGGAATCCTGGAAACTCGGGAGCTCTAAAGGAAATGAATTTGCAATTCCGTTGACTGAAATTTGGACTGTTGGGCTTAAGTGTTTCGTTACTGCACCTTTGCTCTGGCTTCAAATCACAACTTAGAGATTTAAGCTTGTTTCTTTTTGACAATTCTCTTAACATTATTTATTTGGTACTCCATTTTTTGTCCTGTCCGCTACTTATTAACTGCAAGTGATTGCTTGATTTTCTTCCCAGGGCCAATGTTGAGTTCGGGTATGTGCACTGAAGTGTTCCAGTTTGATGTCTCACCAACACCAGGAGCCATAGTTCCTGCTTCCTCAGTTGCCAATGTGACAGCAGAGCACCGGAAGAATAACTCTACTTGCCTCAAGAAGGGGGGAAGGAATAGAAGGATCCTCCGTGGCCTTCCAATTCCTCTCGCAGGATCTGATCTGAATATCACCGGAGAACATGGTGGAAATAACACTCATAAGAGCTTTCAGGGTAATAAATCGGTTTCTCCGATGGTTGTCTCTGTCCTTGTTGATCCCAGAGAGGCTGGCGACAGTGATGTTGATGGCGTGATCACTCCGAAGTCACTCTCTCGCATTTTTGTCGTCGTGCTTGTAGACAGCATAAAATATGTAACTTATTCATGCGTGCTTCCTACAATTGGTCCTCACCTAGTTACAACTTGAGGATGACAAGCAGTTGGGTTTACTGTAAACTGACTCAACTTCAGCTCCCAGTTTTGTATATAGGAGAATAACAGTACCAGTAGCCACTTTATTTAACCTCCTGTACTTTTACTCTCAAAACTTATTTATCATCCTTGACATTTACTTTTCATAACTGTACTGTTTCTCATATATGGTTGAGAATCCGATCCACAATCCTTGTAACACCTTCAGTTGGTTTGTGACTGAGATATATGTTTTGTTTATATGTCATTTCATGGAAGGCAATCAAAGGGATTAGAGTTTCGAAATGCTGTAGGTTAGAAATGATAAAGAAAAACTTGCATGATCGTTGCTGATAACACAGTTTTAAGTTCAAGTTAGAATGTGCACATCTTATAAGAACTTGGGACAATTAAAGTTTTACTCACTCATCTAGATTCACAAAGTATATTTTATGAGAGGTGGGATTTTCTCGAATAAAAAAAAAAAAATCTATCCATCTTCTTCCTTTTCTCCGTGTTCTATCATTGATGCCTGAATTAATCAGTTTATTTTTTTGGTGAGGCAACTAGTTTCTCATTGGATTCTTGAACTATTGGCAACATTTCTATTTCAATCATACTTAGTAATATCAGAGCAAACCTTCCTGAATCGGGAATATGACACCTGAAACAAGAACAACTGAGATTAAAATGTCAGAAGATTCCATTAATTTGGCTGAAATGAAAACTAGCCAAACAGTATGATCAACTAGTAACATTCATAAAGGAAGAAGAAATATGATTAGTAGCTTTACACAACATATAGAGTTCGTCATGCAAAGTTTCCCT